>JAWWTY010000071.1:1670204-1688254 GCA_035222235.1 Margarornis squamiger | reverse complement strand
GCGTGCAAAGGGGCAGAGGGAAAATTTAGGGTAGATATTGGGAAGGAATCCTTCCCTGTGAGGGTGGGCAGGCCCTGGCACAGGTTGCCCAGAGCAGCTGTGGTTGTCCCACCCCTGAAAGTCTCCAAGGATGTGACTTGGAGCAACCTGAGCTGGTGGAAGGTGTCCCTGCCCATGGCAGGGGGTGGAACTGGATGTGTTTTAAGGTCCCTTCCCACCCAAAACATTCTATGATTCCATGACACTGCCACAGGAGACCATCCAGCGGGACAGGGGCACAGGGGACAGGAACCCAATCATACTGGTGTCCCTCACTGGGGGGACCCAGCTGAGACCCCACAGCAAGGTTTGAATGTGACTGAGCTGCCCAGCAAGAAGAGGGTTTCCCCCCACCTCACTTGTGGATGCTCACCCAGAGCAGGCTGGACATCCCTGGGAGACCAGGAAGGTCTTTCCAAGGTAAACAACATGGGGACTAGGCAGAAATCAAGCAAAATCCCTCCCTGGGGGTGTCATTCCCCATGGCACCTCCAGCCCCCCGATCCTGGTGCCCTCCATCCCTTAGTTTTTTGGAGCTGCAGCATCACAGGGAGAGCTCTGATGACTCCAGCATGAGCTGCTGCCTGGAAAAGGACTCCCAAGGACACCAGACAGGGAAAGTCACAACATGCTCAGCTTGATGAGATGGATTAGAGCTCCCAACCCTCCTCCAGGGCCAGTGGAGCAGGGCTGTGATCTGCCCAGGTGACCAGCTCTCGTTTCCCTGGGATACAGAAGGAAGGGTGACACCCACCTCCATGGGAGCCACGTTTTACCCAGGGCCGGGGTGCAGCCCTGCAGTGTCCCCCCTCCCCTCTGGCCACTGTTCCTGCAGGGAGAGCAGCAGCAGCTGAGATAATTCACCATTTAATGTGAGCAGATGGCTTAATTTAAACCAAATCAGGGAGGAGAGGAGCCAGCCTGAACGTCTCCAGGAGTTCTCCTGCCTCTCCCCCTCCCTGCACTGCCCTTCTCCAGCATCAGGTAAAGTCCTGCAGGACCTGCTGCAGGGCAGAATCCAACCCCAAAGCTCCTCAGGTCCCTTTCCAAGGAGGGCGGAGAAAAAAATATATCTGGGTGCAGCAAAAATTCCAGCCTCCCCAAACCTCTTGGCAAATCATTTTGTTCGACAGAAGGTCTTGAGATCTTCACTGATGCAGGTTGGAGGGGGCGGCACAGTCACACAGTGGTGCTGAGCACCAGGGACCACAGGGTCAGCGAGATGACAGTGATGGAGAGGGGCCAAGGTGGGCAAGCAACCTCGGAGGTGGGCACAGGGAAGGATAAAGACCAAAGGGACTGTGGCTCCTGTGCTAAACCCCTTCCTCCTCGTGTTCTGCTCCTTGGGGACACCCCAGCCATCACGGTGCCCATTAATCCCCTCCTAAACTCCCCTCCAAGCTCTGTTCCCAGAGTCTGCCCCCAAGTCTTCCTCACACTTCCAGCTCTTCACAGGATCACAGATAGGTTGGGAGGTTGGCTGGTGTTGGAAGAGACCACTGGAGATCATCCAGTCCAACCGCCCTGCCCAGCCAGGGTCACCTGGAGAAAGTGACACAGGGATGTGTCCAAGTGGGTTTGGAATGTCTCCAGAGAGCAGATTCCACACCCTCCTTGGGCAGCAGTTCCAGTCGCTGTCTCTAGCTCTTCCCTCATCTCAGGGCTCCTGGATGCTGCTTTCCACCCAAAACCAAATCCCACTCAGGTTATGACCACACAGATCCCATTTTATGCCCCTCAAGCCTCTCACACAGTGAGATCCTGCCCAGACTGGCAATTCCAGTGCTAAAAAATGCTAAAAGCCAGTGTTCTCTTGGTCAGCAGGGGTGGAGGGGGCAGATCTGAGCCCAAACCCTGAGAAGAGCCCAGTGTGAACGCGGAGGATGCTCAGTCAAAGCTGCGATCAAGTGTTCAGCACTGCAAATTCCAACCTGGGTATTAACTCAGCATGGCTCCCAGTGCCCACAAGGAAAGCCAACCCCGGGTTGGCAACCACCACCATCTACCTACATGAGGAAAACAACCCTGAGATGGGGGATGGGAGGAAACACCTCCAACACCCCCTAATTCCCAGAACAAACACACCAAGCTCTTCTCTGCCAAGAGAGGTTGATTTTCCTCTAATTACCCACATAACAAATCCATCCTGGTTATGCAGATCTTTCATAACAGGTTGTGTGGCCATAGGTGATTCCTTTAAGAAGCTCTCCACCCCTGGAGCTGCTCCCTCCCTCCACAGCAATAAATGTAATGAGGCTCAGCCCCATGCAGCAGTTTGGGGCCTGTCTAATGCAGGAAGTCAAAGTTACTGAACACAATAGCCTCTCCTCCAGCCACAAAAATAACTATAATCCAAGCAAAAAAGACAAAGCAGCCTCTTGGCAACAGCAGAGCAACCTGGGTTTGGGATATCAAAGCTCAGTCTGGAAGTTAAATATGCTGCCTGAGGCTAAAAAGTGCATCATGGCAGGACCAGTGGCTGGTCTGCTCCTCTCCCACCCATGTCCACAGGCTCCATGGCCTCAGACCAGATGTGGATGGATGGTTCCCATCTTCTCCCAGCAATTTTCTCCCCCACCAGACAAATTAGCCCGCCCAGCCTAGCAGATTTCCCTCATTCCCAGACTGATCCACTGAGGTTGGGGAGCCTCGGGAGCTGTATCAGCATGAAGCAGCTGTTCTGCAGCAGCTCAGGGTGGGGATTGGCAGCACCGAGCCAGCCAGGGTGTGCTGAGCCGAATTCCAATCAGGCCAGGCAAGACCTATCTACCTGCATCCTCCATCCGGGGGGCAGAAACCCGGAAAATGCTTCTTCCCACTTTTTGGGAAGAAGCTGATCCTGTGGAAATGCTGCCAGGAATGGGGTGGGGAAGTGGGACGGGGCGTGGGTGCTGCCTAGGGTGGAGGACAGCTCCAGAGGGGATGGTTTTGTCCTGCAGACTGCAAATCTGGCAGGGAAAATGTTTCAGGAAGGCATTTCCACCACATTTTCAAGCAAGGAAATGTGCCAGGATCCAAGGCTGGGGCTTCCTGGAGCTGGAGCTCACACAGGAAGGGGCTCACTAAGTGATTCCTTAGTTTTCCTCCCTCCTGGGTGAGGTTTTGAGGATGAGCCAGACTGTGACCATGACAAGCAGGAGACTTTCCCTCCCTGCCCTCTATGGGATTTGGGGATACCCCCCTTCCACCTCTTTTAGGGTCACCGAGGAGCAGTGATAGCCCCAAGCGCTTTGGAGATACAGGTGCCATCCGGATGCCCACCTTCCCTTCAGCTCCCCCTTCTCGCCTCACCCTCGGGGCGGTGCTGGCTCTGCTGCACGCACAGCCGGATTAGGATCGATTTTCCAGGAGCAGCATTCTGGTCACGGGCTCCTCATGCCCCCTCAGTGGCCGGAGCACCCACCACCCCCTCTCAGCCTCCCTGGCCATGTCTCCTCCCCCAGAGCCACCACCAGATCCCTCTTCAGAGTGTCTTGGCCCTGTTTTGCCTCAAAAACTGTCTGTCAGAGAGGAGAAAAGTAGGTCCTGACCCAAATAAACCCCACAGATCTGAGAGCTGAACCCCCAACGTGCATCACCCCCCTCCTTGGCTTGGCTTTTTTGGGTGCAGCTGTTGTGGGACAACAGTCAGACCCAGCCCAGCTGCTTTCTAACCCAAGAGAAAAAGAAAACAATCCCCTGGACCAAAATGGGCTGGTTTATCCCCAAATGCCTCAGTGACATCTGTGCAGCTCCAGAGGGAGAGGGGTGAACTTGCAAATAGGACAATTTGAAGCACATGCTGCTCTTTGGGATGGGGAGATGTTACCAGCCCAGGGAACTCCTGAATTTCACAGAATCCCAGAGCTGGCAGGGACCCAAATGGATCATCAAGTCCAACTCCTGGCCCTGCACACGACACCCCAAAAATCCCACTCTGTGCTTTGTCCAAACACTCCTTGTGCTCTCAATTTAAATTGCATTTTGTAGAAGCCTCATTGTGGTACCTGGGGCTGGTGTGGAGGGGAAGGAGCAGCACAGCCAAGACCATGTCAGAGAATCATGGAATCCTGGAGTGGTTTGGGTGGGAAGGGACCTCACAACCATGTTCCATGGCCTGGGACACCTCCCACTAGACCAGGTTGCTCCAAGCCAGCAATTTCAAATTGGTGCTGAGGAACAAAGGTCCTGGAACATTTTTAACGATGGATGTTCCCCATGGGCTCTGCACTGAATGTGAAGCCTTTAAAGTCAGGCTCCCTTTGATTAGACAACAGACACTGAGAGAGAAATGCTTCTCCTCCTCCTTTTCCTGCATCCACCCTCCTCTATACCAATCCTGGTCCCAAAAGGGCTGAATTTAGAAGCAAAGCCCCAAGGAGTTGCAATAAGGGGTAGAAGCTGCTGCCTGAGAGAGGAGCAGCAGCTCCACCACCAGGAACTTCCATCCCACAGTGTCTCCTGCAGGGTTTTAGCAGACGATGGGGAACATCAAAGGGATTCCTCACCCTCTATCCCAAATCTATCCCCATCATTGTCTGGGATACAGGAGTCAACACATTTCCCCCTCACAACCACAATGAAAAGCAGAGAGGATATCCTGTCCCTCTCCCAAGTGCTGTTCCAAGTGCTGTTCCACAGGGGTTGTTTCAGTTCAGGCCTCTCAAAAGACCATTTCTCCCCACAAATCCCAGTCCTGTCAGGATTCTCAGCTCCCTCTGCCTTTCAACACCCCACTCAACACCAAGGACACTTTGAAACCAGCTATAGGAATGTGCGTCCTTCTCCAAGAGGGACAAGCACCTGGGAAGCACAAAGAGCCCTGCAGCTCCAGCTGACTCCCAATTACTCTGCCCAGAAGCTGGGGTATTTTTTGGAGCTGTTAGCATCCCATTAAAAATGTCCTGGCTGGCAGGGGGCTGGGAGGATGCAGGGCTGGAAGGAACCCCAGCTCTCTCGTTATGGTGAGTTTTCCAAACCCCACTAGTTACATCCCTGAATAGTTTCCTTCCATGAACAGTGAGATGGTGTCAGGTTTGGGGTTTCTTTGTTTGTTTTTGGTTGTTTTTTTTTTAATGAACAGCAGAAAATAACAAAAAAGCTGCACACAGCAGCTGAAAATGCAAAGCAGAGGCTAGAGTGGGGGGGTCCCACTGTTTGTAGGGAAAGTGGGAACATGTTTCAAGGGTAGAGTGCCAGTACTGACCCTGCAAGGAGCTACTGCAGCCTGGCAAAGCTGCTTGGACATGATGGACCTTCCCTTTGCTGGCAGTCTGGAAGGAGATGGGATCTCTTCCAGCTGGGAGCAACACCCCATCCCTGGAAGTGTCCAAGGCCACGTTGGACAGGGCTTGGAGCCACCTGGTCTAGTGGAAGGTGTCCCTGCCCATGGCAGGGGATGGGATGAGATGAGCTTTGAGGTCACTTCCAACCCAAACCAGTCTGAAATTTCATGACCTATACTGGAAGCTGCTCTTTTGGATTCTCCCCTCTTTCCCTAGCCAAGTCTCCTGCAACCTCCATACTCCACCAGGGCTTAAACACAACAAGTATAACAGAAGATATGTTTGTATCTCCCCTCTCTCCTGCCCAACCATCCCTGCTTCCCATCAACACTGGGAATCACAGAATCATTTAGGTTGGAAAACATTTCCACATCATCAAGTCCAGCCTTTGAATGAAGCTGCACAAATCCTTCTTTCCCAAAGGAAAACCACAGGCTCCCATGGAGAATTTAGTCAGGGAACTGAAAGAAAGTCAGAGTGCTACAGTTTCGGTTGGAGTTTTATTTTCTTGTTCATTTTTTTCCTGCAGGATGTTCCACAAATACCCTTTTCTGGGAGCAGGAAGCAAAGCTGAGGACTGCTCCACCCTGGCCAAAATCCAAAGGCTGAGGATGGAGCAGCCTGGGCAGTGATAAGCGGGAATTCATTGGCCTGTTTTTCATGCAGCCCCAGACACATAAACAAGGCCCTGGTTTCTAATTCCCTGGTTACACTGAGGATCTGGCAGGGTTTAGAGATGTCCTTAGCAGGTGGTCCCTGAATGCAGGGACTAGGGGACTTCCTGGGACACCATATTCAGGTGGCCAGGCCATGTCTTGCATTCCCAGCTGGATGTCAGCCCCCAAACCCAGCTCACAACAAGTGCTGGTCCTCTCCCAACCTATCCCAAACCTTGAGCAAAGCCAAGATCCAAGACCTGAAACACAACCCAAAATCCCCCTGGTAGCACTCCCTTGACTCCATGGGGAACAACACAGTTTCCAAGACCACAAAAAACAAAGAGCTGGGATGAAAGATGACTTTTTTCCCCCCTCTTTTATTACACAGAACAAGGAAAACAGGCCATCATCTGAGCATGTCCTGAATAGGAACAAATCTGCCTAAATTCATCGTGAACGGAGATAAAAGCCCATCCCGACAGCTGCTTCCAATCCTGGAAAAGAACCCACTGGATATGAACTGTTTCAGGCATGCTGTGCACAGGCTGAGGCTGAAGGAACAGCCATTGATGCCCCTGGAAGTAGTTCTCAATTAAAAAAAGCCAATGAGTTTTTAGATCAAAAGAAGCCTTTTCACAGAAAGTCTCCTTTGCTTGGGCAAAAATATGAATCAATCAGGCCAAGAGGGACTGCAGTGAAATCACCTGGTTTGGTCCAAGTTCTCGGGCTGGATTTTGGAAGCTGTTAAAGTCCTGTCTATCTTTTAATGAGAACACCTTGGAGATACCCAAGAAGCTTCTCTGCAGATTTCAGGGTATTTTTCCCCAGGTGAAGGACAGCAAAGTACAGACTCTGCTTTGAATACGGAGTGACTTGTTCAACAACGGCTGTCCTGACTGGCTTGAAAAGTCAAAATAATTAACTGTGTTGTGGAGAACATGGCCTTGAAGTGCCTGATTGCACCCTGGGTTTGGTGATTCGTGTCTGCTGTGGCCTCCCCTCTCTCCAGGAATCCCACCTGGCCCTAGATCCTGCTTGAGGACAAAGACCTCACCAGGAGGTCTGGATCTGGGGAGCCTTCTGCTCCCCAAAGCAGCTCATCCCTCTGGAGATGATCCATCCAAACTCTGCCCAGAAGTTGCACCATTCTCACATGTGGACCTGTCCCTGTTGATCCAGAATTCCCAAGCAAGGAAGCAGTGATGGGACTGATGAAGAACTGGCCTCTGCTTTGTCCTTGATCCCACTGTGCTTTTCAGCCTCTTTTTGGAACAGCTAAAAGTGGTTCCAGGTCAGGTTTTCCATGGAAAAGTCCCATCATAGTAAAGGGAAAGCGACTGGGAGGAAACACTGTGGCTCTAACTTGGATCTCATTGGGTTTAAGGATATGGCTTGTTTAGGGAAATCATGCCTCAGGTAGGACACCACTGTTAGAGTCATGTGAGCAAAGATCGACTCCTGGGGTTCAACACAGGATCCATGTCCCCACCAAAAAACACCTCCAAGGGTGCCATGAAATGAGGCCACAAGCCAGTGTTCTGGAGGTTTTTAGGAAAAAACAATCAACTCATTGCTGCAGGCCCGGCCTCAGGTCCCTCTTGCCAAATCCTCTCCAGTGCCACCCTGGGAGCACCAAGTTTTCTCTCATGGACCCACTTTGTCACCCAACACTGTCACTGCACCAGCTGAGGTGGGTCCTGACCACAATGCTGGGCACAAGCAGGAGAAAGTGAAGAAATGTCCAGCAAGAATTAATGGTTTTCTCTTATTTTCCCCTCCAAATTTCCAAGATATTTGCAGCAGGAGTGGGCAAAAAGGGGAGATACCGAGCTGGAAAATAAAGGAGAACCCAAATGTTTTGGTCTCTTCTCCACAGGACATTCTTGTTGATGTCTCTGTTGGCCAACAGGCAAACCAGGACAGTTCTGCTTTGGGATCCTGAACAACCATCTTCACCCTCGTGTCCTCTGAGAGTGTTTCTGCTCTTGCACTTTGGACTGGAGTCAACCTGCCCATGGCAAAGCCCTTCAGAAGTGCCTCGAGGCAGAAGAGGACACAGACCCACCACGGGCAAGAGGATCTGCTGATTTCACCCATTTAATTCCTGGAGATGGAAGGGGAAATTCACCATTCCAGGAGGGCAAACCCAAACCCATCTCCTTGGCACCTCTTCACTCCTTTTCTCACCAGGAAGGCACCAAGGTCTCCCACCCTTCTCCACCCCCAATTTACCAAACTCACTACCCAGAAAGCACATCCCACCGCCCCAAAAGCCCACCAAAGGGGTCAAGCAACACCACCCACACGCAACCACAACCTCACAGTCCCATTTTTGCTTCCACCAGGAGAGAAAAGACCAGGATTTATCTCCAGTGCCCTCCTCCTTGAGCCATCCCTCCTCTATCCCTCCCTCACTCTCTCGATCTGGTGCTTTTTCCTTTTTTTTTTTTTTTTTTTTATTATTATTATTTTTGCAAGGAAAACGGGTTGCCCTGGAGCTGGGTCTCCATGGAAACGCGGGTTTTTCAGACACTCAATGGAAAACGCTGGCACGGAGACGCTTGTGCAGGAATACTGATTCAGCCCCAGCGTCTGTGACACTGACTGCATTTTAATCCCCCTCTTCTCCCCGGCGAGCTAAAAATACCCCGTGTGCTGTCGCCTCCTGAACTCGAGTAAACAGCTTAAAGCAACACGGTGCTGCCAGAGCAGGAATTTCATGAATCAGCTAAAAAAAAAACCCGGGCTGGGGGAGCTCCCGGTGGGGTCTTGGCTTTCATGGAGCAGCAGCTCGGTGGGGAAAGGCACGTCCCTGCTTCAGGGATGGAGAAGGAGAGCTGGGTGGGCACCACACGGGTCCTTGGGGCTTTGTTTCACCTCTACAAGGTGCCCTTTTCCAGGTGTAAAGGCAGGAAAACAAGGCTTTTCCTGATGGCCAGACCAGGAATCCCTGACCCTGCTCCAGCCTCCGCCATCAGCTTTCCAAACCTCCCCAAATCCCTGACTCTCCTCGAATCTTTGCCATCAGCTTTCCAAACCTCCCCAAATCGCTGACCCCTCTCCAATCTCTGCCATCAGCCTTCCAAATCTCCCCAAATCCCTAAGCCTGCTCCAGCCTCTGCCATCAGCTTCCCAAACAGCCGGGAGGGGTGCGGAGGTCGCTGCCACGCCAAACTCAACACGTGGCACCGGCGCGGGGAAGGAGCCGACTGTCCCCGGCGAGGGGGCCGGGGCCGCTCCGGGGAGGGGGTCTGGCGAGCCACGGCCTGGTGCGGTGCTTTCCCTGCTCCGTGTCTCACCCTGGCTGAGGGAAGGATACCCAGGTCCAGCGAACTGGCATGAGGGCTGCGGGCAGTGCCAGCCCCTCGCGGTGCTCTCTGTCAGCCCAGCCTTGCCGGGCCATAATAGGCAAATCAAACCCTGCTCTGCTCTCCCAATTAGCCAGCAATGTCCTCGGCTGACTCCCGGAACTGCTTTTTGTGGAATACACAAACACTTCCTGGATTTCTTTTATTTTTTAGGCTTTCTCCCCCCAGCACAGCATTCCCGGGGAGGGAACACCCCGACGGGGAAATTGAGGCACAATCCTGCTTGAGCAAGGCCTGACTGCAAGTTGGGATTGAATCCAGGCTTCCCAACTCCCCCTAGTCGGGATCGGGCATTGCTTTTCAACCCCAAAGCGTCTCATCCTGCAACACTCCATCCAGGAATCCCCCCCACCCCTAATTAGTGCTGCCTTCTGATTAAAAGGCTTCCATGGCAAGGGCATGAACCCACATCCAAATGGCTTTGGGGAGGCTCCAGCAGCTGGATGGCGAGTTGGGATTGATTTTTTCCAGGGAAACTGCATTTACACATTTGTTTTCATCCCAGTTGTGGGGGAACAGCCACATGCCCGGATTCTGCTAGAAACCTTTTTTAATACCAGGATCTGGAGAAGCAGGAGAAATGCCATCCCCAGCTCATGGTCTGAAGATTTAGGGTGGGTGATAAACAGGGTTTTGCAGTGGAAAATTCCCCCCTATTCTGCCCAAAGTGGGAAAAGCCAAACTTCCCTGTAAAACCATTTCAGGGCTCAGCCATTCCCAGCACTCCAGGACTCCTCCTAAGCCTCCTCCCTGCTTTTCTGGTTTTCTCAACACTTCTTACAATACTACAAAGTAGGGATAGGAGGAAAAGAAAGAACATTTTAGATAATTTTTTTGTGGGTTCTAAGAGCTTCCTTCAGCACCAGTGGGATTTAAGGCCATTGGCTCTGAGTAGCCAGAACAGTAAAATAAATCCATGCAAGGCCTGGCCAAAAATGGGCTGCAAGGCTCGTTCATTCCTTGAGGATAAAGGATCACCATTCTGGGCTTGAGTTATTTATGAGGTTTCATCATGTTAAAAGAGTGGGAACTGGATACCTCCAGTGTATCCAAGACAATTAAAGTGAAAGCCTGGAGCGTCACTGGGGAAGGGGTGTGGGTACCACTGGGCTGTAAATCCCTCTGGGTGACATTTCAATCTCCATTTAAGTGGGATCAGGGGGAATTCACCCACTCCAGCCCAAGGTTTGACTCAGCACCCCTGGGAGAGGTTTCCAGGCAGACCTGAGCCGAGTGCTTGGACAAGACCTTGGGAAGGACATTGGGCACTGAAAGAACATTTTAGGAGAAATCCTGAATCCTTCTCCCCAGCAGCAATGGTTCCAGTTGCTTTGGAGTGGGGAGAGGCTCTGGTAGAAATAAGGATGGTGGGAATAGGGTGGGATGGGAAGCTCAACATGCCCCATCCCCCACCAAATTTCCAGGGAAGGTGAGCTCACACAGTCCCACTATCCCCCTACAAACATTCTTAATTGCTGCCTCCATGGGCATGCAGCTGTGCCAGCACAGTGTTTGGGAAGGTCCTACACTAACACAGGCTGTCAGAGCAGCCCTGAGGACAAGGACTTGGGGGTGTTGATGGATGAGAAGCTCAACATGTCCCAAGTGTGCTGGGACCCCAAACCCCCATGCCCTGGGCTGATCCCACAGCGGGGGCAGCAGAGCAGGGCAGTGGGATTCTGCCCCTCTGCCCACTCAGGTGAGACCCACCTGCAGAGCTGCCTCCAGCTCTAGGGAACAGCAGCAGAAGGATGTGGAGCTGTTGAACCAAATCCAGAGGAGACCACAAAGATGCCCTACAGGCTGGAGCCCCCCTGCTCTGGAGCCAGGCTGGGAGAGCTTGGGCAGTTCACCTGGAGAAGGTAAGGCTCTGGGAGACCTGAGAGCCCCTTCCAGTGCCTAAAGGGGCTCCAGGAGAGCTGGAGAGGGACTTGGGACAAGGGGTGGAGTGATAGGACAAGAGTGAATGGCTTCCCACTGCCAGAGGCCAGGCTTAGATGGGATATTGGGAAGAAATTCTGGGCTGTGAGGTTGGTGAGGGGCTGGGATGGAATTTCCAGAGCAACTGTGGCTGCCCCATCCCTGGAAGTGTCCAGGGCCAGGTTGGACAGGGCTTGGAGCCACCTGGGCTGATGGAAGGTGTCCCTGCCCATGGCAGGGGTTGGGATGAGATGAGCTTTGAGGTCCCTTCCAACCCAAACCATTCTGGGATTCCATGAATAAAGCTGGAGAGAGACTGGGCTCTCAGGGGTGTCTGAAGTGATCACAACAAGCTTGGGGAGGGGGTTCCACCTGATGCTGTTGTGCATCCAGCATATGAGGCTGAGGCTCTGCAGGAGAAAAGGGCTTTGTAGGGTCCCCCCACTCTGAAAGAGAACAATCCCATCCCTTGCATTCCTTCCCTTCACCATTCCATTCTAAGGCCATGACCAGTGACATGGACTGCATCAGTGACTTGTGTGGCCTCAGGAGCTACTCTGGGGTGAGTTTACACCTTCTCCAGTGCTCCCAGCTTCACCTCCTGTATCCCACTGGCTTCCCAGGCAGAGGCAAGCCCAGGTATCCCCAAGTAAGAGCTGGGATTAGGGCAGAGAATCAACATCCTCATCTTTCCCCAGGTATTCAGTAGGAAGCAGGAGATGCACCTGGCTCCCAAGGAGCCTTCCCCTTCCAAAATGTCCCCTAGTAATGCCACAGTCCAGGAGATGAGCTGTTGTGAGGCCAAGTCAGCATTCCAATGCATGGAAAGCAGGGAATGTGCTTGTGGCAGCTTGAGGGGGGGATCCTGGGAGCACCACTGGATTCACCTGCACCCAATGGGATATAGGGTGATCCCCATGGTCTGGCATTTCCTGAAGCTCTGGAATCCCATCCTTGCTTAGAGCTGGCTCATCCTTCTCTTCCTGCTCAGTTTCTGCTGCCCTTCTTCCAGGCTTTGCCCTCCTGGTGCCTTCACCCACTCTCTGCAAGCCGCCTCTCCTTTTATCCATCACCCACCAAATCTGCTTCTCCTAAAAGGTTGATCCCCCATCTCCGATTAAGGCACAAACCAGCTGCGGAAAAACCCACCATCCCTTCTCTACCCTGCAGTGATGCTCCAAAGGGTGGTGGGAAGGCCCTTGCCCAGCCCAGATCCAGCCTCTCAGCTGCCTGCCATGGATGCAGCTCCCTGGGAGCTCCTGCCCATCCATGTGCTGTTCCCTGTTCCCTCCCAGGAGCCACTTTCCCAGATTAAGACCCTGCTCTCATCCCTTGGCCTTGTTTTTATTGACAGCCCCATCTTTTGTTGATTAAAATTCCTCTGAGTGCATCTGGTGGCCAATCCCATTCACGAGCCAGCCATACTGTCACCGTCCCCCCCTCTTCCTGGGTCTTTCTGCCCATGCTTCCCCTCTGCCACCTGTCCCCAGGTGCTCCATGTGTCTCCTTGGCTGCAAAAATAAAGGAAAAGAAGCAAAAATGCTGTGGGATGGCGGGGGGAAAGGTTGATTTTTATTAGGGAAGAGAAAGGGAGAGGTGTCAAGTTGTGCCAGGCTCTGTCCTCATCCCTTGTCTCCCTTCTCCCACTTGGCTTTTGTACTGGAGGGATGGAGAGCCAAGGAACATGGGCCAGGAGGGGAGTGGTGCCAAAAGCACTGGAATCCAA
Organism: Margarornis squamiger; assembly: GCA_035222235.1. Taxonomy (NCBI): domain Eukaryota; kingdom Metazoa; phylum Chordata; class Aves; order Passeriformes; family Furnariidae; genus Margarornis; species Margarornis squamiger. The sequence goes on along the minus strand of JAWWTY010000071.1, from coordinate 1,675,278 downwards.
GTCTTGCAGCTCCAAAGAAGCAGTAGTACCAAGGAAATCCCTGCCAGCTCTGGGCTGGGGCTGGGACCAGGGCCACCCACCAGAGAGGAACCTCTGCTCCGTGGGGATGTGGGGAACACCAGGACCATCCCTCTGCCTGCTGGGAGGTGGATGTCTGGATCCAAAAATGGTTTGAATTCCTCATGGGGACAGTCATAACATGGATAAACCCTTTCTGCTCCATTGTGGGATTTCTGATCCCTCTAGGAGCTGTTGCTCTTCCATGCCTGATCCTGGTGCTCTCCCAAGAGGGTTTTGCCCCCAGCTGTCCTTTCCCATCTCCGCAACACTCACCATGACATTCCTGTGTCTCCATGGTTTGTTGGGAAGTCGGGATGCCCATGGCCTTGCCCAGCATTCCCATGCACAGCCCTGCCCAGGTGAGGGAGCATCCAGAGCAGGAGCTCAGGAAGCCCTGCACCGGCTGGGGGCTTGGGATGGGGGTTTGGGATGGGGCTGAAGGACCTTACCTGGCTAATGGGTCACACCCACCTTCGTGCAGCTCCAGAAGGGCTTGGCCACACTTTACACCCACCCATACTCCAAATTCAGGCTGGGGCCACAGTTCCCACCCTGTAGCCCCAGCATTGGGCAGAGAGGGACTTTCCTCTCTCCTAAACTGGAAAGAGGAAGGAGAAGGGCCCTCAGGAGAGCTGGGGAGTTGCTGGGGACACGCTCAGTCCCTGAGCCACCCGTTTGTTCCTCCTGACTCCTTTTTCACCCAGGGATCAGTGGGAACAGACTGCAATTGCCTGGTGTGGATGGAATGGTGATGGGAAGAACCTTTGTCCAGGATGGAGCAGGGACCTTGCCCTGCTGCTGGGGGACATTACAGGGAACATCTCCAGCCAGCTTTGTCCCAACCACCCCCAGTGTGACCACTGTGTGCCCTCAAGGTTCCTCTGAAGCAGCCTGGTAGGTCCTGAGCTCCGCTGGGATGCTCTGAGTGCTTGTGGTCCCCAAACAGGACCCTGGGGGATGCAGGTGCTCAGCATCACTGTCAGAGCCTCTTCCAGCCACCCCAAGCACCCAGCACGGATCCCATGATGAATCCATGGCCACAGCCTTGTTGGGAAGGGTCCAGCACATCCCGCAGGGCTTCCACAAGGGCTCTGCAGCCTCTCCGAGAAGACTTTCTCTGGAACTGCTCTTTGGCCCCCAGCCACCGACTGCTCACATTTGGGAATGCTTTCTCTCCAGACTCATGGCAGCTTTTCAGCTCTCTGCCTGTTCTGAACCATCCCAGCCTCCCCCAAGCAAAAGACCTGTGGGTGTGTTGTCAACCACAACTCTCCAGGTGAGGTGTTGGCTGAGGTCCCCCCAGCTCATGGCAGCAGTGATTGGGAGAACTGGGAATTGTAGCAGGTCTTTGTGGATCTCTGAGGGCTCACATGGTGCTGGGGCGGGGGGGGAAGAGGGTACGGCCCCAAAATGGTATGGAATATTAACTGTGGCCTCCTGAATGAGCTGCCCTGAGGCTGTCCAGGGAGGAACAGCCCCTTCCCCTCCATCCAGGGGTCACTCCCAAATGTGGGAATGGCTCTGCTGGGGCCACAATGCTCATTATTTCATCTTTGATTCTGAGAACAGGCAGAACTGATGGATATGGCAGCTCTGCAGGGCCTTTCCTCTGACAAAGGGATTCCACAGGGATGTTGAAGCCATTCTGCCTTTCCAGTTGGCTCTGCTCCAAGATGTGTGAGAGAGCAATAAGCTCAGCCACACCATGGAATGACAGAATCCCAGAATGGTTTGGGTGGTGAAGAACCTTAAAGCTCAACCTGTTCCACCCACTGCCATGGGCAGGGACACCTTCCACTAGCCCAGGTTGCTCCAAGCCCCATCCGACCTGGCCTTGGACACTTCCAGGGATGGGGCAGCCACAGCTCCTCTGGGCAACCTGTGCCAGGGCCTGCCCACCCTCACAGGGAAGAATTTCTTCACAATGTCTAACCTCAGTTTCCCCCTTTTCAGCTTGAACCTATTGCCCTTGTCCTGCCACTCCAGTTCCTGATGAATTGTCCCTCTCCAGCTTCCTTGTAGCCCCTTCAGGCCCTGGAAGGGGCTGTGAGGTCTCCACAGAACCTTCTCTTCTCCAGGGTGAACAGCCCCAGCTCTCCCATCCTGTCTCCATTTGGGAGGTGCTCCATTCCCTTATCAACTTCATGGCCTCCTCTGGACTTGCTCCAACACTTCCATGACCTTCGTAAGTTGGAAGATGAATATTCCAGATAGGATCTCATGAGGGCAGAGTTGAGGGGGAGAATCACCTCCCTCCAGGTGATCCACTGCTGAAATCCTCATTCCCTCTGCCAGGGACACCCAGGGTTGGCACAGGGCTTTGGGGGATGCAGGGAAAACAGGAAGGAAACAGGGAGTCAGAAGGGTCCCAGAGCTGACTCAGCCCATGGATGTGTTTATTGGAACTTGAGTACAAGCTGGCGGGACAGGCATGCGGACAGGACAAACGGAGACAGGAGTATTGCCTTGGTCATAAAGATATGGAACAGCGTTGGACAGACCCTGACCCTGCCAGGACAGCTGGGTTCCCTCTCCTGGGCACCCATTGTCCCAACCCCCCTGTTCAGTCCCCGCATCGCGTCAGGATCTGCACCCCAACTCAGCACCCCTGGGACACACCCATGACACCTGGAATGGAGCCTCTGACACCTCAGAGAAGGGTTCCCAGTGGCCATGGGATGATGAAGGGATCAGAGCTGCAGGTGAGGATGTCCTGGAGATGTCCCAGAGGGAAAAGGTGCATCCCAAAGCATGGGGGAGGGCAGCCCAGGGGTGCTCTGGGGACATGGGAAGCATGGCCCTGGCATGGCTGGCAGCAGGAAGGGCAGTGGGAACACCCCCCAAACCTCCCTCCTGGCCCCGCTGCCCTGCAGCACCTCTGGGGGCAGATTCGACTGCCAACGCCCCCCACCCCAGGACGCAGCTGGTGCTTTGGGGAAGGAAAGCTCCTTGGGAGAGCTTCCTTTGGCCTTGAGAAGAGCATCTCCATTGGGAAAACCAACCCTCAGCCTTGGGAACAGCATCCCTTGGTCTCAGGGAGAGCATCCCTGGGGGAATGCATGTCCCAGCCTTGGGGACAGCATCTCCCTTGGGAAGAGCATCCCTTGGCCTCTGGGAGAGTCTCACTGCGCTTTGGGGAGAGCAACCCTGGGGGAATGCATGTTCGAGCCTTAGGCAGAGCATCCCTTTGCATTGGGAATAGAAACCCTGGGGAAAAGCATCCCTTGGCCTCAGGGACAGCACTCCTCCTCTTTGGGGAAAGCATCCCTCAGGATACACATCCCTCCACCTTGGAGAAGGCATCCCTCAGGGAGAGCATCCTTTGGGAAGAGCATCCCTTGGGGAAGGCATCCCTTGGGGAAAGCATCCCTCACCAGGGCACTCCCTGGATCCAGCTGGGGCTCAGGAGAAGGTGACCACCTCACCCTGGGGGTAACTGGAAGTGAGGGAATCCTGGCAGGAGTCTGAAATTAAAGACAAAAACATTAAACATGCCATTAGACATCATGTTCCATTGTCTGTTTGGGAAGAAATAGGAGGGAGAGAGGGAGACGGAGTTTCCAGGGGACCCAGACTTTATAGGATGGAGAGAACAGAGTAACCATGAAGCTAAATGGCCTTTTCTAGAGGGATAAATGCTGCTGTTTCATCAGTAAATCAGGAAAAAACTGGTTTAAAAAAGCCTCAGAATCAAGCCAGAGATGGAGACTTGGGAAATGATTCTCTTGGAGAAGCCAGACCTGGAGTCAGGGTGATTTTGAGGGTAAAAAAGTCATTCTCACTGCAGCCTTTTCCTCCCAGAAAGCTGCTCCTGCCCAAAACTTCCCAAACCAACCCCAAGCCAGATGTCCCAAAGCCAAGCCTGGTGCATTAATCCTGCAGTGTTTTTGCTTCTCTCTCTCTCTCTCCCCCTCTCATTTGTTATCATTGAATTAATTACCATTGATTGGAGCTCTGAGTCACCCACCGCCTCTCCCCATGTGCCAGGGCCTGCTTTCCAGGCGAGGGGCTGTCAGGCAGGGAGACATTGTCTGATCCACACGATAAGCCATGGAATTTTGCTTTAAAACTCCTGATTATGGGATGAATCTGCAGACCAAACACAGCCCCAAACCCACTTCATTTCCCCCAAAATAAATGTCTCATTCTCCATTGAGCATCACTGCACAGCTTGGGTGAGCAGTGCCCAGACTTGGAGGCTTTTCAAACCCCACATCCCATAAAACTCCTTGGGATTAAAGCCCTTAAATCCCAGAGCCGGCAGAAAAACTGCCCACCTCCCAGGCTGCCACAATGGATCAGTCTGGGGGTCGAGCATCATTCCCAGCAGCAATTTGGGGACCAACTGCTGAAAAACACCCTGCTCTTGGTTCCATCAGTGCCGTGAACAGCTAAAAGCTCTTGGCAGGACTTGTGGCCTGCTGGAAACATTCCCCATCAGGTCAATTGATTTATCAGGGGCACGACTTGCCTTTTAACTCCCATCTCCTCCTCCCCATTCAAAGCCATTTTCTGGGCAAGCTCAAGACCTGCGGCCCGCAGCCTCCAGGGACCTGCCTTGGAAAGCAGCTTCCCAGCCTCAGGAAAAAAATTAGCACGACTAAAAATAAATAACAACGGCCCAGAGTTTTATTCTTTTGTCTCCACCAGGGGAAAATCACCCTCCTGTCTCAGCTCATCAGTACCAGCTCCATTCGCTCCGTCAGCACATCCCTGCCCCTCTCGCCCTCACAGCCCCTTCTTCAAGGCTTTTTTTGGGTGCAGATCTGCCCCCCCAATATCAGTAGGGTGCTGCCCTGGCTTGACACAACCCAGGTCCAAAAATGCCCAGGGTTTGCTGTGGTGCTGCCAGGGCCAACCGCCCCCACCCCCACTCCAGCAAAGTTCAAGGGATGGGGAGTTCACACAGTCCCACTATGAGCATATTCCCAAACGTCCTTAATTGCTGCCTCCATGGGCATGCAGCTGTGCCAGCACAGTGTTTGGGAAGGTCCTACACTAACACAGGCTGTCA
>JAWWTY010000071.1:1627881-1669692 GCA_035222235.1 Margarornis squamiger | reverse complement strand
GTCCAGGGCCAGGTTGGACAGGGCTTGGAGCCACCTGGGCTGATGGAAGGTGTCCCTGCCCATGGCAGGGGTTGGGACTGGATGGGCTCTAAGGTTCCTCCCATCCCAAACCATTCTGTGATTCCATGATTATTTTTCCCACAGCACCAGGACACATTCCCTGCCCCATCCCATCCCACGCAGGAGGAAGAGCATGACCCCCTCCCCAGCAATTTACAAAATCCTTTCTGCTGCCGCATTTACCTTTTCTGTGGGAAAAGCGTAAGGATCAAGTGCCCGGGTGGAGGTGAGGAAGTAACAGACTGGGAGCTGGGAGGCTCCTATTTATAAGCTTAACTGCATCTTATTTTGCATCTGCCTCTGCTCTCCCTGTTCCTCGTCAGCACGGGCAAACCATGGGGTTGCTATTTATTTTCTATTTTCCTTTATTGTCATCAAATGAGCGCTGAGGATTTTTCCTGGCAGTGCTGGGGAAGCCAGGAACAGGCTCCTTCTGGGCAGAGCAATTACTCTCTTGACATCCTCACCTCCCTCCCGGCTGCCTGACAGGCCTTTCTATTTTCTCAGCTCTTTCAGGCATCTCCTGAGAAACAGAGCAGTTGTTGCAACAACAAAAATTAATACTTTGTATGCAACCCTGGGATCCTGGTGCACTCTCCATGCAGAGCTGGAGGCTTCCAGGAGGAAAAAGAGAAGGAAAAGCTGCTGCTGGAAGGGGGAACTGCCCCCAGATCCCCACCCCAGATCCAAAGGCTGTTCTGGTTTTGGTGACTTCAGCACCAGGGGTGGTGGTTACAGGGGGTTGATCATTGTCCCAGAGTTCTGATCCATGTTCCAGGGTAGATGGACACATGGACAGAGGAATGGGAGGACTCCAACTTCAGGGCAGTAACAGAGATATTGTGCAGCATCTCTGGAGTGTCCAAGGATGGCCTGGACAGAGCTTGGAGCAACCTGGTCTAGTGGAATATGTCCCTGCCCATGGCAAGGTGTGGAACAAGAAGGTCTTTAAGCCTCCCCACTCAACCATTCCACAATTCCATGATTTCTGGTCCCATTCCCACTGTTGAGCATCTGCAACCACAATGGGGAGAGGGACAACGGGCACTAAAGCCCCAGGATGCTATCCCACTATCCATAGGCAAGGGAGACACACATATGTAACATACACAGTGTTATCCATATATTCCTGATCAGTCACAGCATCCTCCTGGGAACAAGAGCCCATACACTCACCCCACCCCATGGGAAACCCTCCTATCCACACTGGGATGCTCCACCAGCCCCAGCACGCTCCTTGTGGTTATGTTTTTTAAATGCCATTTTAGGACTTGGGCAGAGGCAGCCATGGATTTAGTCCTGAGGATTTATTCAGTTCTTTGGGAATAAATCCAACAACCTTCCTTTCTCTGGGCTGGAACGTGAGCTCCTTCGAGATTCCTAAACACAGACAAGCTCTGCGAGGATATTCGGGGGAAGTATCGGATATTCCTGCTCTATTCTTGTCCTATTCTCCAGGCAGCCAACTTTGGCCACTGTCTGAGATAAAATCCTGGACTCCAGAGATATTTCAAGGTCTGCTTTGATCCACTACAGCTCCTCTCCCCCAAGGGATTAACCCCTGCTAAACTCCCTCCCAAACCAACCCAGACTCTGCTTAAAAACACCAACAAGATACTTTCTCCCTCCTGCAGCCCCCAAATTGGGGGGAGGTGGGGAGGAAGAGGGAGAAGATGGGTTTTTCAGCAGTTTGGTGCCTCCCACTGAAATCCCTCCATCTCCCTTTCAGGGTTTGGTTGTTTTAGAAGAGCATTTTGCACATTAGTCATCCCCGCTCTCAAGTTGCATAACGGCACAGCTAAAAATTGCATCCTGTGGTAGCTCCTGCCCGGCCCTTCTTGCTCTGGTGGGAAGCAGATTTTGGAGGGTCCACCAAAGGTTTTCCACACCAGACCACCAGCTCTGCTGTTGGGATGAGCTGCTTTCGGTGCTGGCAGGGTGGGGGGAAAGGAGAAGGTGGGATCTCCTGGGATGGGCTCTGTGGTTGATCCTCTGCTTAAAAACCCAAAGTCTGAGCATCTTGGTCTGAATCAAAGGACAGGGTTTCATGCCTGGCTTGTCCAGAAAGTCAGGGTGTGATTTTAAAAATCATTTACAATTCAGAGACCACTGGAATCATGGAGGGTGACCTTCCCTCTGGCAGGGGATGGGGATATTCCAGTTCCTACTGCTCCGAGAGGGGAGAATGAGCCAGAGAAATGCCAGCATGAGCCACTGGATTCACCCAGTGCATGGATTTTTGGGTGATTCACGGACCTGCCCAGTTACTCCAACCATTTCTTACAGGAATACGCTTTAATTACAGAAATCCAAGGAATGCAGCTACACCACCAATACACATATTTTGCCCTTAAGGGGTGAATCCCCAGTACAGGACAGGGGTCAGAAACCACTACAGGACACTCCAGGCAGAGGATGGATGCAGCTCATCCCAATTTCTGCCCAAATCCCCAAAAGTTCCAGCTCCAGCACCACGTCTATGCAGTGCTCCGCTCCTGCCATCCAGCTCCAGGATCCAGCTCATGGCACCAAGTCATTCCAACTCTTTTCTGCTTCTCTTCAGCTCTCACAGGAAGGAAGAAAAGCAAAATAAAAGGGAAGAGCTTCTTGTTGTCCCTGTGAAAGGACTTGGAAGGGGTTGTTTTGGGGATGGAACTGGCTCTTTCCCACTGAGGGAAAGTGAGGCACGGGGAGCCTGGGATGGAGCAGGAGAGTCCCGGCTGTGGGATGTGCCAAAATCCATCCTGGCTGCTTTCAGATGCAGGCTCATGGAATCACAGAATCATTAAGGTTGGAAAAGACCTCCAAGATCATCAAGTCCAACCTTTCCCCAGCCCCACCCACAGGGATCTTCACTCTGCATCACTCCCTGGGCTCCAGCTCCAGCTGAGCCACGATGGAGGGGAAGGGTCTGACCTCCAAATGGCTTTTTGGGGGTCTTTTCTTTTTAAAAAACATACACAAAACTAAGCTCTGTTCCCCAGAAAAGTCTCCAGGCTGCAGCCCTGACTTGCTCAGGGTGAGGAAAGAGGTTGAGAGAGCATCCAGGTGGGATTTCACTGCAGGGCTGCAGCCCCGAAACCAGCCCCTTGCATCCCCAAACCCCAGACAACAGAGAGAGAAATGAGCCAGAAATCAGGGACTGGAGGGTTTGCTGGAGTTCCAGAAGACACCTGAGATCATCCAAAATTACCCCAAAAAACTAGTAAATGTGAGCAAAACCCAGCAGTGCAACAGGGAGTTTGGCACTGCAGCCTCATCCTCCTAAGGACAGGGAGGATCTGGTTCAAACCCAGCTCCCATTCCCATGGGAATGCTCTGCTCCACCACCCTGCATCCATCTCAAACAAGGATTCATCCCCCCTTTCCATTTAGGCATAATTTTGTCTCAAATCTCTCCTGTCCCCACTGTTCAACACCAGCAGCAGCCTTCTCAGGGACCCTTATTCCTCTTTCCACCACCTCCCAGCTTCTCATGGGAACATCCCTACCTATTATCCCAGCCTCTCCCGAGGCCCTCCAGCCTTCACAGGACCGCAGGGATGGTTTCCAAGGCCCATCCCTGAGGCTGGATGGAGAATCAGACACAATCTAGGAAAGAACAAGTGTGGTTTAGGCAGAAAAAGGCACAAAACAAGAGGGGAACCACTGCTGGGCAGGGAACAGAGGTTTATTCATCTGTTGCCTCCAGAAATTTGAGGCTGGTTAAAAAAAAAAAAAAAATCAGAACCTAAAATTATATGAACTCAGCCATTTCCAGCACAATGAGATATAATTTTATGAGCCCAAGTGCAACCAGTCCACAGGAGGGAGGGCTTGGCACCAGAGGGAATCACAGGCCTGGTTTATTTGGGATGAATAAGGTTTTAAGGATTGGAAAATACCCCAAAATACTCCAGGGACAGTCCTGAGCACATGGAAGTGAGACGAGGTCAGTGGAGATGTTACAGCTCCTGCAAACCAGGGCAGGGGGAGCTGGAGAGGATCAGAACCAGCTTCTTGGGGATGGAGATCCAGCTTGGACTCTGGAAACCAGAGCTGTTGGGAAGGAGGGGATGGAGCAACACAGCACAGAGCAGGATCCAGGAGGTGTTTTAGAGGATGGAGGGGACAGGAGAGCAGGGGCTCTGCAGAGGACAGGGAGAGCTGCAGCGGGACGTGAGCGGGGCCAAGCCCACCGTGGATCCTGCCACACCAGCTATGCTGCCCAGGCTCCGGGATTTTCCATAGCCTTGGTGGAGAAAACACACAGGTTAGAGTCGAGCAGCCCCATTCCCAAGGCTCGGAAAGCTGGGAGCATCAGGGGGAGTGTCACCAGCCCCACACCCCAATCAACCCCCTAAAAAATTCAGGAAGGGCTTTTTGAGAGCAAAGATCCTCCAGACTTTTCCCCCTCCATTCGTGGAGCAGCACTGGCGAAATCCAGGACTTGGGAGTTTTCAATCCTGGGACACCGAATCGCTTCTGGGGAGTGTCGGATTTTGCTTCCTAAATTTCTCTGAATGAGGGATGAAACTGAGGGTTTTGTGGGCTGAAGTAGACAGAGAAAAGCAGCAGAACTCAAACAAATATGGCATTTGGAAGGAGTTATTCCCACGGCTTTGGGTTCTAAACCCCAAGCTGCTGCTGACACCTTCCTGTGTGGAAAGGAGCAGGTAGATGTGCTCATTATTTTCCATAAGGAATTGCATTAAAGAGCAAATATTTCTATTTCTTTAAGCATAGGAATGCTTCACACTCTCCCCAAAGAGCGTGTGAAGAGAGATGGAATTGCTCCATCTTTTACTGGAAAAGCAAACAGCCAGAAGAAATGCCCTCACAGGTCAAAAGCCCTTTTTCCTTTACTAGTGGAAAGGCACTAAGTATTTGCACTGAAAATTGGATTTTTAGGTGCAACCAGCAACACTGTTAAAGCTGAGTCTGTTCCCTGGATCTGCTGCCAAAATATGGAAAATTAATGATGCTCCTGGCTGTGCTGAGCCCGATGTCCCTGTGCCTGCATCTTCCTGGGGGTGCAAACCCAGCCAAGCCTGAGCCTTTCCCAAGCACTAGCAAGATTCAGGGAAAGCAGGAGCATGGAAGTGAACAGAGGGAGTGGAGAGATCAGCTCCTGAGAGCGAAAAAACAGGGTGATGGGTGGCCCTCTGGGCAGTGCCAACCTTGGGATCCCTCCCTGTGCGCACCCCCACCCCTCCCGCCAGGGTGTTTATGGGGCATTTTGGGTTCTGCTTTGAGGGTACTGGTCCAGCCAGGCTGGTTTAGTCTTGGATCACGGATTAACATGATTGCTCCCACAGGAGCAATCACAGCATCTCCCCAAGAAGGATGCTGAGACAAAAGCACCACCTGGAAAAGGCTCCAGAACACTTTAAACCTGATTTCTATCCTTTTATGTATTTTTCCCTAATCATTTCCCAGCTCCAGCACCCACCACGAAGGATGAGGATTCTTCAACCCCTTCCCACCACTCAGTCCCCAGAGAATCTCCACATTTTCCAAGCAGAGGCAGGTCCAGGGAACAGAGGGACAAACCTGTTGCTGACTCCAGGCAAGCTTTCCCAGTCCCTGTAGTGGAAGCAGAAACAGAATCAGGCCACGAGGAGAGGAGCAATTCCCTGATTTACTTTCTGGCTTGGATCCACACAGCGAGTGAGGAGGGAAGTAAGATGGCCCTGAGCTGGGGAAGACCTGGGGATGTGTCCCACCTACAGCAGCTGATGCAAAGACACCCCTGCTACCAAAAACACCAAAAAAATCTGCATTGGGCTCAACCTTCCTCAGCCCTTGCTCTTTTCCTGGGAGAGCTGTGGCTCTTTGGAGCACTCACATGTTTCCCTGCCACCCTGAGCCCTGTGTGTGGGCAGGGATCCTGCTGAGATCCAACAGTCCCTGAAAGCTTGGGATTACCCTGGATCCAGCACCCAAACAGCTCCAGTTGGGCAGGAGGAGTTAGGGGTTGGGGTTTGCTGGAAGCCTTGGTGGTGATACAATTTTATAGGGATGCTCTTTGCCCTCTTGATCCAATCTCTGGATAAAAAAGAGATGGGAAAGGGCACAGGAATGGGGCCAAAATCACTCTGCTCTGTCTGATTAAGTCTCCAACACCACAGTTTGGGGGAGCACTTCATAAAGGTGTTGGATTCCCCCAGGGATCCTCTGCAACTCCGAGGGCAAACCTGCCCAAAGCCCAGTGCTCCATTCTCTCTCTCCATCAATTTATTCCCAAGCCACACTCACAAGAGCACCTGGGAAGCAGCTCAGGACTCCATCTCTGGAGTGGTTTCCCACCAAGCTCAGGGCTAGGTGAAGCCACAAAGCACCAGAGGGTTGTGCTCTGCTAATTGCCACTGGTGAAGTTCATTAACAGAGCGGGAATCCCAGTAACTGCAGTGCTACCTGAGGTCACTGGGATTGTTTTACGAAGGGGTTTGCTGCCAGCAGAGAGAATGGGGGCACACTGTGTGACACCCCAGAGGTCCTCCCAGGCTCAGCTTCCCACAGGAATCACTCAGCTCCCAGTGCATGTGCAGGCACAGGCTGGAAGCCAGAAGCAGATGGGAAGGGGTAAAGCAGGGATGCAGCAGTGCCCAGGAATGCCTGTTCTTGTTTGTAACAGAGGCCTGGCATTGTGTCCCTGTGCCAGTGTAGGCTGGTCCTTGCTCCTCCCAGTCAGGCAGCACTGGTGGAAGCTCATGTGGGCATCCCCAGCTCCATCCCAGGTCAGGGCCCTGCACTGACAGCAAGAGACAGAGGGAAAAAGCAGCTGCACGATGCTCTGTGTTTGGCCACTGAGCCAGAAACTTCTGCTGTGCCACGTTGATTTGCTGATAAAGGGGGGAAGGTATTTAAAAGATGTGTGGATGTGGCACTTGGGGACATGGACAGGGGTGGAGGAGTGGTGGGGCCCTACCCTGGAGTTCTTTTCCAACCTAAACGATTCCATGACTCCATCATAACTAAGCTTGCTGGCATGGGGGGTGCTGGACTCCTCCTGCCTCCATAATCCTCGCATTTCAAAACAGCCTCATGCCAATGTGTCTGGGCACAGCAGGACACACTTTTGGGAACTGCTGAAGGGAGATGAGGGGTCTGAAGCCATTCCTGACAGCAAGCGAGCAGAGTGACAGCACTGGAAGCATCCATAGAGACAAGAAACACGTTCCACATGAGAACCCACACAGGATCCTGTTCTCCAGGCCCCAGGGCCAAGGGGTAACTCTTCTCTTTGAGCTGCCCCAACAAGACCAAACACTGCAACTGGGCTTGAATCATGATGGATATTGAGATCTGCAGCTTATTCCTGAACCAGCTCCATCTCCTGCTTTCCACAGCTTGCACAGACACCAGTACCTGTCCCAGGATCTGACAGATGGCCATCAGTGAGTCGGGCTCAGAACCAAGCTCATCTCAATTTGCAGAGCTGCCAAGAACCTAGTACCCGAACAAACAGCCTCAGCAGGAGATAAATAAGGACTGAGGGAAGAGGAGCCTCTGTAGCTCCCAACAGCTCCTGCTCTGCACCCTGGTCCTCTCTGGTCACCCCTGCCCACTGGAGCATTTCACCAGAGCAGCCCTGACCTCCTGGAACAGCATCCCACTGGTCTGTCCCTATAAGCACGACACAGGTATTGAGATTCCTTCTTCCCAAAAGTTCTCAAGCATCACTGAAGCCCCTCTGGATCCACCTTTCTCCAGGTGTGACACCATTTGAGCAACGTGGGGATAAGTGACCCTAACCCTCTATTTTAAATTGTAAAAACACTCTGACATTTGCAGGGAAGACACCAGAACACCCCAAAAATGATCATCAAAGTGTCCTTTCCAACAGATGCCGCTGCCACCACAAAAGGGGAGAAACCTCCTGTCTCCTGCAACCCAGAGATGGGATTTGCCAGCACTGAAAGCAGCTCTGGATCCTCAGCTCTGAGAGCTCCTCCAGGCTCCAGTGGGACCAGGTTCAAATGCTTCAGCTGAAGAGATACCCGACCTCAGCATTTTCTAAAGATGAAGATCAGCACTGGCTTTCATCCCTTTCCTTCATCCCTTCTAGTTCAGCCTCCCCCTCTCAGTCTGAAGAAGGACTAGAGCCCACTCAGCTCTTCACATTAACAGGCATTAAGAAAAGAGACCAACTTCACAGGAAAAGGCACTTCCAGGAAAAAAACATGAAGCATTTCAAGCAAATATTTGATGGCATTTGCCCAGAGATGAGCAAAGGTTTTCATTTTTTTCCCCTCTTTCTATAGCTGAGCCAGAATGCCAAAGGGAATCCTTGATTTCCCAGGAGGAAACAACCAATTTGCTTCTACTACTGTGATAAATGTGATTGCCCCCAAACACCTCCCTGCAGGCCCAGACCATCCAGTCTCAACCATCCCAAGCAGTTTCACGAGGAACAGACCCCTGAGGGTCTCCAAAGCACCAGCAGGTCTTGGGGTGCAGCTCATCATCCCTTCTCCTGCCTGGTCCCAGCTCCAGGCACCATTTGCTCCAGCATCAGTTGGCACCAAGGAGGTGGAAGTAGGTCAGCTCTGCAGCCACATCATCCCACACCACCCTGGACACAAAAAACCCTGCAGAGCTAAAAAACTGTAGTGTGCCATAAGATTATCCCAGCAATGGAGGCTGCAGCTGGATTTTGTGGCACTGAATTTCCCCTCTTTTGGGGTGGGGTGGTGGGAGAGGAGTAAAGAAGGCTAGGACCAGGCTGACAAGGACTTTGTTTTGTCATGGCAGAAAGAGTTTTGTGTTTTCCTGACTCATCTCCCCCTCAGTTTCCCATGGAAAACCTCAACACTTAAGCACAGCTCCCTTTCCAAAGCCAGAGGAGCCTTTCTGGCAGAGCTTCTGGCAAGACAGCACTTGACATATCACAGCTCCCCACGCTCAAACCCACCAAAAGCCATTGGAAGAGGAGAGGAAAGGAAAACCTGGGGATTTTTTTTCCTACTGAAAACCTTTTGGTCACCTTCAGTCACAACCTCACCACATGCACAGGAGAGATGGTCCCCTCGCACCACCCAGATAAGGGGGTTGAAATCCACGGAGAAGAGTGGGAATGGCAGGAGAATTTGGAGCACTGGGGAGCAAAAAACCTGTCCCCAAGGAGGGCAGCGCCACAAGCAATGGAGTCACAGGCCCCAAACAGGGGCAACTGGGGGAGGAGAAAACAAAAAGTGTGGAGCCAGCATGGAGAGATGTGGTGGACAGAGATGAGGCAGATGGAGAGGCAGGAAGACGTGGATTTGGGGAGCAGAGAAGAGCCAGGTGGGTGGGTGGAGATGAACCCCTGCCTTGGATAAACAACAAACCTCTACCTCTCTCCTCCAGCCATACCTTTCTGGATGCCTCCATCAGCTGCACAGGAAAAGTCCCCCGTGGCCAGCAGGAAGCATGTGGAGGATTTCTTGTTCTTGTCCCGGGTGCTGGAGCAGCGCATAGGCCGTTTCTCCTCGTCTGTCAGCGACAGCGGCTGCTCCTCATCAGACAGCACCACATTGGCCTCCCCATTCTGCTTGGAATCTGCAAGGAGGTGGCAGAGACCCATCAGCAGCTGGTAAAGCCACAGGAAAAAGTGCTTGTGGTGGTCAGAAGGGTGTGCTCAGACCATTCAAGGAAGCAGACGCAACCAGGTTGTAGATGATCCGGAGCAATCCCAATAATTCAGGGAAAATCCCATCCCAGACACATTAATTTGGGGTGTCCAGGGGAGCAGGACTGTCCCAGATTTAACTCCAAGCAGCAAAGAACAGCTCTAGCCCTGCTGAGGGTTATAAACCTTGCATGAAGCCAAAGCTAGGGAAGAAACACCCCAGGTCTTTGAGATCCACCCACCTGATTGGTGGGAATTAGCTCTCAAAAAATTCACACCGCCAAGGAACCAGCTGCTTGGGAGGGTGGGAAGTGCTAATTTATGTCACCTGACTCCCTGGTTCCTTGGTTGAGAGGAGGCTCTGCCACGTGAGGGCCTGGCCTGAGCTCCTGGGTGGGTGTCGGGGTAAAGAGATGGGGTTGATCTGATCTTCCACAGCTCCTGCTCCCCACTGCCTGGGCTCCTGAGGAAATGGGATGTGTAGGCATGTGGAAAAGGGAAGTTTATAAAGGAAAAAGGCTATTTGGGGCATTCACAGCTCCCTGTGTCCCCACAGGTGAAGGGCACTGTTAAACACACGTTCCAGATGTGCATGATTTATGGTAGCAGGAAGCAAAGGAAAATCTATCTCAAGGTCACACTAAGGTGGGAGTTGGGCAAGTGGCCTTACCTCTGTCAGTGTGAGGGAGAGGTGGGCTAGGTAGGGGCACCAGGAATCCCACCACAGTGAGTTGATCTATGCCATTAGCAGAGCAGGATATGGCCCTTGCCACCTTTCCTGGCAGGTGGACTTGATCTGCAGCATCCTGGTTCACCAAGAGGGTCCCCATAAGGCCCTCAACACCCTCCCACCCAAAGGTCCCAGACCCTTCCATACCAAGTTCTCACCCACCCCAGAGCTGGAGGCCACACCCTGCACCATCCCCAGGGGCTTTGGGACACAGGGGATCAAAATATTGCCTTGGGTGCTCCCAGAGGTCTCCCCCTCCCTGCTCCCCACCTTTGGGGTCTCACCTGACCGTTTCCGCTCAGTCGCCCCCTCCTCTACAGCCAGCGGGCAGGTGTCACTCTGGGTGCTGTTCCGGGGGGAGTTTTCCTCGGATTTGCCGTAGGTGGGGGAGTCCAGAGGGGCAGGACGGGGTATATGCTTTTTCTTCTTCTTTGGCAGCTTCTGCTTGGCCATGGCCAAGGAATAGTACATCCCAAAGTTATTGACGATGACGGGCACGGGCATGGCAATGGTGAGCACCCCGGCCAGGGCGCACAGAGCACCCACCACCATCCCTGACCAGGTCTTGGGGTACATGTCGCCGTAGCCCAGGGTGGTCATGGTGACCACAGCCCACCAGAACCCAATGGGGATGTTCTTAAAGTGGGTGTGGTCGCTCCCAGTGGGGTCGGACGTCTTGGCCCCAATGCGCTCAGCATAGTAGATCATGGTGGCAAAAATCAACACCCCCAAGGCCAGGAAGATGATAAGGAGCAGGAACTCATTGGTGCTGGCCCGGAGGGTGTGGCCCAGCACCCGGAGACCCACAAAGTGCCGCGTCAGCTTGAAGATCCGGAGGATTCGGACAAAGCGAACCACCCGCAGGAAGCCCAGCACGTCCCGGGCAGCTTTGGAGGACAGGCCACTGAGGCCCACCTCCAGGTAGAAGGGCAGGATGGCCACGAAGTCAATGATGTTGAGCAGGTTTTTGATGAAGAGGAGCTTGTCTGGGCAGCAGATGATGCGAACCAGGAACTCTAGGGTGAACCACAGGACGCAGACGCCCTCGATGTAGGTGAGGATGGGCTCCGTCTCCACCTTGTGCGTCAGCAGCACCGTTGTGGTGTTGCCAACCACAAGGGTCTCTGTCACATTGACGTCGATGTTGAAGGCCTCATGTGTCTCCAGGCAGAAGGTTGTGATGGAGACCAGGATGAAGAAAAGGGAGGCGAAAGCAACGACCTGGGAAAGCAGGAGTTACACGGGGCCATGAGTGATGTGGGGCAACCTCTCTTCTCTGGAAGAGGCTAAAGCACCTCCACGGGCCCATGACTAAGGGTGGAGAGTGGGGAGGGGTCCCTGGGCCTGTCCCAGGACTTGGCAGCAAACCTCAGTGTCTGGATGCATCAGTCCAGAACCTTCCTCAAAGTGCTACAACATGTCCAAGGGAAGGTGTGCTGGGCTCCAGCTGCAGCTGGAAATGTGCCAGAGATGATACTGATGGGGATGAAGGGAGACCTGGAACAGCCTGGAATTAGAGCAAGACTCCACTGGGAACTGACACAAAATTTAAGAATTTAATTCTTGAATTTTAAGACAACAAATTCAAAGAGTTTTCCCCCACATTTATCCCAAACCACACGAGATGAGAGGTTCCCATTATTCATGACTGCGAGGTTCAGGGTCTGGATGTGTCAGAGATGTCCTTTCACCCCCTCCTTGCTCCCTGAGGGTCAGTGGTGGGTGATGAGCCCACAGAAGGTCCAGGACTGAGAGAGCAGGAGGAGAGGAACAGACAGAGCTCATCCTCCCACTGAGGCCTGGACCTGGTGACACCCAGATGTTCCCATTTGTCCCCTCTGTCAGACCAGTGAGATCTTTGTCCCTTCCATGCCACTTCCTTCCCATGGATATCAGTGAAGAGGGTGAAAATCAGAGGCTGTGCCAGAAAGACCCACCTTGTGGTGCCCCATCAATCCTGCTCAGGCCCCTCTTGGCAGAAGGAGCTCACGAGGAGTCCTTTACCCAGAGCATCTGTTTCCAAGAGTCCTCCCCAAAAATAAAAAGCCTCTGAGCAGAAAAGCTCTTGTTCTACCTTCCTCCAGCCCAAAACCACAGCGAGTTTGGCTTCCCAGGAGCAGATCCTGCTCCAGTCCCTTTGCTGCACCAGCACCAAGCAGGATGAGACTATTTGCTGTCCAACCCACACAAGAGGCTGCGTTGGGCAGAGCTGCTCCAGAGACTGCTCCAGGAGACAGTCCTGGTCCTTGGCTGGAGTGAATCAGCAGCACAGACAGCCTGAGTCACACTGAAGAAAAACCCAACCCCGTGCTGGCAGCCCAGAGCCTGTCAGGAGCATCCCTGAGAGGTGTCCCCAAGGGCAAACCCATGGGGGGCCAGCACAGAGAGTCCTCCAAGAGTTTGGTGTGAAGGTTAAACCAGGCACTAACTGGTGGAGAAGCCTCTGGAAGGTGATTCTCCCACCCCAGACACCTGCTCAGTCAGACCCCTCTGGACCACATGTGGCTCCAAAAGCCAATGAGCCAATGGAATTTGGGAAGAAAATTCAATACAAAGTGGGATCCTGAGGCCAGTTTAGCCAGACAAGTGTCTCTACACGGTGGTGGCACAGCCAAAATAATCTGCTTTCAGCTGAGAGTTGAGTCACGTTCCTGAGTTTCCCTGTGTGGGGAATCTCAGGAAAACCTGAAAAGTTAAAACCTGGACTCAAAGTAAAGTAGGAAGACATACAACACCAAGGAAGGGAGTGAGACCCTGTGAACACAGGTAATGAAGCAGCTCTGCTGTGTGTGTGAGGTGAGACCTGATTTAGTTCCAGGAGCAAAAACAACCTCTAAAAATAGGGGACTTGAGTTCAAAGCTAGTGCAAACCATTGTGTCCTCCCGCCTCAAAATCAACAGTGCTGCTCCAGTTTTGTGTCTGACCCAAAACGTCTCACTCAGTCTCCACTCCAAACTCGAGTTCTCTTCCCAAAATATATTTAAAACAAAATAAAATCTATGTATTCACCCAGTACCACCAGAACTCCCACCAAACAAAGTCCTCCAGAACCTGCTGACAATCTACACCAGCTCAACCTGTGCTCAACAGCTTGAGACGGGTGTTCCCAAAAAAATCCGTGATCCCACAGGGGCTCACCAGCCTGGAAGTGCCCATGGAAGTGAGGTCAGGACTCCCTAAATTGGGAAAAATAATGAGGAGTGCCAAGTAAGCAGAGTTTGGAAGTAGAGGTGAAATCCCAACCAGGGCAGTTCCCCTGGGGCGGAAAAGTGTTGAACTCCAGCTGGGACTAAATTCCCCAAGAGCTGACTGGACTGAAGAGCCAGGGATCCCATGGGCATTGCTGGGACATGGAAAAGGGGCTAAAAACTGGGGGGGATTTCTAACCATGCAGTTTCCAGCTCAGAAAAAGTCCTGGAGGGAGGGAAAGGTGGAAATAGCCGGGAGCCAAATGAGTCAGGACTCAAGGGGCTGCTCTGTGGGGAGGAGAAATTCAGCTCCCAAGACTCTTAGTCACAGCAGTGGCATAGTCAAGGGTGTGCATGGACAACCTGACACATCTGATTCCCAAGGTTTGGCAGAACACACCAGACTGGCTACTCTGGAGCACTCCCTGTAACCAACAGCACCCCTTTCGCTCTGGAAAGGAAGGGGGAGACCCTAAAAAGGGGTAGAATTGAAGAAATCCCAACCACCCCGAACCTCACTGCCCCAAAACAGCAAGAATTAACAAAATCCCAACCACCCCAATCCTCAACCATCCCGAAACATCAGGGCAGCACCATGAATGTTGCACCCACAATGATGTTTGTGGATCCCAGAGCATCCCAGTGCTGGATGTTGACTCCAGCCCAGGAACTGGGAGCATTGATCAGGTTGGACTCACTTGGGGTGGTTTCACTCCTCTGTGCCTCAGTTTCCCCTTCTCCCAAGACATATTGGAATATTTTCCTGTGGTGACTTGGAAAAATGGCCATTCCTATGGCATTGCTGAGCTTTTAGCACAGAGCAGTGGGAAGGATGCAGGCTGCTCCCAGTACAAACTAGTCCCACTCCAGCCCCAGCCAGGGCTCCATCACAACCATTTCTTCTCCCTCCAACACATTCCTCCTGCTAAAGCCTTTCCAGGAGCAGCTCAGCACACATGAAAGCAGAAAACACAGGAAAAGAAGATCCAGATAACACCATGGGAAACAAACAAACAAACAAACAAAAAAAAAAAGAGTTGAATTATTGTGCTTGGGTTTATTTTTAATTTTGTCGAATTTTTTATTTGGAGCACGACTCAGAGCATCTCCCTGAGGTGATGAGCCTTCAGAGATGGGCAAAGGAGTGAGTTTCCCCCTTTTAAAAGGAGTTCAGCTCTTGCTGCCCAAGCATCCTCTGTGCGTGTGCGTGTGTTGCAAAAGCACCTCCCTGCCAAACCGACCCCTGTCCCTGTTGGTGGGTGTCAAATGCCTGCAGGATTTTTACCATTGATGGGGTTTTTTTTACACCTCCAAGCACATCCAAGACTCCAATTCGATCCCAAATGTCCATCTGTGTGTGTGAGGTTTGTAAGCTGGGTGTGACGAGGGGTAGGTATGGGGTGGGAGTCTGGGGGTCGGTGGGAAGTGCTTTGGGGATGATCTGAGAGCAGCCTGGAGATGAGCCTGGTTTTGAGAGAAACATCCCAGGCATGTTGGTGCCCGTAGGTAGGCACTGCCTGCATGCCCAGGGAGGGCTGTGGGGGGCTGTTGGTATGGGGTCATGCTCATGTGGGGGCCTCAGAGACGTGTGTGGGTGAGGGGGTTGGGGAGCGTTCTGTGTGCTAACAGCTGAGAGCCTGTGCTTGCACATGCTGATGGGCACCACGAGCCGATGGGCACCGTGGGCGGCATTGACACGGTGACACTGGGGGACAAGGGGCCACGAGGTGTCCTTTGGGGCTGCTGCTTCTGCAGAAGAGGAGCACGAGCTCCTTGGGACAGTCATGAGGATCCCATTTGTTTCCCTGACCCCCTTTCCATACCCGGGCCGTTGAATGTGGGTTTTGGTGTGGGCACATGTACAACCCAGCAAGAGGAACCCAAGCATCCTACCCATTCTGGAGCATCCTGAATTTCTGCCAGGACTCTGCCCTGCCAAGGACAGCCCCTCATCTCCATGTGCCCAGGAGGTGCCCAGGCACCTGAGAACAAGCGCATGGAGTGGGCTTGTTCTCAGTTTCAGACCAGCTCTCCCTCTGTGATGGGTTGGGAGGGGATTGGGAGATGATGGAAGAGGTGTCCTGTTAGGATGGGAGATGGCCAAGGTGTGATCCTTTGGGAGGGGATTGGGAGATGATGGAAGAGGTGTCCTGTTAGGATGGGAGCTGGCCAAGGTGTGATCCTTTGGGAGGGGATTGGGAGATGATGGAAGAGTTGTCCTTTAGAATGGGAGATGGCCAATGTGCCCAATGGTGGGAGGGGGATGGCAATGAGAGGACCCACATAACCCACAAGGAAAGTCCATCTCACAACAAGGATGAGAAGATGGAGACACAACCCATCCATCCCACCTCCCCACCAGCACATTCTGGGATCTTACCCTTGCTGCCTTGGACGAGTAGGGATCCTCAAAGAGCGCCCACATCCTGGGCTGCCAATTTCGACAGCAGCCACCCCCTCCAGCCGCCCCTGCCGCTCCGGGGGGCCTGTCATCCATGCCCAGGTGCTGCAGGGCCATCTCCCTACCCCCTTCCTCCTCCGGCTCCTCCCCACCAGCCCCTCCACCGGGCTCTGGGCTCTCGAAGATGTCCAGGGCCTCCTCGGCGTCGCGGTGCTGTCGGTAGGTCATCCAGCAGCAGGGCTCCACGTCGGTCTCGTCAATGCCCCAGTAGGTGAGCTCCTCCTCAAAGAGGGGCCCGCAGATGTCCGCAGGGCAGTGCAGCTTTCCCGTGCGATAGTAGTTGAGCACGTAGGAGAAGATCCCGGGGTGGCGATCAAAGAAGAACTCATTGCTCTTCCCATCAAAGTCAAAGTTGCTCTGGGCGTCAGGGTCGGCAAGCCAGGCCAGGCGGGTGCCCGGCAAAGTCCGCAGGGTGCTCTTGTAGGTCTCATGCCGGGTGCCACCCACATTGATGGTGATCTTGTCCGACTCTTCGCCTTTGCCCATCTCTTCCTTCAGGCATGTTTTGGAGGGTGGTTTGTTCCCAGACTTGCGTCCACGGTAGGAGGAGACACACACCGAGCTGATCATAGATTTCGGTGGACGGGAGATGCACGGAACGCGCACTCTTCCTCCCGGCGAGGAGTTGGGGGTCGGTGGAGGCGGGAGAGGGAGACACAGATGGGACTGGGGAGGAGAAAAGGGGAAGCTCAGGCTCGGCTCTGACCGCAGGGGGAGCAAGGTGGAGCCGAGCCGGACACCGCCGGCTGCCGGGGGACAGCAGGGGAGGCTGCAACCTCCACCCCCTCCCAAACCACCCCCCCCCGGAATAAAACCGCCCTAAACCGGGAGCCACCCCAGCCCTGCCGGGCAGCAACAAGTGCGGGACGGAGGGGGCTCGGGGCGGTCTGGGGTGGGCTGCAGGCCCGGCCGAGATCGCGCGGGCGAAGGGATGGGGCGATGCTGAGCCCCGCCGGGCGCCGTGTCACCCCCGCCCGGTACCTGCAGCGCCCGGTACCTGCAGCGCCCGGCGCGGGGGGGGCCCCGCCGCCCGCCCCGCCCGCTCCGGCGGCTCCGCGCCCCCTCCGCGCCCCGGGCCGGGCTCGGGGAGGGGGCGGCGGCCGGGGGGCACCTCCCCGGGCCCCGGCGGGGAGAGGGAGGGATGGATGCGCCCCCTCCGCCTCCCCTCCCGCTCCCCCTCCCCGGGCGGGCCCCGCTCACGCGTGGCCGGGCCTGTTGCGCCCCGGCGGTGCCTCCCGGGGCTCGGCGCTGGGGAGGCGGCGGGAGCGGCGGCGGGGCTCGGCGGGGCTTTTACGGGGCTGTGAGCGAGCGGCGGGGTTACGGGAGCCGACACCGCCCCTCCGGGGGGCCGGGGACCCCCCGCTCCAGCGCCCAGCCCCGCAACAGCCCTCCGCGCCCCACGCCGTTGCCCCCCCCCTCCAGCCCCTCCACCCACCCCCAGCCCAGCCCCCCGCACCCCCGCGGGCCCCCCGCACCCCCGCGCACCGCTCACCTCCCCGCGGGGCCCGACGCGCCGCTGAGGGTCTCGGGGGGTCGGTGTCAGCGCGGAGTGAACCCCGGACACCCCAGCTCCGCTTCGCGCCGGAGGGGAAATGCAGCCCAGAGCTGCCTGCGGATCTGGAGCCAGCTCTTGGCAGAGGCTCCCGCAGATCCCATCCCTCCCTGGCTCGCAATCCCTCGCTCACCGAGAGGTCAGAAGAGACCGACCCTGGGGCCGGCGGGGAGCTGGGGGGCCGCAGACAGACCTGGCCCCCCTTCCCTCCCACCGCCCTCCCCGAGCATTTCTCCGCCCTGTTTCGGCTTCTGCGTGAGCGATGCCCCTTTTTCTCCGCGGCCGCCGAGGCTGGGACTCGGGGTACCGACCGCCCCAGCCCCCGAGATCGTAAACCCCCCTTCCTGGAGGGTTCCTACACCCCCGGGGTGCTGGTGATGGTCCCGGGGCTGGGGAGGAACTGCGGCGCCCCAGGGGCTGAGGTTGTCACCCCGGGGAAAACCCGAGGGATTCATCCTGCTGTTGCTGTTTACCCCTGCACTGGCACTGCCGGTGCTGGGGGCTGGTGAGGGTGTGCGGGTGGGGTTTTGGGGGTCATGGAGGGGATCCAAGCCCAGCACAGGCCTGTTGTTGGGGTGGGAGGCTGATCCAGAGGGGTCACCACTTGCATAAGGAGCTCCTTGGTGCAGGGTGAGGGGACACCGAGTGGGGGGTGCTGCCCTAGCACCTCTCTCTGCACCTCCCAGAGCTGTGTGATGCATCCCGCCAGGCCCCCTCATCACACCCTGCCCAGGTTTGTCCCCTCGTATGTGCCCCCATACCTGCGGGGTGTTGGGGGTGGTTGAGGGGCAAACGCTCCACCCGAAAATAAAACAAAACCACGAGGCACGAGAGCCACGCTCATATCTTACCACCAAGAAACCCCTGCTCCAACTGTGCCTGCAACTCCGGAGCTTCCAGGGCCGGATCCCAAGCGGATGGAGGCTGGCTGAGCTCCACACCCAAAGCACCCGGAGCTGCACCGGAGGGAGCGCCTGGAGCCCGAGGGAAAACCGCGCTGGAAAAATCGAGCCTTGCATCACCGGCCAGGCATCGCAGCTCAGCTCCTGATTGACGGTGAGGCTGAGTTTGGCCAGGAGGAAGGAATGCTGCGAACTGAGGCTAATTTTTTATCCGGAGACTTTCATCCCGCCAGGGAGAGCTCCATGCACCCAAGCGCGGCCGTTCCTGGGGTGGGAGGAGGTGGCCAGGCAGACAAATGGGTTGTATCTGGGGAAGGAAGAGATCTTTTAGCCCAGCAACACCCGCCCAAAGCTGTCTGCTCTCTAAATATGCCTTTGGATTTTTAATGTCCATGGGAAAAAAAAAAAAAAAAAAAAAAGGAGAGAAAATGGCAAGAGCTGCATGAATAAGGGCCTTTTTGGAGTGAGACGGAGTCACTTCTGCAGGGACCTCCTGCAAGGCTCAAGGCATCTCAGATAACATTCTGGAGAAGGATGGAATGAAGAGCTGGACCCAGAAGATCTCAAGGAGGATCAGCTCCAGCCTGGAAAGCCACGGGTCTTGGGTAGGTCCTGAAGACACGGTAGGGGGCCTCTGGGTCCACCCCCTACTGGCCTCTCCCCCTGACCCAGCCCAGCACCCCGAGCCTGGCCCGTGGTCCAGCACATCAGGCATGTCCCCAGAGGTGGGAGAGACCAGCACAAGATGCTCAACACGGGATGCTCAGAGGGCTGAGTGGCCTCATGGAGAGGTTGAGGACACACTGGGAACCTGCCATGTCTCCATCCATGGAGGGATGGAAGAAGAAGGTGGACTGCACCAGTTTAGGGAGAGACAATCCTGCTTTGATGCAGAAACAGCCAAACCAGCTTCTCCAGGTCCTTGCAGACCAGGATTCTGTCAATAAAAGATACACTGACCTCAGCAAACCCTGGATGCTCCTAACAAGCTCTCTGCCCTCTTCCCATCATGGTTTTGGTGGGACAGATCCATCTCTGGTCTGTGGGTGGTGGCACCCACAGCACCCTCTCCACAGGGTGTGAGCTCCAAGAAGCCCTTCTGGACGCTCTCTTGCAGGTGGGTCTTCCCAAAAAAAGTTGTCACATACCATGGGCAAGGTCCGTCTCCTCAATCTGCCTGCCAGGCAAAGTTTTCAGCTAAAATTACACATTTTAGCTGTGCAGGTTGCACAGACAAGAGTTTGCAGCCCCATCCTTCCACAGCCTCTGCCTGGAAGGGGAGCTCAGCTCATCCCCTGATTGCCACGCAGGGAATGCTCCCCAAATTCTGGCCGAGGTCCCCGTGCTCTGTCTGACAGTGCCATCTTGTGTCCTGCACTCTGGCTGGAGCAGAGGCAGGGAACACAGGACCATGGCTGGCTCTGGGGAGAATCTGGCTCCATCCACAGCACTAGTGATGCAATTTTGCTCCATGAAACCAATTTGGGAGCAAGAGGAGGCTGGGCTGGAGCGGGCATCATCTGTCTTTGAGATGAGCGGGAGTGGTTGCTGTGCCTCGGTTTCCCTCTCTTTAAACATCAGGATAACTGTCCTTTTTCTTTCCGAGGTGCTCAGGAAATCACAGCAAGATGCTGCTGTAGCAGCTCCACCGTGTGTCTGTACCCTGGTCCAGACATGTTTGGAGATGGGACACCCAAAATCCACCTGTTGATCTGACAGCACCAACCTTCACCTCCCACCAGGCTCTGAAATCTCCCTCCCTCACTGCCACAGGAAATTCAATATTTTTTTTTTCAAAGCAGATATTTGGCTTAAATTCTACGTTTGGACCCATTTTTGCATTGTTTGTCTATCCCCCAAGGGCCAGAATTGTCCTTTCCAGTTTGTCTCCTTCACCTGTTTTCAGGGAGCTCTGGGATTTTCTGGCCCCTCCAGACCCTCTGGGAGCACAGGAAGGGCTGAGTCCAGCCAGCTCAGCACAGCAGTGACCACCACTCATGGGTCCTGATGGGACTCCAATGGGTGCTGCACCCACCTTCCTGCATCCCTCTGTGCCCCCTCGCTGAAGAAGAAGAGGAGCTGGCATCTCCACTCCTGCTCCCACAGGACGGGGCTGTGTGGGATCAGAGCTGTCCTACATGGTCCGTTGTCCTGGTCATCACTCCTGGGGGATGTTTTCCCCTAGAGCTAGGTCCCGGACACCCTCTGGTCACAGATACCCCTGTGCCACCTCTTGTCCTCTCCCTGGGCAGTGCTGCTCCTCCAGCCATGTCAGACACTCGCCCCAAGCCTGCACCAGCATCTCCAGATAGTGCAAAGGTGCCCCAAAGTCCTGCTCTGCTCCTCCACAGCTGCCACTGCATGAGGACAACTTCAGTTCATGGCCATGGCAGTGCTCCATGGCATCCCCAGTGACCAGGGACTCACCCTGAATTCTTCACCCCTTCCTCATGTTCCCTGGGCCTGGATCAGCCCTGAAAAAGCCAAATGAGTGACCAGAGATGGGAGGAAAGGGAGGAGGAAACCTTACTTCCCACCAAACCTGTTGCCAAGCTAATTCCCAGCAGTTGGAGGCACCTGGGATTGCTGGAAATCATTCTCCAGGGAGAGTCTCCATACCCCCAGTACACCCAGAGCTCAAGGTAAGCCCCCAGCACTGTTAGCGTGGTGTTGTGCAGAGGAGGAGACTCTCTGTCTCACCAGTCCATGTGCCCCATAAAGCCAATGTGTCCAGGGTGGAAAACAACCTCCACGGTGCTCCTGAAACTCTGCCTGCTCTGAACAGGCCCCTTGCAAGGGCTGATGCTAGATGGAGAAAAGGATGAGAGGACACAGAAGGACAACAGTGGTGACAGGACAGGGCAGGGAACCCTGATGCCCCCGGATGCCCATTGCTTTATCTCTCTGCCACCCCAAACCTCAGAGAGACCCCAAAGTCCATCCCAAGAAAGGAAACAGAGGCAGAGAGACTCGTTGAGAAGATACTTGGTAAGAAGAGACTTTTAATCAGACTCTGATACAGCTCTTACAGGGTTTCTCTTGATGGACGAGGAGCCCGAGTGGGAACTACACCAGCTACGGGGATATAGGGGATGTGTCACTATGGGGTCTGTGCTTTGGCCTGTCCAGGAGGGTTTCACCAGCTTTGTGCTTTCCCCAGGGGAAGCAGCTCCATCCTGGGGTATCCCATGGCCATGCCCTGTCCCTCCCAGGCACCAAGGCCACCTGGCTCTACTCCCGCTCCTGCCAGTGAGATCTATGCTTGGGGAGGGATCAGGAACAGGAGAAGGCAGAGGGAGATGTTTCTGGAGGTGCTGGGGTTTCATGTGAGCTGCTGGGTCTGGGTGAGGGCTGGAAGGCGAGGCAGAGGCTGTTTTGGAGGGATTGAGGGGAAGAAGCCATGGGACTCGGCTCAATCCATCCCCTCTGCCTTGCACTGGGATCAAGGTCCAGCCCCCAGAGCAGAGCACCTCAACTGCAGCCCTACGGCCTGGACCAGCATCACAGGGTGGACACCCTCCTGAAACTTTCTCTCTGCCTTCTCCAGACCCCCTGAGCTGCTCCCCAGCTCTGTCCACAGGGTTTGGACCCCATTCTGATCACCCCAGGATCTCTTTGTCCCTCAGCCATGGACAACACACTGATCCAAACATCAGGATCTGAGCTGGGAACCAAGCAGGGAGCTGATGTGGGGAGACAGCGGTTCCCCACTCCTCATCCCACTACCTGGAGGAAAACTGAAAAGTGCCTGTGCTCACAACTAGCAGCTACTCCCTGTGCCTCTGTGCAGAGAAAGAGGGGGAAATGTGATTTCTAGGGCTAAAAGCCACAGGGGATCAGCCCCACACACAGCCCAGAACCCCAAGAAGGTGTGTGTGGGGAGAACCTGCCCCGGTGAGTGGGAGAAACCCCTAAGGCAGGCTCAAAAAGTGAGAGAGAAGAGTCAGAAGTGATTCCTAAACCCAGGCACACCCAGGGACACGCGCACAGCCCCCGCATGGACACACATGCGACAACACGGACCACTTAACACACATACACACACACACACACACTTCCCCACCCAACACCCTGCGTCTAACACCAAATGCCACAACAAAATACAGTATTTCCATGGATAAAAGTAAAGGTGTCGTCCCTCCTCCTCTTTCTTCTCCTCCTGCTCTTCCTCTCTGCTGGATCTGCCCAGGGTAGTTGGACCCTCCCTCGGTTGGGGGGGGGGGGGGGGAAGGGGATGCCCACCTGCTGCACACAGAAAATAAAAAGGTGAAAATCTGCCACTCTCTAGAATGAGAATTGATCTGTACAGCACTCGGAATGAAAATAGGTCATGGGCCACTTTGGAATATGGTTTGTCATTTAACAGCATTTACAGTGACATTTACAGAATAAATATACAATAGAAATAGTGAATAGATTATTATTCCATCTCCTCTCTCTGTATATATTTTATATATATATATATATATAATGTAGGGGTTTTTTGTTGCCTTCTTGTTGACTTTGCTTCTTGTTGATGCTGCAAGAAGAGTGAAGGGAAGCAAAGCCTCCCTGGCTGGTTTGGGAATGGGGTGGGAGACACAGGGTGGGGCCAGATCCTTCCCCCTGGGGTTCAAGGAGTGTCACACCCTGGGGGTGGATGGAATGAAGCATTTTGGCTGTGGGAGGTGTCCTGCTCCGTTAACTCCATGGGAGCTACGGAGGGGAATCTGGCCCTCAGGCTCTGAGGAGTAGGGATGCTGGGCAACGATTTTGCTCATCCTCTTTTGCTGGTCAGGTGAAGGTGGACCCAAATAGAGATGGGGTGGAACACGTTGATTAAGGAGGAGGAAACGCCGCAGGTTTGGGATTCTCCCTTTCAGAGATGATGTAGTGGGGACGTTTCTGTGTCCCTCTCCATGGGCAGAGGAAGGAGAAAAACACTGGAGTGGATGGAGAAGGGGGAACATGGCTGATCCTGACCACATGGATCTGGTGCCTCTCAGAGCCATCACTGAGCTGCCTTGGTTCACTCCATGCCTCCATTTCCCCCCTTAGAAAAATAGTTGATGAAGGGCTTGAGCTGATTGTCAAGGAAGAGTCTTCGGTCACCAGCCAAGCCCATGGAGAAGGACTATAAATTAAGGATCACAACCCACAAGAGATGTCACTGTTGGGAACCCCCCGGCCCCAGGAATGCTGAGAGAAGTCAGGGATGTGGTGAATGGACCAAGTGCTTTTTGCCTTCACCTCCCAAACAAAATCAAAAGGAGAGAAGGGAAAGAAGGACTTGTGGGGGTTTGTGCAAGCCCAGCAGGAGCAAGGAGGAGGTGCTCCCCAGCCTTTGGAGGCCACAGCAAGGTGCTGAGTGGGAAAGAGGGTCCAAGCAGGCTGATGCTTCCCTGTTCCACTGGGAAAGAGGAATGTGCCAAGTTACACTGGTACCCTTGGCAAAATTGCTTGGCTACATGTGGAATTCAGGGAAATGACCCTCAGTCCCAGTGGGGGAGACTCAGAGCTGGGACATTCCACCCTTTTCCAGACAGGTTGGGAAGAAACAACATGAAGTCACATCAATCTGATCCCCAAAAAACCATGGATGGGCACAACAGAGGCCCCTGGGCTCTAACAGGGGCTCACCAAACTCATCAGGATCTAGAGGGGACCTCGGATCTGGCACTGACTTCCAACAGCTGTGGACACCCTTGGTGCCAAAAAACTGGTCACCCCCACCCAAAGACTGATGAGCTCCCATGGGGGTGCAACAGGACCCCCCGGCTCAAAGGGAACACAAGGAGAAATGAGGAGAAATGAGGAGGCACATCCAGAGAGAATCAGTGCCCAGCTCCCTTTGGCTGGGGGGGCACGGGAGGTAAGTCAGGGCATGGTTTCCTGAGAGCTAAACCGAGCCTGTGATGTCTCACAGCTCCTCTGCATGTCCCCATGGGACATTTGAAGAGAGGAGCAAGAGAAGACAATCACCACGCCAGGGATTTTGGTTTGGCAGAGCATCCCATACCTCAGGAGTAACTCCAGGAGAGAGCTCCTGACCCCCAGCCAGACCCCACACACGTTCACACATTCAAACCACCATCACTTCAAAGGTCCTTCTGCTACTCAGCACAAAAACTGCCACTTCATCCCGTGGCTGTGCCACCTCCGTGCCTCCAAACAGCCCCCAGCCACTGTCCCCATGCTGGTAGCAACAAAGGTTCCAGGGATCCACCATCCCAACCACCCCAGTGCTGCTCCCTTGCCAACACGTGTCGGAACTCAGGGGGTTATTTGGGTGTGTCCACAGCTATAAAAACCTACAGGAGATACAACAACAACAACGATGGTGACAACAACAGCACCATTTTGTGCTATGAACATCGAGGGTTAAATTGTGCTCGTTGGAATAAGGCCATGGCTCCTCCCGGAAAAAGGACAAAGACAGGGAGGGAAGAGCGCTGGGAGACAGCAGGACTGGCTTCCCAACCTGCCTCCAGGTCCTTGTTCCAACCACCAGCTGCTTAGAAAAGAGGGATTCTTTGCTTCAGATTTGAGCACGACTCTCGGAAAGGTGTTGCAGCGTCTCTTGCTTCTCCCTTCCCCGGGGGCGGTCCCGGGAGGTCCTGCCTTTCAGCAGAGGGTTGTCGGAGGAGTCCTGCCCCTCCCGCAATCCCTCCTTCCCGGTGTCACTTCAGAAACGGCTGCTTTGGGTTACGATTTTAACAGGGGGTTCTTCTTCATCTTCCTTATTAATGAATTTTTTCCTGTTGCCTGGACAGCCAAAATCCACTCCCCAGCGCCCTCCTCTCCCGGTGGGGATGGTGGGCAGGGGGCCATCACAGTTCAGACTCGGGGGTGCTGGCCAGGAGGTACCCGCTCCCGTATCGTCCATTGGGAGCACTGCTCATTTCCATGGGGGAATTGCTGCCGGGCCCCAGGTAGGAGCGGTGCATGGGCATGGGGGAGGGGGTCTCACTGGGCACTTTGCTCAGGATGAAACGGGTCTCGTCGTTGTCTTCCAGGTTGGAGATGTCCTTCATCATTCGGCCCTTCTTGTACGTGACGGAGAGGGCGTTGGAGCCATCAGACACAAGGTGGAACTGCCGGAGGATGAAGACCAGGGGCAGAGGAAGGGATGCCAGGATGATCAGGGAGATGAGGATGGCCATGGCCCAGGTTGGATAGAACAGGAACTTCTCAGCAGCCTGGAAAGGACAGATATTAATGTCAAGGGGCTGACACAGCAAAGGTGATGCCCTCAACATCTCCACAGTGAAGTGTGAGACAATTCCTGCTGCCTCCTGCCAGACTCCATCCTCAGGGACACCTGGAGGTGGCACAAGGTGGGTTCAAATCAAGGGGAAGGACATGGTACTGTCCACAGAAGTCAACCAAAATCTGCACTCAAACTTCATCCTGCAGTCAGAGCTGGGCGGAGACATCTGGGCAGAGTGGACAAACCCAACTGCTTGCAAAGGATGAGCAGGATGTCACCCAGGAGAGGGGTGCAGAGGTGGGAGGAATGGAGTGGTTGCAGCTTGCCCTGCTCAGCCAGGACCCCTGGGATGGGGAAGGGGGGCTGTTCTCACCTCCTCCCTGATCCAGGCGCTGTATCCCGGCGGGCTGACTCCCAGCTGGATGATGCTGGCGGTCATGAGCACAGCCATGCAGATGGGGGACACATACTTCCAGGTGTAGTAGTAGAACTGGTAGGGCCGGAATCCCAACATTTCCGTCAGCTCCTGCATGAACCTGCCAGGAAGGGGATGGAATCCTGATCTTTTCCCCACCTTCAAGTGAGAAACTTCGTCCCAGGAGCCCCCATTGTAAGTTATGCTCAAGAGCCTGAAGAAGAACCCAGCTGGTCCTGGGGAGCATCTCAGTATCCCTCAAGCCTCTAGGACTTTTGGAAAACTCCTAAGGAAAAGGCCTTTGGAGTGTTATCCAGAGCATCCTTTGCTCTGTCCTACTTAAGAATAGCAAAAAGCACTGGGGGGAACAAGGTGTCCTTCCAGAATGACCTGGAAACCTCAGAAAAAAGGGTAATCACAGATGACAGACCACCACAACCAACAGGAGATACCCACCAGGAGGACCTGCTCCTGGGGCTGGGTTACACCAAGGCAGGGCAGGAGGACCAAGGTGAGCTAAGCTTTTCTCTTGGAGAAAAAGACATATGGAAAAGCACCGGTAGGAGAGAGGTTTTAAGCCAGGAGTCACAGCACAGTTTTTCCTTTAGCTGTGCAAATTCCTTACTTTTTCGTGCCATAAATCCAGGCCACGGCGATGTTCTCCAGGATGACCACGACAGTGAGAGGCAGTGTGGCTGAGTAATCATCAAACATGGTGACAAAGTAGTTCCCAGAGCGCTGAACAAAGATCAGCCCCACCAGGAAGGCGAAGATGCAGCAACCGACTGTGGGGAGCAAAGAGGGGTGGTCAGCAGAGCCCCCAGAGAGGAACCCAGACCTCCACAAGGTCCATTCCCTGCATTGACAGGGTCAACAGAGCCCCTCCTCCCCCCGCCCTGAGGGGCACCAAACCTCCACAAAGTCCATTCCATGCATGGGCAGGGTCAAAAGAGCCCCCCAAGAGGAAATGAGACCTTCACAAGGTCCTTTCCCTTCACTGACATGGTCAGCAGAGCTCTCTGAGGGACACCAAGACTTCCCAAGGTCCATTCCCTGCACTGATGTGGTCATCAGAGCCCCTCAGGGGGATCCAAGACCTCCATAAGGCCCGTTCCCTGCAGTGCCATGGGCAGCAAACCCCCCTAGAGACACCAAGACCTCCACGAGGTCCATTCTGTGCATTGGCAGGGTCAGCTGAGCCCCCCAAGGGGCACCAAGACCTCCCAGTGTCCATCTTCTGCATTGGCATGGTCAACAAACCTCCCTGAGGGACATCAAGACCTCCCAAGGTCCGTTCTCTGCAAAGATAACCCCCCTGAGGGGAACCAAGACCACCACAATCAAGACCTCCTCTGCATTATCAGGGCTCAGTTCACACCAATCATGTCCACACTCTCCTGAAATGACTCCTCAGGGCACTAGGGCCCCCCACCCTTTCCCCAGGAGGCTGCAGGAGAAAGGCCCTCACCTGTGAACACCTCCTTGCGCACCTTGAAGGTGTCAATGATGGGGGTGGTGATGCCTGACATGGTCCCGATCATGCTCCCCAGGCCCAGGTTGATGAGCATCAGGAAGAACATGACAGACCAGAAGGGTGATGCTGGGAAGTGGGTCATGGCTTCTGTGAAGGCGATGAAGGCCAGGCCAGTCCCTTGCACTGACTGTGGAGAGAGAGACAGGACCAAAAGGTGAGAAGAAACATGTGAGGGACACCTGGATGTCTCAGGTCTCCCTCACTGAAAGGGAAAGAAAACCCCAGCCTGGTACTGGTGATGACTGCAGGACTTGCTATGGACAGACTTTCTCCCCACCCCAGCTTGGGCCATGAGGGGAAAACCACAAGGACATAGTTTCCCTATCCCTGGAGGGTCTCTAAAAGTAGTTTTTTGATTGATGTGCCTGGGATTGACAAAGGGAGGGGCAGTGGGGGAGGTGACCTCCTGGCAGTGCCACCGGGTACCTTGTTGAGCTCATCCTCCAGCAGGCACGCATCCAAGCCCAGCTCCTTGAAGTGCCCCTCCGTCACCGTCATGATCACCCTGTACATCTCATTGTAGTCCTTGGCAGTGAGGTGGGAGAAGTTCACATGGGGTGGAATGAGGTCGTGGCTCAGCACGTTACTGTTCAGGTAGCCCAGAATCTTCTCAGCATTCCTAAGGGACAGCAGAACCTCTCAGGTGGTGTGAGATGTGTGGGATTTAACTTTAACTTGCAGACTAAGAGCCCGTTTTAGGGCTGGATTTTAGGCTGGAGGAGCTGAATGCCCAGCTCCCTCTGTGGGATATCTCTGGAAATACAAGTCTTGACCATCAGGAACTTGTGTCCAACAAAGCCCTTTGCTACCTCCAGGCCCACCACAACCAGCAGCAGCAAAGCCCTGCCCACCCCAAACAAATTAAACCCAGCTCTTACTCCACCACACATTTCTCGTTCATGATGTTGGCCTTGAAGCCCAGCACAGCAAACACCACCAGGGTGGCCAGCACGGATGTGAAGAAGTTGATGAAGGACACGAGCGTGGCATCGAAGTGGCAGTTGTTGTCCTGCTTGTTGTAGCTGGAGAAGGCGATGACACCCCCAAAACCCAGGCCCAGGGCAAAGAAAACCTGCGTGGCCGCCTCCCGCCACACCTGGGGGTCCAGCATTTTGTCCAGCTTGGGAGGAAGACAGGAGAAGAAGTTCAGTGGTCTGGAGGCCCCACAACGCATCCCAACGGAGCCAGAGCTCCATTAAAATGCTGCTGTGCCTCCAGACTGGGCTGGTTTTGGAGCAGCTTTGATGGGGAGTGGAATGAGATGATCTTTGAGGTCCCCTCCAACCCAAACCATTCTGGGATTTCCATGATCTACCACGATGAGGTCACCAGCACTCACAGGTCCTTCTGTTTCTCACAGAGGGGTAAACTGTGACACCAAGAGATCAGGACTAAACCTGACCATGTCTCTGGGTGCTCCATCTCCCAGTGCAAAACCGTACAACCTCCCAGTGGACACCCTGGGGAGTGGTGTCCCTGTCCCCCCACCCCAAGGCACCACAATCCACCTAGTGACATGTCTCCATCCTTCCTGCTTCCAGAGCACCTAGAGCACTTGGAAATCAAACATCCTGGATGGGGGGGTTTGTTTTAGGTCCTGATCCCCAACCACAACCCCCTCTCCCAGGAGCCAGAGCTGCAGCCTGGAGGCCTCCCAGCATCATCCATCAGGAGCCCATAATTAATATCTTCCAACAGCCTCACGGGCTGAGCTGATTCATCTACATCTCTGCTTAACTAATTAATTATCTGCTTAATTAATAGGCACATACCACCAGCAGAGGTTTTGTTGCCAGACAGAGCCTTTCTGTGAAGCCTTTATATTTGTATATGGCCTTGAGCACCTCCACAGCTCCCAGCCTGGTGTGAGCAGCTGAGGGAGATGGAGGTGATGCTGAGGTGGGGGGAGGGTTGTGAGGCTCTTGGTTGTCCAGGCCACACCCTAAATTCTGAGTGCTGATGATCCATCAGAATCCCTGGGATGGTTTGGGGTCGGAACCCTGATTTTTGGGGTGGGGAGGAAAACAAGGGAACTGTAGGGAAATAATAAGAGGAGTAAGAAAAATAAGGGAAAATAGGGTGTGACCAACCAGAAGGAGAAGCTGCTTAGGGTTTGAGGGCTCTCACCTTGGGTGTGAACATGTGCATGATGCCATCCACTGCCCCACGCAGGAGAAGTCCCCGCACCAAGAAGCAAACGAGCACCAGGTATGGGAAGAGGGAGCTGAAGTACATCACCTGGAGCAAGAGAGATCCAACATGGGCACAGCCTCACCTCCCACTCAGCCACCTCCCCATTCAGCCCCCAGTTTCCCACCCCAGGATGAGGTTTGTTCCTCAGGCAAACAAAGAACCTGGGATTCTGATTCTTTGTGGGACCCCGTGGAGCAGGATGTTCCCACTGCTGAAGCTCAGGTGGATTTACTGCCCTGGCTGAGCCCTGGCTGGAGGTGTCAGTTGGACTAAACCTCTTCCCTACACTGTCTTTTGATCTTATTGTGGACCCTCGCC
This sequence comes from Margarornis squamiger, assembly GCA_035222235.1. Lineage (NCBI taxonomy): Eukaryota > Metazoa > Chordata > Aves > Passeriformes > Furnariidae > Margarornis > Margarornis squamiger. The sequence goes on along the minus strand of JAWWTY010000071.1, from coordinate 1,639,557 downwards.
ACAGGTGACCCCAGCTGTGGAGTGGATGTGAGCATCCCAGGGGACACAGCATGGCACAGCCACCCCAGAGCAGGAGGAAGGGTCTCCATCCTCCCCTGGCCACCTCCTGCTTCCAGAGTACCTGGAACACTTGAAACCAAGTGTCAAAGGAGACATTTGATGTCCCAGTCAAAGAAAAGTGTGATCCAGGAGGCTCCTGCCTCCAGGACAGAGCCCAACCAGGCTCAGGTGGCCACCAATACCTACCTTCCCCGAGGACTGGATGCCTTTGATCATGGCCAAACCCACAAGGCTCCAGGCCACCAAGAGACACAGGGTCATCCTCCAGTTGAGTCCCCCGCTCTCCGAGATGGAGTTGGAGATGTCCAGGGTTTCCCGGTACCAGAAGTAGGTGGTGGCTGAGCTCCTCTCACATTCTGTCTCCACAACTGCAAAGGAGTAGAGGCAGGAGAGTGTGAAGGGGCTGGAAAAGAGTCCCCCACCATCTCCTGGGGTTGATCTAATGTCCAAAACCTACTGGAGCCAGCCAGGGAAGGGAGGCACTTGTGGAAACTAAGGGGCAGGAATTAATGGGGTTTGCTTTTAGCAGAAAGAATGAGAGACAGGACATAAAACAATTTCTAGGTGAAAATGTGATGTTAAATACAGGGAGAGACATTTGAATTTGCTATGAAACCTCTCAGAGTGTCCCAAGGAGGTGCTTAGATGATATTAAACACCATTAGCTCCATCAGTGTCTCAGTCAGGCACTGATGGAGCAGCCAGGTTCTGGATCAGATCCTGGCCTGAAGCACTGAGGAAGCCTGAAAATCCACACTGTGGATTCCCAAACTGCCACCAAATCCCATCAAGTGTGACAGAGAGCACAGGATACCCTCATCCAACCCAAGGGAAAGCGTTCCATGTGTTCAGGTGGAGCAGAGAGGACTCAGTGCCCCAGGAGACACCTCAACCTCCTGGGACAGCTACAGATGTTGGGGATCCCCAGTGTCCCCCAGCTCCCTTCCCTAGGAGTTGCTCCCACCCAGCTGAGCCCCCACCCCTGACCCCAGGGTTGCCCCTTACCTGCCATGGAGCCATTCTTCACGAGGGGACACTCGCTCCAGGGAAGGGGGTACTGGAAGGACTTGAAGAAGTAGAAGATGCTCCACCCAATGATGACGTTGTAGTAGAGACCAACAAAAAAGCAGACCTAGGAGGGAGGATATGGTGTCAAATCACAGAGCAGTGACACTGTCCCCAGGCTCTCACTGGGCAGTGTGGGGCTGCAGGGATCAGGGGTTGGCCCATCTCCCCAACCAGCCCATGAGTGGAGTTGGAAAAACATGCCTTGACTTCTCAAACCCACTGTGGGTCTGCAGGGATCAGGGGTTGGAACCACCCCCAAACCAGTCCATGAGTGGAGCTGGAAAAACACCCCTTGTCCACTCAAACCTCCCCATGGGGGCTCTCAGGGTTTGGTTCCACCTCACACAGCCCGAGGTGGAGCCTGGGGGTCCCCTGAGTACACTCACCAGGCAGCTGGCATAGCCGATGCCCCCCAGGCGGGGACAGATGTAATTCCAGACTCCAATGCTGCCCCTGCGGATCCGCTGCCCCACTGCCAGCTCCAGGAAGAACAGGGGGAGCCCGATGATGATGAGCAGGACCAGGTATGGGACCAGGTAGGCACCTGGAGGGAGAGAGAAAGGTTGTCATGGACCCATCTCTCTGTTCTCAAGGTCAGTGGACAGGGATGGACAGGCTCTGCCAATCCACTGGTTCATTTGCAAATGGTCTTAAATTGCACCAGAGAAGGTTTGGATTGGATATTAGGGAAAAATTCTTCATGGAAAGGGTGGTCAGGCACCGTCACAGCTGCCCAGGACAGTGGTGGAGTCACCATCCCTGGAGGGGTTTAAAAAAGCATGTGGATGTGGCACTTGGGGACACGGGTTAGTGGTAACCACAGCAGAGGTGGGTTTGACTTAGAGAGCTTTCCCAACCTAAATGTTTCCATGATTTCATGATCCGGGAATGCAGATCAGAGCCTTGCCAGCAGAGAAGCTGTGGAGAGGAGCAAACACATGTATGTGGAAGGAAAGGGTGCAGCATTCCCTGCCAGTGTGGGGTCACCTGGGATTGACCTCAATGCACCCAAACACCTCCTGAATCTATAGACACAACGCCCCCTGTGCAAGGAGACACCTCCACAAGCCGATCCATGGGGACACAGCCACATTCCCGACCATCTTGGACACACAGCGAGGCAGGAGCCATCCTGCTCCCCCAGGTCCTGCCTGTGCTCACCTGTCCGAGCCCCAACACATTCCCCCCAGATACCCCACATCCCAAACAGCAGCATCCATTGGGCCACCTGGTGCAGAGCAAAGTCCTCTGACAGAAAGAGGAACAACTCAGATTAAAAACTCGGTTAATCTCCGTCTAATTGTTGAGGCTGGAGCGAAATCAGCGGCTCCCGAAGCACAACCAAGTGACCGTAAAGGATGCGATGACTCAACGCTGCAGTTGATGAAGGACTCCAGCCTTCTGCCAGGAGCCGAGGATCGAATTGGGAGCGTGTGGCTGCCTCCCGCAGGGCAGCAGATGATCCAAAGGCAGGGAAAATTCCTGGCTGGATTGACATCCCGGTGACAGCCACCACCTCCCGGCCCTGGACGGGACCTGGGGCAGCTGCTGCTGCTCAGAGCACCGAACCCAGCGTGTTGAGGGTGATGTGTTAGAAATGCACAAGGGGAGAGAAAGTGAGATGCCGCAGCTCAAGGTGGCTGGGAGGAGGAAAGGAGAGGCAAGGAAAAGAGCTGGAGCTCAGTGGAATTCGGAAAGGACCGCGAGCATCCCATCTCTGCAATGCCCTCTGGGGCATCTCAACCTGACACAGACAGACAGATTCACATGGAAATGTGTCCACTATTGGAGATTTTCTTGCTGTGATGTCTGGAAAGGTGGGCATCAGCTCAAGGCTGTACATCATTGTGCTTGGCAGCACCGGGGCCCGCCTGTGCCAGCTCCTGGCACACTGAGTCCTGGGAATTTGGCTCCAGCCCATCCTGCTGCCAGCACAGCCGCCCTCCCCCGCAGGCACCTGCTTGGGGAGCAGGAGAGAAGCAGCAGCCACCGCCACCACATCCCAGGGCTGCTCAGCATGACCAGGAATGGCTTGTCCATCCCTCCTGACTTCCTGCATCTGTCTGGCCACAGACCGGTGGGAATCCCGGTCAACAGGGAGGAAGAAAAAGGAGAAAATCAGTGTCTGCCCCATGGGACAGGCAGATGATGCCACGTGGGGTAAAGAAAAACCTCAGCAAAGCTCAGGAATTGCTGCTCAAACCAGTTCCCAGCTCTGTGCCTCAGTTTCCCCACCTGTAGAAGGGAAAAAGGAAAGGAAAAAGGAAGGGGAAAGGGAAGGGCTGACTGCACGTTTTGCAGAATGACTCATCCAGATGATGACAACAGAGATGTTTTAATTATTGAGAGTGCTGCAGGTTTTCCGGCTGCGGGGCTGGGAGCACAAGGGATACAGTGTCGGGAACATGGAATGCTTGAAGGGAGAGAGGAGCACTGAGCTGGTCCTGAATCCCTTCAATACTGCTAGGAAGGGGCTGGTTTGGGTTAATGATGAGGAACCCATTTGATCATCAGTGTCAGGATAGGCGGTGGATCTCAGCACAGCTGGATAAGATGTGGCCCTCTGGGCTGCTCCCAGAAGCCCAAGGAGGAGGCACAGTGTGGGTTGAGAGAATGGGATGGCTGAAAGGAGGATTTGGGAAAGAACTGGAGCCTACACATTGTGGCTTCAAGACACAGGGAAATGGAGGGACTCTCTTCCCTTTCTATCCAATGTGGCTTCAGGACACAAGGAAAGGCAGGGATTCTCTCTTCCTACTTTTCCCCTAATTTCCAAATTGCCCCAACAGGAATGGGGGCTGCAGCAAAAAGTCCCGGTTCCCATTCTGCAACTCGCCTTGACTTTGGAGTGGGTGGGTAGACAACCCTTAGGAAGAGGCTGTCCAGGAGATTCCCACATCTCAGCACAACTCCTGGCTGCCCCTTTCCATCCTCAGAGCCCAAATAACCCACTTTGGAGCCCAAATAACCCCTGTCCTGCCCCAGCATCCACACACCGATGTGCAGTGAGCTAGGATTAGTCCATAATCCCTTCTCCAAGGGCTGATCCCACTTTTGCCCCATGTCTCACCTCCTCCATTCTTCTGGCACAGGTAGGGGAAGCGCCAGACATTTCCCAGCCCCACAGAGTAGCCAATCTGGGCAAGGATGTACTGGAGCTTGCTGTTCCAGGCTGGCCTCTCTGCATCCAGGTCCTCGTCCCCTTCCTTCTGCTTGTCCCAGGTGTCTCCTGTCACGTTGAGGACGCTGCGTTTATAGTCTACGGGCTCCTGGTGGGCCAGCAAGTCGGCCACTGACTCGGTGACATGCTCGCTGCTGTGCTCCCGCTGGGTCACCTTGCTGTTCTTGGGCATTGGGATGGCTCTGGATGCTCCCCTGGGGTGGAACGGGATGAGGGACGGAGATGAAACTCCCACAGGGAACAGCACCGGTGTGAGCTACAGCTCAGGCCTCACCTCCTCGTCATCAGCAGGACCTGGGGGGGGAAAGGGTTAAAGGGATGGTTTGGGTTTGTTTTGTCCTCTGGTGGAACCAGCAGCCCTGGGGGAGGATGCACCCCGAGGCACCAACACATGCCTTGGGGTCCTTTGCCTGGACAAGGAGGGTCCCCTTCTCCATGAAGAATGGGTCAGGAGCAACTCCCTGGTGGAGCATTATAGAGTCCCAGGATGGTTTGGGTTAGAAGGGACCTTAAAGCTCATTATCACTCCCACTCCCTGCCGTGGGCAGGGACAACTTTCACTAGCCCAGGTTGCTCCAAGTCCTGTCCAACCTGGCCCTGGACACTTCCAGGGATGGGCAGCCACAGCTTCCCTCGTTCATGGAGAAATTCCTGGAGAAGAGCCCCCAGTGACCGACAGCAGGGAACTTCCTTGTACATCGTAGGACAGTGAGAGGTGATTGAGCCACTCACATCACTGTGACACCTTTTCTCCCCTCTAATACTCCCAGGCAGCAGATGAGCCCTACAAGGACTGACACAAAGTCCAGCTCTGCCCTCCCTGTCCTGCTGCCCCTGCCCATCAACAGAGCCAAGGATCAGCTCCACGACAGCTTGGAAGCTCTCAGGGGAAAGTGACAAACACCCAGGATATCTCTCAGTCCCGGGATGTTATCAGGAGTGACTTAAAAGCCTTGGAGCCTGATGTTATATCTTCCCAGGCAGCTTTACAGCAGATAATGGCTGCAAAACAGCAGCAGCCAAGGCAGAGCCATCAATCCTGGCCCCTCCACCTTCCCACCCTGGGCCAGGAGGGGTAGATCCTTCATGGAGGCATCTCAAGGGTGCCCAGGTCAGCCCCACAGACCTTGCCCCCACCTGGAAAATCTTGGGAACACTGTGGGAATCTGTTCTGCTGGGATCCCAGCCTGGGAAAGCACCATGTCCATTTTCTCCATACTGGGAGAACTGGGGTTGGACTGGCAGCCCCCAACCCAGCTGGGATTGTGGTGCTTCACCTTATCTTGGAAAAATGGCTCTCCTGAAGAGCCAGGCTTCCTTCTTTTCCATCTTCTCCATCCCTGCTTCCCAGGGGACACCCAGCTGGTCACATGGTCCTGGCAGAGCAAACTAACGACCACCCTGGCCTGGCTGCAGGGCCATCTGCCCCCCAGCCTGGGGGCCTTCTCATCCAGTTCAAGGTCATCCAAGGCCCAGGTGGCATCTCACAGGTGACACTGCCCAAACAACCCCTCAGCCTGGGGAAAACCAACCCTTATCTCTCACGGGATGGGTGATGGAGGATGGATAATGCAGGGTGGCCCTCCTGCTGGCCCTTCTACCTCCACGATTTTCCAAAGCCATTCGCAGCTCTTCTGGCCTTTGGACACACATTTTTGATCCAGTTCAGCCCACAATCCCAACTCTTTCCACAGCAAAAGATTCAGCCCGGGCAACAAAGGCCATTCCCAAACAGGGCACTGAAGTCCTGATATGAAACAAAACAGCAGCAGCAGCAAACTTCACCCTCCCTCACCTTCACGTTGGGGTTTTTCCCCCCTTTGCCAGGCCCTGTTCCAATTGGGAGAAAAAAAAAAAGAAGTCTATTTTCGGCTGTCGGCTGCATCCGTTGCCAGGCAACCGGCTCAGTTCCACATCTTTCCTGGGTCCGGCTCCTCCGGAGAAGCCGTTTAAATTATCCTTTCAGGGTCGTCGATGTTTGATTTCCTAACGAGGCCTCATTCACAGAAACTGCTCACGGCTTGATCGCGGCAATTACGGGCACGTGGCTGCCCAGGGCTGGAGCACCCTCAGCCGGGATGGGAAGGGTGGAGAAGGGCCAGGAAATCTCTGGGATTTCCATCAGGTTTGGATCAGGCTCTGCGTGGATTTGTGCAGACCCGAGTGAATCCCCCATGGGCTGTTTGCTGCTCCTTGCAGCTGCTTCAGCTCCTTGGGAGCGAGGGCAACTCAAGCATCAGAACTCGGCCTCAGGGCCTCGGGGATCTCTTCATATTAGGGAGAGAGCCAAGAAGGCCAAGGATGAGGTGGCTGAGCCCCCAGACCTCAGTGTCCCATGGTCAGGACATTCCAAAGGCTTTCCTCAGACAGCCCAGCCCCTTGGAGACACCCAGCTCCAGGCAAGGGGATGCTGAGCCAGACCAGTGCCACAGAGTCAGGACAGACCCCAAAACATCCTTCTCTGGTTCTCAAGCTCAATTTAGGTACCCCAGAGTTATCCTGAGGGGCTGAGAGGCAGCAGGATGGAGGTCCTGGAGGACCAGGGTCCTACCAGCACCTTCAAAGCCCTGGGGCTCTCAGAAAACTCTCCAGACAGCAACATTTCCAAAGGATTTGGGGAATCAACAGAGGTGTTCAACTGGGGCCAGAGCCCTCTAGACACTGGGATGAGGGTGAAGGAGCAGGGTCTTCCTCCCCCATGGGAGATGCACCAAAATAAACTGGAGGGGAGAACCATGGCAGAGGTATGAATCTCAGTCCTGGAATGGCTTTGGCACAGCATCCCCATGGCTTTCTAGGGAACATCCTGCTGTCTCGGCCCCAACTGGGGGATAAGAGTGTTGCCCAGGCCTGAAGGAGAGGGGATCATTCCCAACAGCAATGCCATGAGCACACCAGCCTTTCCCATCCACATCCCAGCCAGAACTGTGGGATGATCTCAGCCAGAACCAGCAGGAAGCCACCAACCCACTCAGCACAGGGACAGGATCCAGAGAAAGCAAGGTCAGAAGAGCACTATCTATTCCTTTCCCCAGCATTTTGCACCAGCCCCAAGGTCCCCAGCCCTCAAATTGAAAAGCACAGTCCAAATCCATCTGGGAAAGGTATTACCATGCATTTCTTTGATTGAAAAGGGAATTTAATCAAAAATTCATCCACCAAAAAATAACAACCACCCCGTGAGAAAGATGAGGCAGATCAGCTGACAACCAGGAGCTTTCCAGGCTGAAGAGAGATAGAAAACCCTTGTCACTGACAGATGGAGATTCAGCTTGCTTACTTAGTCCTCATGACCTTAATTTTCTTAAATGTGCATTTTTTTCTCTCTCTTTAGAAGACAAGATTAGGGCCTTTTAGAGCAATAACCTCACTTGTGCTGCGAGACCAGGGGTGCCTTTGCACCCAAGGCTTTGCCCAGGTAAAACCACTGCTGATGCCATCCAGCTGGAGAGGGAACACGGATTTTCCCACAGCAGGAGCCCAGAAAGGACCAGTTTGTGCTGGGGTCAGTACTAGTGTCTCTGAGTGCAGCCAACACATCCCATGGGAGTTATGAGGGGAGACACTGGGGCTGTTCCTGGGGATAACTCACCTCATACCAAGAGGAGATCCTTGGGATGCCCTGTTCCTAAGAGCGTCTTTGAACAGGATTCCCACTTTCCTGGCGCCAGTGGATTCCTTCATGTCCAACCCCTTGCAAAGCAACTGTTCCCTAAGCCCTGATCCCAGACCAGACTCCCCATCCATGTCCCTCATCTAGGTGACACTCCCCCATCCATATCCCCTGTCCAAGTGACAATCCCCCATCCATTCTTCCTTTTCAGGTGACATTCTCCCCATCCATGTCCCTTATCCAGGTGATACCCTCCCATCCCTGTCCACCTGTCCAGGTGGATCCACAAGCCCCGTATCCCTTGGGACTGAGCACAGGAGCCACCACTGCAGCAGATCCAAGGCACAGACTGGGAAAGGGCAGGGATGGAGAAGCTTCTGCTTTGCTACAGCCAGGGAATTTAATCCCAGCCCAGAGGTTCCCACTATTCCCAAACACATCCACTGGGGAAAAGCTGCTATTTGAGAAGAGTGAGGACCTGGCAGGAGCCGAGGTCAACACATCCCCCAGCCCTGCCAGCAGCACCACGGACGGTTCAGGGTAGGAGGGGTGTTCCAAACCACGTGTCCTGCCTCAGCCCATCCTTGGTTTCTTGGGAAAGCAGCTTGGGAGCAATAAACAAGCTGGAAACCTGTCAGCAAAGCTTTCAGCTGGGCCTGAGAGTGCAGAGAAAGGCAGGGAGGAGAGGGGGATTCACAGCAGCCACCAGCAGCTCTGGGGGTCTAAAGGATGGGACAGGGGAAGATTTCTCCTCCCCTGTGTCCAAACTCTACATTTTTCCCTTGTTTGTATCTATAAAGGGAAAACCAAGGCAGGAAAAAACAACCAGGTGAGATTGGTGAGTTCAAAATTAATATTTAAACCCTTGGAGACACTCTGGTGGTCCCTCCCTGTCCTACCATATCTCCCCCTTCAGTTGCTGCACTCAGGTGCCACACAAAGCCCCTAAAGAATTGGGGAAAGATGCTCCTGGTGAAGGATCAGGTCATCAGCCCTGGAAAGGTCCAACTCACCACATCAAGGTCACAGAACAGGGAAGGAAGGGAGACAGAGGCACAGGGAGATTTCAGGAGGTGGAAATCCAGCCTCAGGACTGGGCTGGGAGATCTGAGCATCCTTTTGCAGCTCCTCACACCCAGAACCAGGGAAATCCTGTCCCCAGGGCCAGGCTGCTCCGTGCAGATGGGGAGACTGGAGCAGGGAGAAGAAGGGACAGATCCAAGGTCACCCAGCAAGCAGCGAGGCCAAGGAGGGGATGGAAGGAACAATCATGCCTCCTGTCATCCCTCTGTCCTGCACAGCCAAGGGTGAAGGGAAGGATCCCAGAATCAAGGGGAAAACACCTCCAGACCCTACCTGCTGCTTCCCATGGTCAAGAGAGCCCTTGCAGTGGGAGAGGGATCTACTTGGCAGAGCCAGTCCTTTGGGAGACATCCCACCCTTGGGAAGCATTCTGCTCTTCCAAGCCCCAAGAAACCAAGGGCAGGACCCTCCTGGTGGCATCCAAGCTCCACTTCCAAGCCCCAAGAGGAGATTTTTGCAGAAGTGTTGCAGCTCTGATCCCTCCAGCCGTGCTCCAAGGTCCTTCCCGAAGCCCCTGTCACACAAAATTCCCTTCCACGAGCCAAGGCTTTTTCAAGACACCTCCATCCTAAACCTGTTCCATGCTAGGGTTTGCTCTTCCCTGCTCAGCTTCTGGCTCCACAGGGAAGGGGTTTGCCATCTGGGTTCATTAGGGCTCCTTCCGTTCTCCCCCTTTTATAATGAACCCTGCTAATTAGCACCAGGCTAATTAGAGGACACAGTGGGGGTGACTCAGCGCTACCAGATGTGTTCACTCCTCGCACCCCACACCTGGGGAGGCACAAACTTTGGGTGGGGTGGGTGTGAGGAGATGCGAGAGCACAGAAGAAGCTTTGCTGGAAGTCAAACTCCCGTCCTGAAGCAGCTCCGTGACCCGGAGCCAGCATTTCCCGGTCGGAGGGGCTGCAGATGGTCCGCGTCCTTCCCGTGCAAGCAAACCCCTCATCCCGCTTTAGCATCATGACACAGGAGCTGCAATGAATCAGAGCTGCCCCCGCTTCTGCCTTACACCCACCCCAGTGGCTTCTGCTGGCAAAGGCACCCAGATGTTATAAATAACCCCCAGTTCGTCTAAAGGAAAACAGAGGTGGGGCTACTCCAGCCCCTGTTCCACCTCCGGGGTGTGTGCCTTTCCCACCTGGTGGGTGCCTTTCCCACCCCAGGTGGGTACCCTACCCACCCCAGAAGTTAATGCCTTTCCCACTTGGTGGGTGCCCGCCCCACCCCAGGGTTTTTCCCACACTACAGTAACCTTTTTCCTCAATAGGTGCCAAGAAACCTCCAGAAAAGACTGCTTTGCCGACAGGTCGTGAGACAGACCCTGGAGGAGGACAAGCCTTGGCACTTGGGTTTGTCACGAAGCATTTGAGCCCATTGATTCATTGCATTTGGGCTCCTTTCGTGTCTCGTTTGGTATCATGAAAACACACGTCAGCTGCAATAATGTGACACCAGAGCAAACCATCATATGATCCCTCCAGGGCTTGGTTTGATTCACCAGATGATCTTTTTCCACTTAGATCTCAATGATGTCTCGTAACTCACCCACTCCAGCCAAAGGTTGGTGGCTCAACCCCAAACCAGCCATGATTTATCCCAAAAAGCATCCAATAGCATCCAAATCCTGCCAGGAGTACTGCTTTTCCCTGTTGTAATTCCTGAACTGCTGCTACGTTTGTAAACAAACAATTCCAAATGCATCCCAGGATGGGGTAAAAGCAGAACCTCTTTTCCCAAGGGATGATTTTGCCTGAATTTGCAGGTCAGCATCTGATTTAGGGTAAATTTGGTCCTCATGACTCCAGATTCCCTGCCCTGTACAAGCCTGAAGTAGCAGTGGGGTCACCCCAGGTTTAAACCCAACTCTTTCATTCCTACTTGACTTCAGAGTGTCCACCTACAGTTTATCCCAGTGGACAGCTCAGACCCACATTTTATTTCCTTTGAAGCAGCTGAGCTGCAGCCAAACCCCCAGCCAGGTTCCTTGACCTAGTCCTGACACCTCTGGAGAAATATTAGCCAGAAACTCCCTGCCCTGCCGAGAATAGCTCCCGGTTTTCTCCTACCCAGACCAGAAATAGTTGCATCAGTTCCTGATGGATTCAAACCTCAGGTGCCTCAGGCAGAAGGCGTAATCCGTGAAGGATTTCACCTTCTGGGCCCTCTACAAAGAAGTGGGAGCAGACTTCCCAGCGGGTCTAAGCCCCATGTCCCTGGAGTGATGGAAATTTGGAGCTGGCCAAGCCCAAAAGACACATCTTTGGGTGCATCCCCACACCTATTACTGGGAATTTCATAAAACCAGGACCCCAAGTCCCATGTCTCTGCCTCAAACCCGACCATCCATCCTCAGGGAGCAGCATAAAAATAAATGAGGGGCAATAACCCCTCCGCCACTTCAGGTATCAGGACTAAAATATTCATCACAGCCAAACACTTTCTCCTCTCCCAATGTTATTGTCAAGGTCAACCTGGAGGCTGCATTTCCACCCATCCTCAAACGGGATGGCTTTGAGGAGCCGGGCAGGAGCCCCGTGCCACCCCCGGCGGTGACCCCCCACCCCTGGAGTGGCTTCAGCCGTCTGCTGCCTCTAAATGTCCCCCCCCAGCCCCGAATGCCACCACCCTGAGGGCCACGCCTGATGCCTCCAGGCTGGGGTGTCCCCTCCAT
>JAWWTY010000071.1:1617400-1627781 GCA_035222235.1 Margarornis squamiger | reverse complement strand
CTGCACCGCTACGCACCCCGACACCCCCAGCCCTCCTTCCTCGCCCTCCGCCCTCCACCCTACCCGTGTCCCCCCCAACCTGTCCCTGAGCATCCTCCCCTCAAAAAGACCCCGGTAGGGAGTGGGCACCCAAACCCGGGAGCCCCCGAGGAGGCGGAGAGACCACTGGGAGTGGGACCCCGGGGCGGGGAACCGGGAGCATCCTTACCTTGGAGAGGCAGCGAGAATGAAACCGACCCGTTCCCAGGAAAAACTGAGCCGATCTCGAAGGAAACGGCGCAAATTCTCGGCAGAAATCACCCAGGTTCCCCCCGCTCCGGTGCGGAGGGGGCGGGGGCGAGACCGGGCGGCGGCGGGGCCGCTCCGAGGCTGCCGGTGCTGCGGAAAACCGGGCAAAAGCGAGCGGTAATGACCGGGAAAAGGGCAGCAGTGACCGGGAACGGCTCCGCACGGCGCGATGATGAAGCTCCGAGGTACCGGTGGCTCCGCTCCCTGTGCCCCCACCCCGCCCCGCCACCGCCCGGTGGATGCGCGCTGGGCTCGCCTGGCCCCGCTCCCCTTCGCCGGGAGGGAGGTAACTCCGCTCGGCTCCCGGCAAATAAATAAATAAAGGGAGAGCAATTGGGGGGAAAAGGAAAAAAAGAATTAAAAAATAACTCAGTGGGAAAGGACACGCAGCCCCTGACGCAGGCTTGAGTCACCAGGGCTGCGCGTCAAAGCTGGGGTGCCGGGCCAGCCCCCCTCTCCGAGGGAGGCTCTTACGTTGGGAAAAAATAGCGTCGAGTCCCGGCACACGAGATGGGCTCGCCTGGGCTGGGGGAGAAAGAAAAACCCCCTGAAATGCCCCAAAAATGCGTCCCCAGGGGGGCCCTGCTGCTCTCCCACCCCGGGGAAGGAGATGGTTCGGAGGGGTTAGTTCACCACTTTCCTGGGGTATATTATCGTGGAGTCATGGAATGGTTTGGGTTGGAGGGGACCTTAGAGATCCAGTCCCACCCCTTGCCATGGGCAGGGACACCTTCCACTAGCCCAGGTTGCTCCAAGCCCTGTCCAACCTGGCCTTGCGCACTTCCAGAGATGGGGCAGCCACAGCCGCCCTGGGAATTCCATCCCAGCCCCTCACCATCCTCACAGGGAAGATTTTCTTTTGTATATCCAACTGAAATTCCCTCTCTTTCAGTGTGAATCCATTTCTCTTTGTCCTGTCACTCCAGTTCCTGCTGGACAGTCCTTCTCTGGTTTCCTTGTAGGCCCCTTCAGATACTGGAAGGTACTGTGAGCTCTCCACCTTTAATGCACCTTTAACCCACCTTCAGTGCAGATGATAAAATTCCTCAAGTAAAAGGACCCCACTTTCCATCCCAAGAGGACTCAGGGGGATATAACACCACATTTTATCTAGAGCAAGGCAGAAACACAGCACAAACAGCTCTTTGAGATGAGCAAATCCCAAATCCAGCCTTTTAGGCCTAATTTCTCACAGCCCCTTAGGCAGCTTTGATTTTGGTGTGGAGAACAGAGCCCACGACATCTGGAGGGCTCAGCCCTCACTGTCTATTCAGTGCTGCCCTCAGAAAACCAACCCCCAGCTGGGTTAATCGGGAAAGCCACTGGTTGGGTCACTGCAGGAAAAACAGGGAAAAGTGGTTTCCAAAGGAGTTCATTGCTAGTTCAGTACCTCATGGAAATTATGAAAGGCTCCCAGTCCTAAAAATCCAAATTCAGCTCATCCAGCCCCCAGTACTTGAGCCTGGACACATTTTTCCAACCAGCACATCACTGGTACTGGGAATACTGGTAGCAATATCCAGTGAGACATCCTGACAGGAGGAAAAAACACAGAAGAGACAAACTCCAGAGGATTCAAGCCTCCAGCCCCATTCCAGCTCCTGAGTGCAATGTTTATACACATTCCTAGCCTTTGGAGCCGTTTCCCTTTCCAGCCTATTAGGCACAGAATGATCAATTCTTGCAGGTATTTGGGAGCTCAGCCAGTGCTTCCTCCTGCCCCCGGGGGAGGAATGAGGCCACACTCCATTACGCCTTTCCCAGCCTGGGAAGGGGGAATCCAGCTCGGCATGGTGCTGGAAAGGGAATAAACCTATCACACTCACGATTTATAAATCAAAAAATCCTCCCCATTGTCTGCTTGGCTTGTGGCGATATCCCCACACATCCTCGGGGGTGTTGGACCTCAGCAGGGCTGAGGGAGTTTAGGAGTGATTGAAACCAGCCTGGAAGAGGTGGAATGTGTGTCAAAGCCTGATCTGGTTTGTGGCCACTCCTTGTGACCTCTGCTGGGTGTATTCTGGGTTTTAAATGTGATATCTTGTCAGGGACAGTGCTATGTTGTTTTTGGTTGATGAGAAAGCAAACAGAGAGGGGAAGAATGATGCCTGGTCAAAGAGGACTTGGACAGGACAGACATCCAAGACATCAGTGGGGACACACAGGGAACAGGGAGGCGAGGCTCTGGCATAAATCACTCAGGGAACCTGTGGCTGCCCCATCCCTGGAAGTGTCCAAGGCCAGGTTGGACAGGGCTTGAAGCAATCTGGTCCAGTGGAAGGTGTCCCTGCCCTTGTCAGGGGGTGGAATGAGGTGATCCTTAAGGTCCCTTTCAACCCAAACCACTCAGTGATTACATAATTCTCTAATTTCCAAAGACAGGGATTTTTATTGCATCCAGGCACTGTCTCCATGGGGAGATAGAAATGAGCTGGAAGGGCTGAGAAAGGGGAGCTGCAGAGCCCTGGGCTGGAAGTGCCAGCAGCAGAAATCTCCCTGCACACCCAGATTAACCAACAGAACATCCAGCAGCCTGATTAAGGGGGTCTTAAGCAAAGAGAAATCAAGGAACCTTATTAAGAGGGGCTGAACCAGCCTTTGAGCTCCTCTGCTCCTGCACATCCCAGCAGGGAGTAAGAATGAGCCTGCTGGAGGTGGGGAGAGAGCAGCTCCTGGGTCATGGGTGACTCAATGACACCTGGAGGTGTCATAAACCCTCCCCTGTGGATTTAAAAATCTCTCTTTGGCTGGCCATAGAGCACCAAAATGTGGTGTTGGTGAACTGAGGCAAAGATTCCCAGCTGTATCAGAGTTAAAACCAGAGGCTGGACTGAAAACCAGGCTGGGTTTGAGCTCTGCCATGAACATTTTCAGGACCAAAATCACAGGTTATGGCCCAAGCAACAATGAGCACAGAAGATGCCACGGGCAGATGCGAGAAGGTTATGGCTATGTTTGGCTGAAGGTGATTCAGAGATTCAGGCTTAATAAATAAATAAATAAATTTACCCCAAACTCTCTGCCCAGTACTTTTCCAATCCCAGCCTGAGCAGCAGGTACAGTCTGGTTTAAAGAAGAGCATGAGTAATGTCTCTCCTGGAAGAGCAGTGCCCCGGAGAGCTGGTGAAGGGCTGATTCCACGGGCCAAGGCAGACGCATTTCCATAAATGCTGGAGCAGCAGTCTATAAATAACCTCCTGAATTTACTGCTGCTCTCATGTGACCCTGATCCCCGCATTTCCCGCTGCCATCTGTCACCATGGAAATGGCATCGCAGGGCCACCAACCGTTCATTCATAGTGCCGGGCCAGGGAAGGGGGCTCGGCACGGGGGAGGCTTTTGAAAGGGTGAAAGTTGTGATTTCGGGAGGGAAAAATACAGCGGGGAGGTTGGGAGGGAGCGGGAGAATATGGAATGGTCCCTCCCAGGAGGGATGCGGCAGAGCCTGCGTTTCCCTGCAGCCGCGAAGAGCTGCGGAAAGGAAGGGACAAACAGACAAGCTGGGATGGACAGAGAGCAGGGATGAATGGATACCTTCAGGGTGCAGGAGAATGAATGAATCCCTCCCGGGGCAGTTTGGAGCACCGGGAGGGAGTTTCCAGATGCATTTCCCACCCCATCTCCCCCCTGACGGGGAGGTGCTTTTCCCACCCCATCTCCTTCCAACCCCCTCCTGTGCCTTGGAGGAGATGCCTGTCTTAGTAATTCACCTCTGCTGGTGAAACTGCTCCTAAACTCGACTTTTCCCCCCAAAACAGTGGGAACAGAGTGGGGATTAACAGGACAGTGAGAGTGGAGTTGCCGGAACACTCCACAGATGATTTTCCACCTAAGCTGTCAAGCCGACCTACATTCAAGTGATAATAATTGCAGGGGATAAAGCCCTCTGGTTTCTAAATACGTGTTTCTCTGCAAAGCTAGGGCCTGTCATGGTTCATTCTGGCCGGCAGGCGCTAAACTGGAGGGAAAGGAGGAGACCCTGGGAACGGAGAGCCTGGCCTGACTCAGAGGAATTTCTGGCTCTTACAGAGATTTTTCCACCCAAGAATCCTAGCTCAATGTGCTAGGATACTTCTCCATCCCATGAGGCCATGGCACAAGTGGGATCCCAACAACAAGGGGATATTCCCCTTGGATTTGCCTTTCCCAGCCCAGAGAATGCCTCATCATCACGAGGGGGCACAAGGACAACTTGAGCTTGTGGCCACTGAGTCCATACAGACCTGGTGGCACTTCTAAGCACTCCTGAGTCACCCAAAAGTGTGATGACAACCCCACAGGGCACCATCTCTTCAAAAAAAGAGGTTGATGCCAGAGAGCCCCAGCTGGAAACATCAGGAATCATGGAAAAAATTACATTTGAAAGCAACATCTACCACTTATTAGTGATTCTAATGAATCCAGCCCCAGTGCCTCTCCCTGAACTCACCTGTTGGCTGTTTGTGTCCAGGGCTGGAAGAAGGGCCCATCTATTTTTGGCCTGAACATCATGTCTGAAATACAAAAGAGTGGTTGGGAGGAGGCAAAGAGCCATGGTCTGAGCACAAGAAGAAAACCACACTGCTTCCCTCAGCCCCGGGCGACGGGCATGCAGGGAATAAAGGGGACTCTGCACAATAGAAGGGGAAATAATGAACCCCAGCCCAGGCAGAGGAATGAGAACCATGTCCCATGGCCCCTGGGAAGGGCTCTGAGCAGCGGGATATGTTTTAAAGAGCGGCTGCTCCTGAGTTCTGGTCTTAATTTTCTTCCCATGCCAGCAAGTTGGACACGGCCAAGCCTGTTGTGCAATGGGAAGAGTTCAGGAGCACCAGGGCTGGGTGGTACTGCACTGGCTGAGACTGTCACAGCACTTCCAGGTGGTTTTGGTGGCCTGGATGCAATTTTTTGAAGGGATTTGAGTGATCTCAGAGTGCTTTTTCAAGGTTCCTCACACCATCCTGCCCCTTGCTGCCTTCACACCCTGGCTGAGCCAACTCTGTCTCCCTGGAGGGTTTGCAGTGGGATAGACCCCAAAATCCCTCCCTCACAGTCAGATCTAGCCCTCCCTGCCCAGCACAGACGTCTGAGCTGGGATCTAAGATGGTCTCAGTGCTCTGGGGAGTCACAGGGTCCTTGTACATTCTGTCCTTGGAAAGGAAAACAAAACCCCTTCAAAGGCTACTCAGCCTCAGATCTCTTTGCACAGCCACTGCCAGCTGTGCTGCTCAGTCCTGGAGGAATAGAGATTTCAGCCTGACTTTAGGCCAGTTTCTCTGAGTGGGACAAGTGTCCCCTCTCTGAGCCCCAAAGGGAGCCCAGTAGGGAGAGAGTTCCCTGTGGTTTTGTCTGTTAATTCCCAAACCACCACACGGGTTATTCCTCTGATGCTCACCCTGACCATGCAACCTGCCTGCTGGACTCAGCAGGGCTCAAAGTTCCAGAACCAGAAGATTTTTCGCTCCGATCTACATCTCCTGGGAAGAAAAAGCATGTCCTGGGCTCTTGAACAAACCCTGCCGAGCTGCTCTTTATCCCCCTTCCCTCCCCAGAGAGATGACCCCCAGCAACTTGACACCCAGTGTCCTTTTTTACCCAACTAATGAGAAGCAGTCAGATGTCATCCAGCCAGTCCCCACCAGTAGCTGCTTCCAACAGAAGTCACCCAAAACCCACCCCAGGGCAGTACAGCACAGCCCCAGCTGCCAGGAGCAGATGGCAACCAGGCGGCCACCTGCAGTCCCCAGCCCTTCCCTGCTGTCCCCAGCCTGGCAGAGCAGCTCCCTGGTCATGGCAAGGGCCAGGGAGCAGCTCCAACTGGTGGGATGCTTCCCACCAGAACCCCGAGTCTCCCTCGGGACTTGTCCTTGGAGTTCCTGTTTCACCAGCTACCATGTGATTCTGCCCTGGGTATATTTTAAGAGCTGCCTTTGACGTCACCCCTTCTTCCCCAGGATTCTGCTTTCCATAGGTTTCCAGCAAAACAGTTTCCAAACCTCCCTCTCAGCTTCCCCCAACCAGGCACCGAGCTCCCCTGGCCTGGATTTCTCCCATTCCCTGCATCATCTCCTCCCCACAGCCTGGTTACCCCTGGACAGCTGAGCAGAGCTGAGGGGGAGGGAGGTAATATTAAGGACCCACTTGGGTAGAACAAGGAAAAGGTGGGAAAAACCTCACGCTGGGAGATACTTGGAACACACAGCAATCAGACTCGAGGCAGGGATGGTCCATTGGCCCCACAGGGTGGATTTGGGAAGCAAGGAATGAAGAGATGAGTCCACCCAGGGTGGTGTGCTCACCCTGATCCCTCCTTGCTTTAGGAGCTGGGAGTAAGTGAAAGTTCCTTCCTGTGTCCCAATCAACCACCTTAACAAGCCCCATCAAACTAGGAGCCAGACTCCATCCCATCCCCTCCATCCCAGCTGCTCTCCTGGATCAAACAAAGTGCTTTATCCTGCCCCAGACCAGGATCGAGCCTCCAAATCCCTCATCTCCTGGGCTGGAGCCCCTCCCGCTACCTGAAGTGGAGTGAAGGACACAGGCAGGGATGGACCAGCACAAGCACCATGCTGGTTCCAGAGGCTGGGCAGGCCTTGGCAGAGCTGCTAAATAGCACACACTGAGTTGGGATCTCACTGGGCTCATCCCAGGAACATCCACTGTGTTCCCAGAGACCTTCACCTGGAACTCGAGAAACACCCATCATCTTTCCAGAGATCCTCACTGAGCCCATCCAGCTGTTTGGCTGAGCCATAATTCCTGGATAGCCACAGAGGGCAAAGATCCCACCTGGGTTTTCCTGCCTTCTGTGAATTTTCACCTGCAGCTTCATCTCAGCATATCCCACTGGATCTCAGTGCCAACATCACACACACAAGTGCTACGTGTCCTTCTTGGGATGTTCCCAAAACAGGAGATGCTGTGGGAACACCCACTGCCTTGTACATAGCCCAGACTGACCTTTCAGTTTCCTCTGAGCACCTCTGGCCCGAGAGAAACCAAACACGTCTGGCTGAGAGACTGTTTCTTTGCCCCAGACCCCAGACACAGCTGGATTTTTCTTTTTGGATCCTCTGGCCAGGTGTTTCCACAGGTTCCCCTGCATCTCACCTGCCATGGGATGTGTTCAGGCCCCACCAGAGCCCTACAGGTGGAGGGGGAACACACAAAAGGGCTCGGGTCTGTAAGACGTCACTGGGGACTAATGCAGCTGATTAAAAAAAAAAAATCTCATCCCAGGAATTCAGCTGGAAACGATCACCCACATGAAGACAGGAGGGTTGGGATGAGCCACCCTACCCTCCCCTCTCTCTCTCTCTCGTGCTCCCACCCCTCCTAGCTCACCAGCGAGGGCGTTTCACTGTGTTTTGATGACAGAGCAAGCCCTGAGGAACGTGAAGCGCTGCTGGAGAGAATAGCCTGGATGCCATGCCTCTTCCCCCTCCCCGTGGTGCTCAGCTTCCCGTCGTGAAGAGCCAATAGAGCTGGCACCAACCAAGGCATCGCCCCTCTTTAACCCCGGGGCTGATTCTTCTCTCCCATCCAACAGCACAGACCCAGCCCAGCTGCAAAGGAACGCCAGGAGGAGGAATCAGGGATTGAGGAACATTCCTGCCTGAGCAGCATCTCCTGGGATAAGCTGTGTGTGTTCCACTCACAACCGGGGTGAGGGATCATGCCTTGAGTATCCTTGCAAGATGTCAGGAGAAGGGAATTTTTCAGGCAAGGCAAGATATACTGTAGATTTGCAAGGAGCTGCGACAGGGGGATTTTATCCCCAAGACTCCTTCCCTGGCCAGGCGTGGCAGCAGGAGGTGGCTTTGCTGAGGGGACATGTGATGGGAGGGCTGGCTGTGATTTGGGGTCTGGCTTTGTACCTGCTCCATCCTCCCTTGTTTCTGGATTCTCCTTTTCCTCAGTTCCTAGAGCCTTCTGTTCTGGCTGCAAAGTGGGGGTTCCCCTGCTGTGTCCCACCACTTCCCCTGAAGCTCCAGCACCGTCTGGAGTGAAGAGAAGTCAGAGCCAGCGCTGAGATCAAGCAACACTTGATGAGATCAGGGGAAGATTTACTCAGGCCTCAGAGAACAGGACTTTTTTCCATGTCCAATGGTGCTCAGAGCTTCAGGATCCACCGGGGACCCCACAACACACCTCAAAACCGGCCGTTCAGAGACCTCCTGTGGCATCTTCCAGTGGAAACGCCCACCCAGCTCAGCCTTTACGTGGGAGACCATCCAAACAGCAACTGCCTGTTGTTCCTTATCCCATCCCGTCCCTCCCAGTAATCCCAAGACTGTCGGCACTGGGAGCTGCTGCCAAGACAGCAGCACGTTCCATTGTCCGGGTCGGGATTATCCGCTGCCACCCGAGAGCAGCTTCGGGCGCCCAACAAAACTGGCAGCACCAAAGAGACCCCGGAGGAGGCGAAGAGACAAACAAACCCAGAAATCAACCCCTCCGAAAAAACAAAGCAGCTTTGTGGGCCCGGGATAAAGCCGGGATCGTCCCCGCTCCGGGGCTTGATCTCGGCTCAGTGACGCTGAGAACGGGACCGCTGAGGAATGTGGCCACGCGGGGGTCCCCCGGGAAGGGGGGGACACGGGGGATGTTCGTGTTCGGGAGAGGGCATTGCAAAGCCCATGGCCTTTTCAGAGATTTGGGGCTCCATTTTGGCTGCCCCACCTGGAAATTTAAACCCCCCTGGGGCTGAGCAAAACCCAGGAGCTGTGAGTCAAGGCGGGAGTTTGGGGTGGGAACGGGGGCTGTGAGTCGAGGGGAGAGTTTGGGGGTGCAGGGAGAGCCTGGATAAAAGAGGAACCATTCAACCAGGCTGACTTTATGGACATTTTATTCTTTGTTTCTCTTTCTTACCTAGAATTTACAGCTTCTTCAAAAAAAGATGCTCAAATCTGGAGCCAAGGACATAAAACTCGTGGTTCCATCCCTGAAGCTGGAATGGGAAGGTCGCATGAAAGCAGCAGCTCACAGCCCCCTTCGTGCCTCAGTTTCTCCCCATACGGAGCTGTTTCCTCCCCTCAACACATCCGAGGCTTTGAGTTTGCACCGTGCATCTCAATTCGGGGTGGAAATAAGGGGTTGGGAAGCTCTTGAGGGGGGATAAATCAGCAAAAAACAGGAATAAGAGGAGCCGGGAAGGAGGATGAGGGAAGAGAAGAGCGAGGAGGCGGCGGCGGAGACAGACGGCACAGACCATCTGCTGCCAGTGCTTTTAATTGCTCCGGCTCGTTTCAGCTCCGCTGCCTCGGCTCTGCCGCAAGAGCTGCCAGGGACGGGAACCGGTGCCCAGCACCAGCCTGGGCCACCGGGAACACTTGGGAATGGGGCAGGATGAGCCCCAGCCCCGCCTGAGCGGCGCAGGGGTGGTGGGGGAGTCGGGTTTTCCAAGGCTGAGCTGGGGGAGCAGCATCTGCCAATGATGGGACCGGCACCAAACCACCCCCCGGGCCAGGGACCTCCGGCTCCGGCAGAGCCACGCGGGAGCAAGGGATGGAAAAGCTGCTTTGAGCAGCCACAGATGCTTCACACAAACAGGCGTTCCCTGCTCCCTCACAGTTTTTTAAGGATGCCTTAACTCGAGCGTTTGACGTGCACCTGGGGCTGCTGAGCGCTGCTCCGGGCTATAATTATCCCCTTCTCCACCAGCGGCTCCTTCGGATCCGCCTGCACCCCCGACACCTCCCCTGTGCTTCCCATTGCTGCCCTCCTGCCTGAGAGCCCAAAACCCTCACTCAGAGTTCCCATCCCTGCAGCATTGCTGTCCCCACACCCCAAAATCACCGATGCTGATATAAATAAATAAAAAAATCATAATATATAATAAGATAAAAATTTGGAGCATCCCTTGCTTTCCTCAGTGCGGGATGCCTCTCACCAGACCAGGAACCCCTCTTTGGTGGATCAGCACCGTTCCCTGCCACCAAAATCTGCGTGGATTTGGGGGTCCCCACTATCAAAAGGGCTGCAGCCCATGAGGGGGTTGTATCGGCCCTACCGCAAAACAAACATTAACAAGCCACTGTGCTCCCCACAGCGCTTTTATCCTCCATTTGGGCGGAGGGGGGCGACGGGGGGGGGGGGGGGGGGGAAAACAAGG
>JAWWTY010000071.1:1599841-1615437 GCA_035222235.1 Margarornis squamiger | reverse complement strand
CCCCCCCCCCCCCCCCCCCCCCCCCCCCCCCCCCCCCCCCCAACACAAGGGAGAGAAAACCCGGCTGTTAATTATTCCTTCATCACAAATGCAAAAAGGCATCAGCTGCTCTTTGGAGGATGCCCAAGACCCCCCATCCCTCCTTGAATCTGCCCGTCACCATCATGGATCCCATTAATCAGAGCCTGTTAATTGTTTGTACACAGCAAGAACAATCCCAGGAGGAAAATGCAGGGACAACGCTCCACCGTGGCCCCCATATTTCCACGCACACCAGGAAAAACCAGCAGGAGCTGTGGATCCCAAATTCTGGATCTGGGGGGGCTTGCAGGGCTGTCATACTGGAAGCACTGGGAATCCTTGCCTGAAGGCACAGGCAGAACTGGGAAAATCCATTCAAAAGAATCAGTCATCAGCAAAACCCATCCAAAGGGCTCACTCGCCAAGAAGCTCAACATAATCAGCTGAGAGCAGCGACAGAAAAATTGGATCCTTCACCTTGGAGCAAATCCTGCTCCAAGCCCTCCCCTCTTTGTCCCATCCATCACCTTGGGGCTTCACCCTCTTTTATCCAGCATCCCAGAAAGGTTTATCCATGTGGAGAGCATGGGGGAGCAGGGTCAGGCTGGGGATGAGCCCGGTGCTGGACACATCCATTCACAAACACAGGAGCCCATGGGAGACATGCCTGACCCTGCCAGGAAGGCGGCTTCTGGCACACATGGGGTTGGAGACAGGGACTGATATTCCTGGAGGACCAACCACTGCTGGGATAAACCAAGAGGATCAGGAGTCTGGGCATTAAAAGGCGGGGGGGGAATAGGAAAGGGGTGCCTTCAGCAGGGACCTTTATCCTGACGTACCGCAGGGCCAGGGAGGGATCCCGGGAGCAGCCGAGCTGAGAGGGGAGGCCAGCCAGCCCCTCTTCCCATCTCATTTCCCAAGTAATTGCCTTCCCCAATTACACAATTAGCATAAGCAAAGGTAATTACAGATCGGCGACCTATCCTCCTCTTCCCCAACTGCCGTGATTTCAGTGGCAAACTGAGTGAGATGATTCTGGGAAGGAAATGACCTTCAAAAATCAGAGCGCTCTAGCCTCACGCACATTTTTGCACTACTAGCCGCTGTAGGCACGTTACCAGCTCTGTGGAAGGATAAATTAGGGATCCAGGAGCTGCCAAGCAATCTGGGATTGCGGTGCGATAATGACCTTAAGGTACACGGGTCCTCTGCCCCGCTTCTTCCTTTTCCTCCAGGGCAAGGTTGAGATTTGTGGCCTTTTCCTGCTTTCTAATCGCCCGGAGGGAGACATTAATGGGCAGCTGGAAGGAGAAATTGCAGGGCTGGGCAGTTTATTGTTAATTACGTTAAATGCATTAAGTAATTTCACTGCGGTGATGAGGGAGGAGGTGGAGGATGCTCTGGGGATGTTCTGGCACGTCCAAGGTTATCGGAGGGAATCGGGTACCCACAGGCGCCTCGTCCCTATCAGTTCCTCTGAAAAAGACGAGTTTTTAACATATAATAGGCCGATTTGGAGATGTTCAGGTTGTGTTTGGACTCTCAGGAGCGGAGAATGCACGTCCCTTCCAGCAATGCCAACCTGAGCCAAGCCCACAGTGGGTTTTGCGAGAAGAACTGGAGGGAAACGCTCTGTCCTTCCAGGGAAGGAATCAACCACAATGCAAAATATCCCCTTTCCACGGGAAGATGGTTCTGCTCCCGCCTCCAGCCCCGGGAAGAGCAGGGAGGACCCGGCAGGGCTCACCGCCGATTGGTGCCCACCCAGGGCCGGTGCCACCTCCCGTCCCTCTCCCGGGTCCCGTTGTCACTAGATGGCAGTGGAGCATCTCCGTGAGCCTCGGGAGATCCCCCCCCGGCCTCTGCCATCCCCTTTGTCATCCCTTCTCCTACCCCCTCTCCCATCCCCTCCGCGCAGAGCCCGCAGTGATTCCTGCAGCCATCGCACTCCAGGGCCGGTCCAGAGGGATCCCAGACGGGATCCCAGCACTCTCGCGCTCCGAGGCATCGCCGTTGCCCTGGATACCGCCTGTTTTCTGGCTGAGACTTTGTTTGGGTGGAAAAAATGCAGATCTTGGCTGCTCAGCTCAGATTTCTCCCGCAGTGGGCTCTGTTCCGGACTCACGTGCCTTGCCCCCGTCTGGGCTCTGTCGGACACAAACACGAGTCTGATGCAGATCCCAAATTCCCCACTTGACCCTGGAGCTGCAAATAACGCCCAGCCCTTGCACAGACGCCGTCTGTCCCCTTGCAATGGAGACAGGGCCAAGAGCATGACAAGGGGAGGCAAGAAAAACTCTGGAGCTGCTACTCCTATCCATCCTCCGGGGTGAAATCCCTCTCTTTAACCCAGGCACAATCCCATTGGAACAACCAGCCTGGAGGAATTAAACTGTCCAAGGGTACTGGCAGCAGAGCAGAAAATTCCAGCACTCCCAAACAAGGAATTCCTCAAGAAAATCAGTTTAGTTCAATCACTGCAGTGCTTGGCACGGGGATGAACCAATCTGGAAATTAAATTACTGTGATTTCTGGGCATGGATCAGCTCTGGATTCACAGACCTCCAAGCAGGGTAGTGGCTAGAGCAGAGCAGATTTTGGGAAGTGTCTGGTTTTCCTGCTTCAACACCTTCCCTCTGCCCTCCAGGACCAGCAGTCCGAGAGCTGAATTCCAGTGGAGATTGGAGATGGTTTCATTCCAGTGTGGTCAGGTCTGGAATGTGCAGCTCCAGGCTGAAACACCTGGTCAGAATCACAGGGATACCTGAAAATTTGGGAAGAAATTCACCCCAAATCCAAGACCAGCTGAAGGTACAAAGCCCTCAGGGCCAGCAGAGCAGAGGGATGTCACTGCACAGGCAGGGGACACTCATGATAAAACGTGAGAATAAATACACTGGAATTACTGAGCTCTTCAAGCTGCATGGCTGATGTGTTCTGAGACATCTCCTCCAAGTCCAGTAAAACCAGTATCTCACCAGTCTCTTCATCAGGCAAATCCACAGCACCCAGTATGTGCTCCCAAACCAGCATGGGGGAGAGATTTTAGGGTTTATGCCCTAATTCTGGCCATGGCCAGTTCATACCCCAAATGAGGGGACAAGAAGATGGGAACATCCCTGACTCACATGTTCCCAGAGAGCAGATGGATCCATGAGTCCCTGAGATTCAGCAACCAGAATAAAACCTAAAAAACGGGATGGCATTAAAAGATGATGAACACCCAGTTGTTTTGGGGGTGTTTCAGTGGGTGCAGGGGAGCCTGGAAGCTTTGAATCCGCAGAATCCAGAACTGCCAGCTCGGATCAGGGGGATGCAGGCCAGGGCGAGCCCAGTGAGCAGCACTCAGGCCACACCCATCCTCCAAAGGGATTTTTTGGCAGCGGGAAAGAGGGAAAGCAGCAAGATCTGCTCATTCTCAGCCGCGTTTCCACATTCCCCCAGGACCTGTGTTCCCTGACACCGGGGCATCGGATTTCCAGGGCTGAGGATCAGCCTCTTATCACCGGGGGCTGCAGGAAATTGGGGCTGATGGGAGGCCCTGTGAGCCAGGACTGGGTTGAGAGGTTGATGCCTTTGAATCAGCAGGACAGGCACAGAGCCTAAGCCCCATTGGGATCACCAACATTACCCGGGTAGAACATATTGGGGTGCCCTCCAGGGGGGTATTTTGGGGATTATCCCTGGGGATGGCACAGCACTCACCTTCTGCCTTCTGGAATCACTATGCAGGTCCTGAGATGGGGATGTGAAATACGGTGTTGGGGAGAACATGAACCTGTGCTGGGCTCTACATGTCACAGAGTTGTCATCCTCCTCCTTCTCCTCTTCTATGGGCTGCTGTGACAGGAGAAAGGAGGAAAGATGTTTGTAGGGAGCCTCCAAGGCAAGAACCCCCGAAGTCCCAACCCCATGTCCTGTTATCCCTCAATTTCTGTCCTAAACCAAGAAACAAACAGGAGGAACAGCTCTTTTCCAGTAGTCCCCCATCCCAAGGATTGACAGCAGCTCAGGATGGGACTGAGGCTCTCCATCAGGATCTTCCCAGTACATTCAGCTGTTCCCTATTTATTGCAACAAGAGAGGCCCTCCCTCCAGGTGCCCTCCCACATTCCTGCTGGCTGAATCCTTGGAAAAAAGCCTCAGCCCAAAGCCAGCTGCTCATTGTGTCTCACCAAGCGTCCCAATGGGAAGGGGAGTTTGCAGCATGTGAAGTCCCATCGAGGGGGTTGTCCCAACAAGAAGCAACATGGAGAGCGATGATGGATCCTGCACCTGATTCCATGTTATTTTTTTCTTCCTATGGAAAATGCTCTTTTTTCACCCACAGAGGGCATTTCTGCTGTCCTTTCATCCCATTTGGGGGTTGAATACAACCCCTCATTCCTTTCTTGCATAAACCCTATGAGCATTTGTGTCCTTGCCCAGGAGTGGTTGTATTAATGAGAAAAAGTAGAGGGGGAATGAATCCAGAGAATTGGCTGGGCTGGGATTAAAGGATGGATCTCAGCCTGGAAGACCCTACAGCCTCCATAGGGTCAGCAAGTCCCACGATGGGGTCTGAATTAAAGGAGTTAATTAAATTACTGAGAGTTGGAGGGACACAGAGGAACCTCTGTGCCTCCCTTTGCTCAAAAACATTTCTAGGGACCAGAGACTCCATGGGGGATGCTGAAATCCTGCCCTGAGCATCCACTCTTGGTGCCTTGCCCTTCCTGCAGTGCTGGAGGGATGGAGAGCAAAGGAAAGATGCTGCACCAACCTCTTCCCTCCCTACTGCCCATTGATTTTCCCCACACAATTTTATCCCCTTCCCAGGCCTGCATCTGGTTGGGTTGAGAGGATGGGATAACCTTTTCCCAGCTCCCTGGGGAGGGGAGGCACAGGGAGGGTCATTCTGCCTCTCCCAGTGCCTCTGGATTTGGGATAACAGCTGTGACTGCTCGTGCAGCAGTGGAAGGGGGGTTAATTCCAGAGAAAGCCTCTCGGAGCTCATGCCTTGGGCGAGGTTATTGGATTTATTCCCTCCAGGAGCTGAAGGAAAGGAGCTGCCACAGGAATGCCGTGCCTGGGACCCATTAAGCCCCATCCCACCAGTCACACGTGTCCCTGGGAGAAGGGTGGGGGGCCCATTTCCCCTCATCCAAGCAACATCCTCCAAAAAAAAGGGGCTGCGGTAAAACTCCCAGAGCAGGGGAGGGTGGAGGAACAGGCAGAGATTCTGTTGGGAGGGAAGGGTAGTTGCTGGTGCAGGTCACATCCTGTTCATAAGGTAATTCCATCCCTGTTGGATGTGCTGGGATCTGGTTCACCCAAATACGATGCTCAAGCTCCTAAAATTTTGCTTTTCTGTGCTCCAAGAACCTCAGCCCTGATGAAAACACCTCATACAGTGCTCCCCAAACCACAGCATCCCCCGAGACCCTAAACCCAGAGATCCATGTCCCTCTCAAGTCCCTGTTCCAGCTCCTCCCTCCAGATTTTGGGCTCTGCTGGGGAGGGAGGAGGGGCACTCCCTTTGAAGATGCTTAGAAGAAGCAGCATCAAAAAACATAATCCCAAATCAACATTCTTGCCCCTGAAATGGCCCATTCCACACATTTCTGATGAGGAATGTGCTGCCCGGCCCCCAGAATAATTTTTCCCCAAATCCAATCCCTTCAAACATTCACTTTCCTCCAAATCACCTGGATTTTATGACTTTCCCAGAGACTTCACATCCAAGGATCTCAGTTCTCTAGGTGATCCCTCCATGTCAGCTGCTGAGTCCTCACCCCCAGCTCCAGCAAGTTTTTCACCTTTGTCTCCATGCAAAAAGCTCTGATCCTGGTTCTTTCTTCTTCCCCAACTAGTCTGGACACCGACGTTTAATGGGAAAATGCTGTGGGATATTTAGGCAGCAGGAGGAAAGCACCTCTTACTCCAATTTGGCAGACGTCGCCTCCACTTCTTGCTCCAGGTTTTCCCCCCCGCTGCTCCCTAGGCTTTGAACAGGCTCAGATCCCGCTAATGGGGTTAAACAACAGCAGGGAATGCACAGGGTTGGTAAGGGAGGCAATATAGGGAACCTGCTGGTGTTTAGGGCCTGATCCTGTGGGATTCAGGGTCTCCATGACCTGCCACATCTCCATGGAACTGTTGTTGATAAACACCCAGTGCAGGGGAAAACCCTGGCATGGAAAAGCTTGAGTTGTGGAAACCAAAACGGGAGGTACTTGGGGAATATATCAGGGCATGCCACTCTCCTCCACCCTGGGGCTCACACAACAGCTCTGCAAGTGATGGGAGTGTGACCCCAAGAGCCTTAATCCACTTACAAAGATCCAAACACCCAGTGGGACCTCTGCCTGATCCCCTCGGAGGAGAGCACATTCCCTTTCCAGAGCTGCCTCATCTCCCGCTGTTGTGTTGCTACCAATTAACTTGCTCAGAGCAATAAATGAGCTCTAACACCTCCAGGCATCACCTTCCCACCACAGCCGTGGCCCAGAGGGTGTGAGCAGGGAGTGTCACCCTGGACGTGGCTACTCAGACAATGTCACTGCGGACTGCTCGCTATGGGGTGGGAAAGAAAGGAAGGATGGAGATTTGCTTCCACAGGCATGTCCTGTATCCACTTAAATTATGGAATCACAGGATGGTTTGGGTTGGACAGGACATTAAAGATCATCTGGTTCCACCCCCTTGCCTTGGGCAGGGACACCAAGGGGTCTGTCCCTCCCCAGTCCTGGAGCTGGCAGAAGTAAAGTCTCACCACAATCAGGGTCTCTCACTCTTGGGAAAGAGCAAAGGAGATGCCCAGTTTTCCCAAAATCTTTGCACCCCATCAGTGGGTCTCCACAGGTGAGAGCAGCAGCCAAATGGGAAGGAAAAGGGAAGGAAGCAGAAGACCAAGATTCCAGAAGATCAACCCACAGCACCTCTTCTACGCCTCACATGGCCCTACTCCTGACCAGCACTAAACCCACCAGCTTTAGCCCCTCAGTAGGGCTTGTTTTTGGGCCCCTAAGAGGGTTTTTTGGGGGTGAAATTCCTTCAAAGTTCAATGGCATGGGTTTTGTTTCCTATCAAGGGGCCTTTGAGCCATGAACTGCCTGAGGCTCCTTGCAGGGAGATTTGCAGTTGAAAGGTCAAAGCTGTTTCTGGTTCCCCTTATCACCCTTGGCCGAGCTCAAGGAAACCTTTGGAGGTCACAGTGGGGCCAGAGCACGGGGCAGGAGATGGGAAGGAACCTGGAAGTCAGGAATTACAACCCTCTCCCTGCAGTGAGGCTGCCCTTCCCTCACCCTGGCAGCCCCCACAGTCCCATTCACTGAGGGGACAGTGGGACATGACTTGGGAGATACCCAACATGGATTTGGCCACCACAGCAATAGGGTTGTCCCAGCCGGTGGCCACTCCGCTCTCTGGAATTGGTCCTTGTCCCTCCCAGCACTGCTGGGTTTGGTTTGGCTCCTCCATCGACCTGGATGAAGATTCCTCTTGGATTTGTGGACCTCTCCAGGGCTCTGCAGGAGGTGGTGACTGGAAAGAAAACACCCAACAAACCCAAAAGCAGCATTTGCTTTGCAGGACTGAGGTCTCCTGACCCCAACCAGCCCCTGAGGGACAAGTTCTCCACAGGCAAGTGACTCCATATGTGTCCCATGGGATCACCTTGGCCTTCTACCCAAATAACTCGGAGTAGAAGCATCTTCCAATCATATCCAAGCTGGAATGCTTCTGGGATCAGCTCTTATCTTATTCTAAGCTTTCATCCCCCTCTTTGCATCCATCCATCCATCCATCCATCCATCCATCCATCCATCCATCCATCCATCCCAGACCAAAGCATCACGGTGCCCATCCAACCACTGCTCTGAGCTGTTGGACACTCCAAGCTCCCCTTCTGCTTCTTCCCGGTTTTCCCTGCTCCTCACACACCTCAGCTGACCCAACGCAACCACACGGGGAGCCAGAGTGGATCAAACAAGTAGGTGGGAACAAAGAGTCCCTGACAATCCCTCTGGTTTCTGCACAACTGCCCCTGGAGCTCTTGCAGTTGTCACCTCTCATTCATCCTGACGGGTCCAAACATCCTGAAACCTCTTGAAATCCTGACAGGGACAACCTTGTTATGGAAAAACAAGAGCTCCTGTTTTTTCTGAGGAAAGCAAATCTCCCTGCATGGCTGGGAGAGGTGGAAAGCACATGTTGGGATGGGGGGGACACCACCTGGAATGCATGAAGGGGGTCTATTGGGGTCAACCTCCCTTCTTCCAGCTCCCTCCAGCCCAACATTCCCAATCCACCACCAAACCAGCTGGTGGGGGATTTGCAACTTGTGCCTCAGTTTCCCCATGGGAAAAGGGAATGCTGGTGTTTCCTCCTTGATGGGACCATGAGGGTAAGGACACATCCAGCACCCACCACCTAACCATCCTGGAATGCTGGATCTGGAGCATCCACATCCATCAGGAGAAAGGGCAGTGAGAAAACCCAGGGACGGCTCCTTTTCCCGCCACCAGCCACCAAAAAAATTCCGATTACTTTCAGGTGTCGGCCCGTTAATAAAGTCAGTCTTCCCTTAAGGAAAAAGGAGGTGTGTGGGGGGAATTCTTTTTTTCCAAAGGCTAAACACAAACCAGAAGGCAGCAGACTCCGGCACATTGGCTCCGCTGTCCTTTCAGGACGCACTGGAGACACTTGGCTTTATTTTCTGCCTCATGTTTCAACCCCGAGAAAAAAAAAAATCTTCCCTAATTTTTAGGGGCTGCAAGGGATTTATCCCAGAAATCCCAAGGAAATGCCATCCCACCGGGGAGTTGCTCCCACCACTGTTTGTTATGGGCTCTGCGGGGAAAACTTTTTCTTTCCCCACAATAAATTTTCCACTTGCATTTTAAGGGAAGAAAATGTTTTCCGGTGCTTTTGCTGCCTCGCTGTCGGGAATGATTACTCCCAGATTTATTGGGATTTGCAAAGGAGGTGGCGCTACCTGGGATCTCCAAAACTCGCTGGGATAATGATGCAGAGAGTTCTTGTCAGCCTCAGATCTGATTTATGGAGTACGATTTCACCCTTCCCGGTGCGTATAATTTACTGGGATCTGGAAGTGGCTCGTTAGGGGATGGGATGAATAAACCCATCAATCCCCCGGGGAGGGAAAGGACTTTGTCCAGCTCTGCTTGCAAATCTTGGGGGAAATTCCTTGGTGGCAGCGGGATTGGGATCAGGGCCTTCACTTTGGTGATTCAGAATCGCCAGGATCAGCTCCCGGGATGGCTGAGCCCCATTTGGGATTTGGGAGTGTGGGGGTGAAATGGGCCCCCAAAGCTGGGGAGGTCATCCTGGAATATCCCCAGGCACACTGAGGGTCCTCCTCCCTGTGCCAGCCCGCTGGGAATTGGGATGCAGAGCCCCCCCGGCTCCATGAATCCCAAACAATCAGGAGAAACTGGAGCCACACATATTTGCTCCTACGAAGCTGATTCCTGGAAAGATTCGGCTTTATTCCCTATCCCTCCCGGGTTCAGAGATTTGTTTCAGCCCCTTCTGCAGGGCCAAGAGCCAAACAACACCCACCCAGCCCTCCCAAATCATCATCTCCCTTTTGCTTTTTTCCCCCATTTCCACCATTTTCCAGCCATTTTCCAGACAAAACCCAAACTCTGCCGGGGGTCACCCCATGGAAACCTAGTGAGAGGTTCAGCCCAGCCCTGCACTAATGATAGGAATAAATTAATTCCCGCTCCATGGAATAAATTTTGCTCCCCCAGAGAATTAATTCCCCCCAGCCAGGCTGTTATACATCCCATGGGAAGCATAAATCCGCAATAAAACTCAAATTACTCCGATTTACACCTATTTTTCCAGCTGCTGTGTTAATCCAGGGGCTGGATCCTGCTCCCGGTTACGTAGATCTTAAATCCAAAGTGATCCCACTTATCTAATGCGAATATTTGAGATTTCCAACCCTGAAGTGTTACTCTAAAATTAAAAACTCAAATCCATTCAAATCCTACCACTTCCCAGCAAAGCAAATATTGGAATAAATTCCCTTTAATCCCTACGTGCCTTCCTGATTTTCCAAGCGCTATCAGATATTTTAGGAGTCAAAAGACCCAGTTTGCTCCCAGTTAACACATTTTTAACTGGGATTAATGGCATAAGAACACATTCAGCCCAGAATCTCTCCCGAATCCTGACTCGCTGCCGCTTCCAGGCTTCATTCCCACTCCTTTTCTTTTGTATATATAATATACACTTTTGGAGCATCTGGAAGGACAACGAGCCTGAACTTCCCAAAGCAGCCTGAAATTCCCCCGCATGGATAGAGCACAAATCTCTCCTTATCAAAGCAAAAATCCACGCCGGCATTCTAGGATGGCGATGGGAAAAGGGATTGACGGCGTAATCCCGGCGGAAAATGGAGTTTATGAGCCCAAATTCCCCGTGGTGGAAATCCCTGACTGCGAGGACGGAATGCTCCTTCAAAGCAGCCCGAGGGAATCAAGTCGATTTATTCTCGCAGCTCCTCAAAAGGCCATTACATTTATTTATAAAAACTTGGAATTTTTTTCCAGCGGCGACAAAAAATTTACAGTTTTGGCGTTGCTTTGAACCGAGCCAAAATAATGTTGATTTTTATCTTATTTGCTTGAATTTCCTCCTAATTTCTCTTCTTCAAATACAAAGGGAAAGTCCTTGAAATTCAAAGGAAAACTCCTTGAAATGCAGCGGGAAACAAAAGCGCCGAGGCTCGGAGTTCCCGCCGGGATAAATCCCGGCCCCGCCGCTTGTTTTCCCGGGATTTCATTCCTCGCTTGTTATTTCCACCATTAATTTGCGGTCCCGCTGGATTCCGATCGCTGCCTCGGAGGCAGAGTCGGGATGAAAACGGGAACGTCGAGGTTCCAACAGCGCAAAAAATTGACAAAAACAAACAAAACTGCTAAAAATGGGATTTTTAAAGAAATTCGCTGTTTTCCGGGGAAAATCCCCCCATTTTCAGTGCTGAGGGGTCGGTCTGTTATCCCTCCTCGCTGCCTCTATGCGTAGAAACTACAAAAATAAAATATTTATACAAATTTAGGGATTTAGGAGATTATTTGCATGTGATTCCCACATGTTCATCCTCATCTCTCTGCGATCCAGGCATAAAGTCCATGTTTTTAGTGTTCCCGTGCTGAAAACATGAAGCAATACAGGAATATGGTGTTTGTGGGCAAAATTATATCATATATTTGCATAGGATTAAAATTATCAGTATGGCTATAAATACGTGTACTTATATAAATATGAATTAATGTTTCAATATAAACTCATACTTAAATATATATTTATATACAAATATTCATGTGTGTATATGGAATTGCAGAATTACAGGATCCTGGAACGGTTTGGGTTGGAAGGGACCTTAAGGATCGTCCAGTTCCAACCTTCCACTATCCCAGGTTGCTCCAAATGGCCTTGGATATTTCCAGGGATAAATAAGTGCTAAAAAATAATATCATAAATCTTACATAATTAATATTATATAATTAATAACATGTAATCTAGTATTTATAATATACTATATATAATAATATGTAATTTATCTAGATAATATATATATAATTTATACTGTATTATATACAAAATATATTTATACATAATATGTTAAATATATAAGTATATTAATATACTGTATTTATATATTCTAGAATATAATATTAATATCTAAATTCCATGTATGAAATTCCACATGCCTGTAAAACACGTGTCTGACCCAGGAGCATTGGGAATCCACGTGGGGGGATATTTGTGTCTGTACTTTTGCTTTTGTGGGATCTGGAATTGGGATCATTCCATTTAATACCAAATCCAGGCCTGGCTCTGTGATCCCAGTGAGTTTCCAGTTCCATCTCCCACTGCCTGACGCAGAACAGGTTTGTAACCAACTGAAAAATAGATATAAATCATATATATAACTATATATTTCATATAAATGTATATTTTCATATATTATATAAAATTTGTATAAAATATTTATATATGTGTATATTTTATATAAATATAACAAACATATAAATACATATTTTATATAAATATGTCTTTTATACAAATAAATAAATCTATAAATGACCTTATTATTAAGACATTTGTTATTTCAAGACATTTTCCCCATCATCAAGGTGTATGTTCCTGAGCAAAATCAAACTGCAGCTTGGGATGAAGCTCTGCAGGGAGTTGGATATTGGGAATTGGAGGATTTTCTGGGATATTTGGGAAGTGGAGGCGGACAAAGGCAGAGGAGGAACCGGGAAGGACGTCCTGGGCATCCCCGAAATGCTCATCCTGTGAAGGACCCCAGGAACAGCCTTTGAGCACCATCCCAGCTCCTTCTGTACTTCCCCAGGCTGAGAAGAACCAGGAATTTTTTTCCCTGGGATTGACAGGAGCAGCAGAGCTGGAGAACATCCTCCAAACCCTTGGTCAAGATTCACAACTCCAGGAATGCTGCAGGTGCCCAATTGTCCCCTGGTTGTCCCTTGGGCCTGAAGCCCCTATGCCACATGGAGCTGAGCTGCCTCCCTCCTCTCCAGAGGAATCCACAGCTTTTCCTCCATGGGAATGGGATTTCTTCCCAAAACTATTAAAAATACTTTAAAAAAAAAATAATAATAATAAACCCCACCCTCCTGGAGGAAAAGCCCAGAGACAAATTGGACCTGGATGGTGATGCTGATCCTCATCTATACTTTCCAACCCTCGGGATGGGAGGGAAAAATGTGTCCTTAGGGAAGTAGAAGCTCATTCCTTGTGTGTCAGGCACTGCTCCGGTCCTGATCCAGCATTCCCAAAGTTCTGGGTAATGCTGTGAAGTCTGGGATGTTCCTAAAAACCACAGAGCACTGCAAAACCTCCCGGCCTCCTGCAGAGCTCCTCAGGACACCCTGTGATCCCAGTGGAGGAGAGGCAGCTCCCTGGGATGGCTGGAGAAGGCCGGGAAAACCAATGGGATGCAAGGAGAGGGGAAAAAAATCCTCCTCCCAACAAGCAAGAGAGAAACCGAAAATGGAAAGCGTTTTCCAACAGGGGATCCCACTGGAGTCCTCCTGCTGCTCTTGGTGGCTCTGGTGCCACCAATTTTAATTGGATTTGGTGGCAAACCCAATTAAAATTGGGCAAGAAAAGCTCATTTCAATCCAAGAGCCAACCCAGCAGCTCTACCCCTTTCAGAGATGTTGGAGTTGGACACTGTGATGTTATGGAAGGTTTCTCCTGAAAGCTTTTCAGCTAAAGAGTTCGTTGGGATTGTTCTTTGCCCCAGAATAAGCTGATCCATGGCAAAATAACCCCTGGAGCACCACAGGGATCTCCCTGCCCTGCTCAGTCCCATTCTGGCACCCACCTTTCAGCTTTTTTTCTGATCCTAAAGCACCCAACACATCCATCCCCAAATCCAGGATGGTGAGATGCCCAGGCCTGGCTCTACACACAGGGCAGAGGGTTGGTGGCAGGTTCAGAAGGAGATCCCGAGAATCCTGGTCCTCATTCCTGCCCACTGAAGGGACCAAATTCCTCGGCATCTCCAGGAACTAACACCAATTCCCCAAAATCTCAGGAACCTCATGCTGCCTTCAGCTTCAAACACCCCAAATCCCACCTGCCTGAGACCTCTCCACCTGCCCAGGAGGTCCCAGTGATCCTTCCAGCCTGGCAAACCAGCACATGCCAAAGCCTGTCCCACTCCACACCACTGGCACACGTGGATAGACTCATCCTGCTCTGAAATCCCTTTAAATGCTGGTAATAAAACCAGGAGTTAAAACTAGTCAGCCTTTCCAGGAGTTACATTTAATAATATTTAATGGCCTGTGTTGTGCCAGAGGCCTCCCAGTCCTGATTTATCCATAATTTACAGCCCGTAGGGAGCTGTGGACAGTGGAAAACAGGGAAAATTCTGTCAACTCCAGTCAGGGAATACTGTGGGATTCACAGGGTGGTCATTTAAAAGGGGGGCAAGGAGGGGTCACTGCACTCTCAGCCCCTTTCCCCCCCCCCCGTGCACAACCAGCCCCTCACAGGACTCTGAAAGAATAATCCTGAGCACCCAGCCACTGTTTTTCTTTCCCTGAGCAGGGGCTGGAAAATCCAGCTGTGATTTACACCCTAAATCCATTGCTCCTGCAATTCCACTGATTTTTCCAATGCCCCAGCGTCATATCAATCCTCAACCCCTGCCCAGACAGAGAGATGACATTATATTTATATCATGAACGTTCTGAAATGAGATTGTCTTGTAATTCCAGGTTTTCCCTGTGCCTGAATAACAAAGTCCTGCCCCGGCAGCACCAATAGAAATTATAATGTTATTTATGGTCAGTGTTATCCCGTTGTTCTGCTATTTATCATCATACATCTGGGATCTGCTGGGTCATTTTCCACCTCTTTTTGCTGCTCCCACGCAGTTCATCCCCAGCCCTGCAGCCCCCAAACCTCCCTGGTAATTTTTCCTGGAGCTGGAGCGAGGAATGATGCCCAAGGATGAGTTTTAAATGTTTTGCACAGGGAAAAACAGCAAATGGAGGGGTAAAACTTCACCCCTCAGTCCAGATTTCTGCTCAGTCCTCCAGGCCCTGTTATTTAATAATTTTTAATTCCTTATTTTGCACACAAACACCCCCAAAACCATATCACCCCCAAATAAGCCAAACCTCCAGTCCTGGGGAGCAGAGGAGCAAAATGGGGAGGGGGAAAAGGAGGAGAAAACTGCAGGTGAGCTCTGACCTGCTCTGTCCCAATATGGTGGCTCCTGCCAAAGGCAAAATCAGGATGTTGGGATGAGGGGATCCAAATCCTGCAGGGTGGGACAGCAACAGGGACATGTAGGAAGCAGGACAGGAGCTACTTGGTGCTGGGACCAACCATCTCCCACGCCAGCAGAGCCCAGTGCCTGCTCCAAGGGCTCTGTGGGATCCTGGATCCCATGTCCCAGCATCATCATCATGCCTGGATGCCGTATCCCAGAGTCACAATCATCCCTGAATCCCATATTCCAGGTCTGGATTCCATGTCCCAGGATGACTATCATCCCTGAAGCAACTTGTCCTAGTCCTCAGCCCCAGCTTTGGGGAGGAAAAGGCTACAATGAGTTCAGTAGACCTTGAAAAGGGGAAAATAATCCAGAAGGTGTCGGGGGAAATGGAAGTTTCTCCACGTGCCTGGGATTTCTTGCTGCTCTCAGTGGTCAGGGATGAAGTTTCAAATCAAGGAAGGGCCCTGGATATTTCCTGGAGCTGGGAGAAACTGGGAGCACTGGGAAGGGGGAGCAGAGCTCCTCCTGCGGACCCTTCCCTGAGGATGGAGGGATCTGACCCACCCGGGAAAGCGATCTCGGGGTGGGGGGGTGGATTTGGGATTAGAGGGTTAACGAAGCGGTCGGGACGACGCACGTGACTGGCTGTGGAGTGGGGGGAGTGGGCTGGGGGGTGCTGTGGGTGGGGGTGTGCGGGCCGGGGGGGCTGCTGGGCCATCCCCCCCCCCCCCCCCCCCCCCCACCCCGGCCCCCCCCCTCCGGAGGGGGCCCGCCCCCCCTCCCCAGGACC
>JAWWTY010000071.1:1569278-1594236 GCA_035222235.1 Margarornis squamiger | reverse complement strand
ATCTGAGGGGGGGAAAACGCAGAGGATCCAAGGAGGGGAATGGGGGGGATCTGAGGGAGAATGAGGGGGATCCAAGGGGAGACATGGAGAGGTGGTGTTGAGGGAGATCTGAAAGGGGGATGAGGGGCATCCACAAGGGGGGGTGAGTGGGATCTGAAGGAGAGATAAGGGGGATCCAAGGAGGAATGAGGGGGATCTGAGGAGGGCACGAGCAGGATGGGAGCGGGGGAGGGGGTGACGTCCCCACCCTCAGCTCCAGCCCCCCCCGCCCCATTCACTTTGGGCTTGTTTCTGGTTCTTTCAGCTGCAGAACCACCTGTGGCCGAGCCCTGCGAGCCCCCCGGGGCTCCTGCCCGCCGAGCCCGTCCCGTCTCCGTGCCTGTCCCCGTATCCGCCTCCCGCCCCCAGCACCGGCTTCATGGCCATTCCCGGCTCCCCGGGTGCCCATCCCGGGATCAACAGCCTGTATTCCCTCCACGGGCTGCCCGCCCCGGCCCTGGCCCCGCACCCCTTCGAGCCCCCCCAGCACGACTACAAGGCGCCCGCGCTAATGCCGCTGAGGGTGAAGAGCAAGGAGGGGCCCGGGGCCCTGCTCAGCTGGGCCACATGATCCCCCCCAGGGCCGGGACACAGACCCTTCACCCCCCGCCTCCCTGCACCAGGATTTGGGAGCAGGGTGGTGGGATCATCTTTCCCTCCTCCCTGCACATCCCGGTCTCCAGTGTTCCTGAATCCAGCATGATGCTGCTGCATTGGGGGTGTTGAAGGGGGGATTTGGGGAAAGAAGAGGGTCACCCCCATTCCCAGGCTGGCACTGGCAGCTCAAGACCCCCAAAAGTGGCTCCTTGAGCCCCCCCCAAGCACCTTGAGTGAAAGGGTTTGATGGGAATTCCTGGTAGTTTGCATCTTCCCCCTTCCCGCCCCCGCCCCCCAGTCTGTGTCCCAGTCTAGGGGGCACCAGCGCTGGGCATGGGGACTATGCCAGTGGGAGGTCTGGGGGGCACCATGGTGGGCGGCACTAGGTGTTTGGGGGGTTCCTCTTCTCTCCCCAGCTGAAATTTGGCTGTTCAAATGTCCCACAGTGCAACTAGCAATGGCAGAAATTGGGCTCCTCCTCTCCCAGTCCCATACTGGGAAGACTGGGACAGCCACTGGTGTTCAGGCTGGGGTTACTGGAGGCAGAGCCATGTTCAAGGAACCCCCAAAGCTCCCCCAAAACACCACAGCCCCTTCTGCTCCCTTTTTTTGTGGGAATAAGACCAAGGACAAGCTCTGACACAGCCCCAATTCCTGGAGCGCAGAGCCCCCCAGAGTGGGCAGTGAATCCGTGGGGTGGGGGCAGAGATTCCCAAACTGGAGCCTGTTTCACTGGGGGGGTCACTATTTACTCTGTGGATGGATGAGGTGGGGAGGTGCCTTAATGCCCCCAGGTGGGACCCCCCAAAGTGCTCCAACTGGGGTGTTTGGGGCACAACTGGTCAATTTTGGGGGAGTTCCCCATTTTGGAGGGGTGTTTTCCCAATTTTAGGGGGTTTCTCCATTTGGGGGGACCTGTAGTGGTGGTACCTGTATGGTCAGTCCTGGGAGGGATGACAGGGGGGTCATCTCATTGCATCCATGTTTCATCTGCTCTGGGGGTCCTGGGGGGCTCACCCCAAATCCATCCAAGTGCCCCTTTTACAGCCCCAAGGACCACCTTGTGCCAAAAATCCCCCAAAAATGGGATGCAAATCCCCTTGCAATGTCACCCTGTCCCAGCTCCCACATCCTGACTGAGGCAGGGGGGACACCCTGGTCAGTCACCAGGACCCCCTTGGGGAGGCACCAAACCTGCTGCTCCAGCCCGATCTGGGCCAAAAAACAAGGGGTTTGGCCAAAAGCCAAGGTTTTCTGGCAAAACCTGGCACAGCCTGGTGCCCCCCTGGGGCAGCTCATGGTGCCACCCCTCACCTGGGCCATCTCACACCCCCTCCCACAGGGGGGTTTTGGATTTTCACTTTTAAACAATAAAACACATTTTTATAAGTTATTTATGACTCTGGCACTGCTATAAAGTTGGGGTGGGGCTGTGGAGGGAGATTCCCACCCAGATCCTGGGTCCTGGGAATGAGGTTTTGTGTCTCCAGGGACATTCCGAGGACTGGATTCACTCCTGGTGCTCCAAATACTCAGCCCTGATCCATCACAGCAGGGATGGGGCGGGAAATTGGGGCTGTCACAGTCTCCCCCCCTTTAACCAGGGTGAATCTCCCTGGATTCCAACCCTGGGAGCTGCCCCTGTGCCAAGGAAACAGGCCCATCGAGGTGCAAGGCTGACCCTTGGCAAGACCAGGCTTTGGGGAGGCTGGGTTTGGTGTTTGGTAGCAGAGAAATCCCAGGACATGCCAGCAATCCCAGGACAGAGCTGGGGAGGGCTCAGGGAATGGGACAGGTATGAACCTGCCATCCTCGAGGTCACATGGGGGGAAAGGGAACACTGAACCTTCAGGGGACAGGCCAGGACCCCCCAGGGGACTTCGGGGGTGATGGGGACAAGGACAGGAGAGGGGGATCCCCCTCCAAGCCTGGGATGGGGCACAGACAGAGGTATCACCAAATATATAGAATTTATGTACAGCTCATCCCCCCCACTGGCTAAAGGGGGGTCTCCCCCAACCCCCTGAGCCACCCAGAGCCCCTCTAGGAGGGGCTGGGCAGAGCCAGCCTGTTGTCCCACCCCAGGGACCTGCTCCCCCCAGTGCCACCTGCTCCCTCTTTTTGGCCGGGGGAGGCACGAGGAGGGCGGTGGCCCTGAAAGAACCCCCAGGGTGGGCACATTTACAACCCCAGACCTAGGGCTGGGTGGATCTACCAAGGGGATTTTAAATCTACCCAGGGCTTTTTAAAACTACCCAGGGGTGCATCGATCTGGCCTGGGGTGGGCACATCCCTACCCAGGGGTGGGCAGATCTACCCCAGGGTGGGCACAGACCCCCAACCCAACAGGAACCCTCCCGGCCACTGCACCCCCACCCTCACCTCCGGGACGAGCCTGGAATGATGCAGAGGGACAGGATGGCACCTTGGCAAGGAGCCCCCAGCTCCCCCCTCTTCCCAAGCACCCCCATGCCCCCTAGCCTTGCTCCCTGTCCCACGGCATCACTGGGACACCCCTTGTCCCTCTATCCATCACTGCAGCAGCTCCTCCCAGGAGATGGGCCTGGAGAAGACCTCCCTCTCCAGCCACAGGTCGTAGTTGACCTGGAAGTCCTCGGGCAGGTCCACACGCTGGCCCAGCACACTCTGCAGACAGTTGTCCACAGGCACGAACTCGGGGTTGCCGTGTGCGCGGTCGTAGCGCCGGGAGTTGAAGCGCTCGATGCTGGCACGGAGGGCACATTCCTCTGCTTGGAAATCCCAGGGACGGGCATCTAGGTCTGGGCAGGAGGGAGGAAACAAGGTCAGAGCAGAGCTGGGGGCCTTTCAACCTGCCCAGATCCCTCAGGAATGGAGGCTGTGGGTCCTCAATGGCTTCACCATCTGCAACAGGAGATGCTCCTTTTTTGGACTCTCTGTGCCAAAAACATTCCCAAAAATTGAGGCCACCCTGCCCCAGCTCCTAAATCCTGATGGAGGGGGGGCACCGGGACTCCCTTGTGGGGGGCACCAAACCTGATGTTTCAGCCCAATTTTGGGCAAAAAACGAGGTTTTAGGCCAAAGGGAGCCTTCAAGAGCTGGGACAGCCGTGACCCCTGCAAAGCCTCCCCCTGGAATCCTTCCTGTATCCCAGAGCTCGGGACTGGGCATGGCTCAGCTGGACTGGGTCTGACTCAGCTCGAAGTCCTTTTCCCACAGAATCCCTCCCAGTGCTGGGCTTTGCTGGGAGCTGGGAAGGTATTGCTAACACACCAGTGCTTTGGCTGCCCAGCACTGTATTCCCAGCATTCCCTCCCAATCCAGGGGCTGCGGATGTGCAAGATCCTGGGAAGGGACACGGCCAGGCCACCTGAACCAAAGGGATATTCCATAAGATGGCAGCTCAGATATAAAAGCTCAGGAAAGGAGGAGGAAGGAGGAATTCCTTATTGACAGTGTTTGAAGCTCTGTTTCCCGGCAAGTGGCTGAATATTGTCTGCTGATGGGAAGTAGGGAATAAACTATTTTTTTTCCTCTTTGGTTGTGCAAACCTCCCCTTTTCCTTTAGGGAAGTGCTTTTTCTCAACCTACAAGTAATTTTCTATCTTATTTTTGATCCCCTTTCTGGCTGGGAAGGGCCAGGAAGGATTGGAAGGATTGGTAAGGGCTGGGAAGGATTGGGAAGAGCCATGAAGGGCCAGGAAGGGCTGGGAAGTGCCAGGAAGAGCCAGGAAAGGTTGGGAAGGGCTGAGAAGGGCCAGGAAGGGCTAGGAAGAATCTTGGTGGACACTTGGTCAAGGTCAACCAGCCACATTCAAATAAGGTCACCCCACCCTACATGCTCCAGCCCCTGGACAGCGCTGGCAACCCCTGGAGTGGGAATGCCGTGGGATAACAAGGAGGTACCGTTGCCATAGGCCCAGTCATCGTTGAGGCGGTGCCGCACTTTCTGGTAAATGGCTGACATGGTCTTCATGTTGCTTTTCCTCCACTGCCGGCCTAGGTACTTGGTCTGCACCTT
Source organism: Margarornis squamiger (assembly GCA_035222235.1). NCBI lineage: Eukaryota > Metazoa > Chordata > Aves > Passeriformes > Furnariidae > Margarornis > Margarornis squamiger. Next base: position 1,589,599 of record JAWWTY010000071.1, on the reverse strand, counting down.
AAGCAGCTTGAGCACGTAGAGCTGCATCATGGCCTGCTTGACCTTCAGTGCCCGCTTCAGGATTGGGGCCGACTTGAACACCACCAGCATCTGACAGGGATGGGATGGGGTCCTGTGTCAGCCCCCTCCACCAGCTGCCTCTCCTCCTTTCAGGCCCCCTCACTCACTTCTCACTCCCCACCAAGGGCAGGTATCCCCACCCCAGGTCCCCAGTGAGGTTCCAGTCTAGCCAGGCTGAGCTCCAGAACATTCCCAGCCCTCACCATGGTGTGGGAATGCCTCCACACACTCAGTCTGTTCAGGCCCCCAGATCCTACATGACATTGTTGGGATTGATTCCTGTGCCAAGCTCCTCCTCCATCCCCCCTCTCTCACTTTTCACTCTCCACCAAGCGCTGGGTGCTTGGTGTTCCCAACACCAAGGTGTTCCCAGTCCAGGCCCTCACTTTGGCCCGGCTGAGCTCCAAGCACATTCCCAGCCCTCACCATGGTACGGGAATGCTTCCACTTGGTCAGCTTGTTGAGGATGCGCAGGAGGTTGATGCAGGAGAAGAGGTTCCTCCAGCAGAACTGGTTGTTGTCTCCAGCTTCCTGTGGGGAAAGACAGGCAAGGTCAGGAGCAGGGATGGAGAGGGGCTGGAGTGGGCTGAGGAGCCTTGTCCAAAGAGTATGGAGACATGGAATCATGCAATTGCGGAATTGTTAAGGTTGGAAAAGCCCTCCAAGCATCCCCTAGCACTGCCAAGGCCACCCCTGACCATGTCCCCAGGTGCCACATCCATGTGTTTTTTTGAACACTTCCAGGGATGGGAACTCCACCACCTCCCTGAGCAGCCCCTTCCAATGACCGACCACCCTTTCCATGGAGAAATTCCTCCTGCTGTCCAGGCTGGCACAGCTTGAGGCTGTTCCCTCTGCTCCTGTCCCTTGTTACCTGGGAGCAGAGCCTGACCCCACTTGGCTCCCCACTCCTGTCAAGGAATCCTGTAGGGGGAGAAGGTCCCCCCTGAGCCTCCTTTTCTCCAGGCTGAGCCCATCCAGGTCCCTCAGCTGCTCCTGCTGCTCCAGCCCCTTCCCAGCTCTGTTCCCTTCCCTGGACACGCTCCATTCCACCAGAGATCTGTCATCCCCATCCCCCCCAAAACCCCAGCAGTACCAGGATCACAGGAATGCTGAGGGTGCCAGGGATGGGTATCAGAGCCCTGCTCCCTCCCTGCATCCCGATTTCTCCTGGAAAGCACCCGTGGGAAGGGGCCAGGCCTGGCACAGCAGGAGCCACTCACCAGGCTCTCGGCTGTCAGCTCTGGCAGCTCGTGCACCACGCAGTAGGGATAGTCCAGGACAGAGATGCTGCAGGAAGAAGAGGGGGGTAATGCTGATCCCGCAGATCTCGCCCTGATCCCTCAGATCCCTCCCTGAGTCCCTCCAGATCTTCCCTGGCCTGGGGGGCAATATAGTCCACACCTGCAACCCACCGGAGACCAGCTGCACTGGGCACTTCCCAACTCCACCTCCCTCCAGGGAGGAACTCCAGAGGGAAAAGGAAGCAGGGACCCCTCCCCACAGCCCACAGGGATGCAGGGGAGCAGCCTCTCCTACCTGTTCTTGGCAGTGATGTAAGACATGATGTTCTGGTTGAAGAACTTGAGGATGAGCGGGATGCAGTTGGCAAAGACCAGGTGCTGGGCCATGTACTCAAACTGGGGAGGGTAAAGGAAGGTGAGAGGGGACCCACTGGGGGTCCTGCCTGTCCCCAGAGCCCCTGGGGAGCAGGGGGACCCGGGCCCACCTCACCTGATAGATGTGGTTGAGCTTGAAGTGCTTGAGCAGGAGGAGCAGCACGGCAGAGATGGCCTTGACAATGATCTCCTTGTGCCGGTTGACATCCACCCCCAGCTTCATGCTCTGCAGCACCGTGGTCCTGGGGACACAGGGATTGGATTGAAATTCTTCCTTGGGAAGGTAGTGAAGGGCTGGAATGGAATTCCCAGAGAAGCTGTGGCTGCCCCATCCCTGGAAGTGTCCAAGGCCAGGTTGAACAGGGCTTGGAGTAATCTGGGCTAGTGGAAGGTGCCCCTGCACATGGCAGGGGGTGGAACTGGATGGGCTTTAAGGTCCCTCCCAACCCAACCCATTCCATGATTCCATGAAACTTGAAACAGAGTAGTTTTCCCTTGGAGCAGCTTGCACAGGGTGCTGTTCCTTAAAGAGCTGGATAAGGGCCTGCAGGGACAGGACAAGGGCAAATGACTTCCCACTGCCAGAGGGCAGGGTTAGATGGGATACTGGGAAGGAATTCTTCCCTGTGAGGGTGGTGAGGCCCTGGCACAGGTTGCCCAGAGAAGCTGTGGCTGTTCCATCCCTGGAAGTGTCCAAGGCCAGGTTGGATGGGGCTTGGAGCAACCTGGGACAATGGAAGGTGTCCCTGGCCATGGGAATTGGATCTCTAAGGTCCCTTCCAACCCAAACCGTTCCGTGGGCTGGAGCAGCGTCTGACCCCCAGCTCCTGCAGCAGGGCATGGTCTCATCACTCAGGGAGTCCCAACCCAAACCCTTTCTGGTTCCCTCCTGTCCCCCCTTTCCCTCCCACCCCATCTGCTCCAGGGCCACTCACGGCATCTCCTCTGGCAGCACGTCTGCCAGGATGTTGATGGAGTCTGTCTTGGCTTTGGAGGTGGGAGCTGCAGCCAGGAGGATCTTCAGGAGAGCAATCTGGGGTGCAGGGAGACATGGAGAGGGGATGGGAGCAGAGGGGATTAACAGGAATGTGGATGTGGCCAGGGATGTAAACCTGGCAGGCACCAGTGGAAAGGGATGGGACAGTGACCCCAGGGGATCCCAGTGCTCCCAGCTCACCATGTACTGGGGCAGGCTGGGCAGCAGGCCCTGGTACAGGATCTCTGCAGGAACTTGCTCCACTTCCTCTTCGCCCTGGTGCCAGCAGAGACCAGAAAACCTTATCCCAGGAGCCTCGAGCAGCACCTTGGCCCTGGGATATGGTCCCAAGTACAGGACACTCCCAGCCCCAAGACCCCCTACACTCCAGAGAAACCCCTGCCTAAAAACCTGGCAAGACCCAGCTCCCAGCCCTGGATCCCCATCCCACCCCATCCCACACTCACTCCAGAGAGCGGGGAGCGCAGGAATTCCTCCTCCATGTGCACCTGGACCTCGGCAATGGATGTGTACTTGTGCTGCAGGGAGACAGGGGGTCAGCACAGCCCTCTCCAGCCCCACCCTGCTCCCAACCATTCCATAATGTCCCTCTTGGATCCCTGTCCCAGGGGTGGCCCATGTTGGTGGGCAGGCTGGGAGCTGCTGCACTTGGCTCTGGGATAAGCCCAAGAGGAAAGGGAGGAAAACATGAAGGAATGAAGGCCCCTAAGGAAGGGATAAACCCCCTATGGAAGGGATGAAGCCCCCTAATGAGGGATGAAGTTCTCAAAGGAAGGGATAAATTACCCAAAGGAAGAAAGCTGTCCCCTAAGGAAGGGATGAAGCCCCTTATGGAAGGGAAGAAGCCCCCTAAGGGGGGATGAAGCCCCCTAAGGAAGGGGTTGCACAGCCTGGGAGAGCAGGGATGGGATGGGAACTTCAGGCTGCTCCCACCACAGGGCTGAGGAAGGAGGAGACGGCTCAGGAAACTCCACCCTGAGCTGTGCTGGGGGCAGGGGGATGGGGAAGGGGCAGGAGCAGGGACTGTGGGAATTCCTGAGTGGACTCACCAGCTTCAGAGTGCGGATGCTCTCGTGGATGGGCCTGGGCAGACCCACCACTGTGTTGGTGTCACTGGGGAAGGGAAAGAGCCGGGCTGGAAGCAGAGTGGAGCACCCAGGGGTGGGGCAGAGACCCCAAGGGTGGGGCAGGGACCACCCAGCGGTGGGGCAGGGACTACACAGGGGTGAAGTCATGAGCCAACAAGCCCACATGGAGGCAACAGCAGCCCCCAAACTGACCTCTACCACAACCCTCCCAAACTGTCCTCTTCCATAACCCCCACAAAGTGGCCTATACCCCAACCCCACTGAAACTGGCCTTTCTCCCACCCCCCAACTGGTCTCTACCACAGCCCCCCCAAATGACCCCTCCCACAACCCCAACTCCCCAGACTGGCACCCCCTGGCTGGCCCTGCTCCCACCTGCCCAAGGTGTATCCGATGAATTTGCTCCTGCTGGACTCCAGGAACATCTCAATGTCCTTCTCCCTGCAGCAAAGTGTGAAGAGAAGCGTCACATCTCCCTGCCCATGGTGCAATGTCACAGCTCTGGCCACAGGCAAAGGTCAGATAAGGGGATGATGCCCAGCCCACCCCCCAAAAAACAGCCATCCAGGTGACCACCCCATCCCCAACCCTTCCTCCATCCCTGCTGAGATTGCCAATGTTCAGCCTCCATTTTCCTGATCCCATTCCAGCTCTCCCAGCAGCTCCCCAGGGACTCACCGGACCTTAGGGGCCCAGGGCAGCCCCTTGGGGCAGGTGATGCGGTCACTGGGGGGGTGCTGGGTGGGGGGGGGCATCACTTCATCCCGCTCCAGGGGGAAGGTCTCCCCCTCCAGGCTGTTGTCGTCGTCGTTCTCCTCCTCCTCCTCCCGGGAGTCATCGGCTTTGTAGGGATCCCGCTCGTTGAAGGCGTCCAGGTTGTCCTGCTTAATGAGGGCCTGGAGAGAGGGCAGAGTACTCCAGGAATGCCCCTGCTCCCAGGGCAGTGCCCAGACCCTGGAAGGGACCTCTTTAATGTCACCATCCTCTCCTTGATGTCACCATTCCCTCGTTGATGTCACTATCCCCTCATTGATGTCACTACTCCCTTCTTAATGTCACCATGCCCTCCTTGATGTCACCACGCCCTCAGTAATGTCACTGTCCCCACCTTGTGCTCCCTTCGGCCACGTTTCTGCTGCTGCTCAATGAGGTCGGATGCGGATGCCGGGGGCGAGGCCGCCCTCATGTTCCGGATCACCTGGATACTGTCCTCTGGGAGCGGCGGCAGCCCCAGGATCTCCCTCTTCTCTGCCTTCATGCTCTGCAGCTCCTCAAACCCTCCCAGGGTGCACTGCAAGGGACACCATAAGCTGAGCACAGGGGGCTCTCGGGGTGTCTCCACCTGCCCTTCCCAAATCCGCTCTCCAGAATCACAATCACAGAATCCTTGTGGTTGGAAAGGATGTCCAAGATCATGGAGTCCACCCTGTGCCTGATGCCCACCTTGTCTCCCAGCCCAGAGCCCTGAGTGCCATGGCCTGTCCTTCCTTGGACACCTCCAGGGATGGGGACTCCAAACCTCCCTGAGCAGCCCCTGTGAATGCCTGACTACCCTTTCCGTGGAGAAATTCCTCCTGATGTCCCACCTGACCCTAACCTGGCACAGCCTGAGGCCGTTTCCCCTCATCCTGTCCCTTGTTCCCTGGGAGAAGAGCCCAACCCCCCTGCCCCAGGTCCCCCCATCCTGTGAGGGAATCATGGAGAGGGAGAAGGTCCCCTCTGAGCCTCCTTTTCTCCAGACTCAGCCCCCCAGCTCCCTCAGCCACTCCTGCTGCTCCAGACCCTTCACCACCTCCGTTCCCTTCCCTGCACATGCTCCAGACCCTCAATGTCCCTCTTGTCCTAAGGGACCCAAATCCTTCTCTAGGGTGTAAAATAGCAGCTGCCTGTCCCTGTGTTCTCCTTGTGCTTGTGACAGGCAGGAGGGACAGGAAGGTGTCCCAGCATCCCCAACTGGAGTGTCCAGAGCTTGCCCTTCCCTGATCCCAGCCAGGGACCTTGCTTTGGGTCCATTCTTGGTATCCAGCTCCAGACACCACCATCTAATACTTCCCTACAAGGGGAAACCTGGAACTGGGTTTAATAAGGTGCAAACTGAGCACCACGACAATAGGATGGAGCAATTACAGCCAGATCCAAGGGCAGAATTCCCTCCTCTCCCAAACATCAAACCATACATCCCACATTCTCTCCTCACCAGCACAGTCTTCCAGAGCAGGAGCAGCACCTTCTTCATGGGGAAATGTGGGGCATGGCCGCTGCAGAACTTGGTCACCATGCCAAAGAGCATCACAGAGAAGGGCTCGTTGTTGTACAGGGGGGCTCCTGGAACCATGCAAGGGGATTATTCAGGAATTCTTCCTCATCCCTGCCCTAACCTGCACTGTCTCCAAGAGCCACACCCCACCAGACAGCTCCCCTTTCCTCTCCAAGGCCTCATAGCCTCCATAATTTCTCACCTCTGTGTCCAGAGGAAACAACAGCCCCAATATCCCAATTTTTCTCTGGGAAAAGAGCACCCAGCAGCAGAAAAGGCTGGATGGCTCCCTCTGCTCACCCTCCAAAGTGAGCAGAAACCAAGTCAGTGCTGCCAGTCCCTGTTAACCATGGCTTGGAGGCAAATCCCATCTCACCATCCCTTTCCAGGCCTGGCAGCTCTATTCCAAGCTCTGGATCCTCACCCAGCTCCGCTCGGAATGTTTGTCTCATGCTCTTCCACTCGGGCTTGTCCCCCTCGGCCTCCTGGCGCACAGTCTCCACAATCAGGTACATGATGTTCAGCAGCACCCTGCGAAAACAGGCCTGGGATGAGCTGGGATGAGTTTGGGAAGCACCGCTGGCACCCAGCATTCCGGGATGGAGACACAGGAGGTGTTTGGAGTTGCTGCAGGAATGTTGGTGCTCCTGCAACGACATTTCCGGTCTCTAAACCAGGAAAAATAGCCCTGGATTGACAGGAGGATGAGGTGAACTGTGGATGGACATGGTTTTCTGGGAATATGCTGGAATTTAACTGACTTTTTCCAGTGTTTTCAGCCCAGACCACACCCAGATTCCATGCTCCTGCCCCACACCAGGGCTCAGGAAAAATGTCTCTCCAGTCCAAGCAGGGAAAAAACCTCCCTTCTCAAATTTTACTGCTCTCATTCCTCATACCTGCCGCATTCCTGAGCATGAGGGACACCTAAGGATGCTCACAGAGCTCTGGGACACCCCTCAGTGTCTGTCCCAGCTCCTGGAAAAGCCTGGCCTTCCCTCTAGTCCCACAATTCCCATTCCATACCTCAGATCTGTGCTGTCAGCCAGGGAAATGGCCGGTTTCCTCACGGCACTGGAACACGCTGCACTGTTGCTGTGGAGGGAAAACAGCCCAGAGAGAATTTGGGGGAATCTGGGTGAATTTCGGGGAATCTAGGGGAATCTGAATTCTGCCACAAGCATCTCATGTGCCAGAGCCAAACCCTGGGATAGTCACTGCTGCCAGGAATTCCCTGCTCACAGGAGAAGGAACTTTGGAACGTATCCCAATCTTATTATAAAAATGCAATATAAATTTTATTAATATATTATTGTATGTACTTAAAGTTATGTAAATATAGTATTAAAAAAATAGAATATATTGGATTTATCATGTCTAATCATACATTACACATCTCCCCCAGAATACTGGGAATTGCTCCAATGGCTGCAGGAATCAGATTAGGGATTGACAGTTTTTCTGCCATGAAGCAGGAAAACTCCTGCCAAGTTGCTCCAGAGCTATTCCCAGAGTGTTTTCTCATGGCACTCACTCGATCTCCATGTTGAGCAGCTCCACCAGGGCGTTGAAGGTTCCCACTTCCAGTAGCAGGAAGATGTTGTACCTCATCCAGGCCTGCACCTCGGCCTCAGAGCTGCACTCCCCAAAGGTCCCTGCAAGAAAAACTCACTGATTGCAAATCCAGAAGCTTGGAGGGGATGGAAACACAGCCTTATATAAACATATGAAATACATAAGTTATACATAAATATGTATAAATTACATACCATTATATATTATATATTCTATAATATACAGTATATATAAAATATATCTCTAGATCACATAAATATATATTATGAAAGCATATATTATAAAATCTGTATGTTAGCTATATTATATATTAGAGACTATATATTACATATTATTTTATTATATACTATGTTACATAATGCATGTATCATCTAATATATACAATTACATATATCCAGCATATAGCATATATAGTAGTAACATAACATACCTTATATGTAATTTATTAAATAATACATAATATAATACATAGTACATAATGTACTACATATAAATATATTTATATACTATATATTGTAATATATATTTATAAATGTTTAAATATAATGAATTTTCAATATATTCATATTGTAAGTATATTTTTATAAATATATATGCTATATTTATATATTATATGTAATATATTTGACAACATATATTTATATAATATACATCATATAATATACACATATATACAATATATAGTGTATGATATACCTATTTATATTATGTATTAATATAATACATAGAATATAGTGTATGTAGTATATATTATATACAACATATGTAATATATGCAATACTATATAATATACCATATGAATACACAGTATATAAATCACACACATTATCATATATTTTACATATTTTATATATTTTACCTCAATCGCACCAACAACCCACACCAACACCTGCTATAGGGACACCAACACTGCTATAGAAACACTGACACCCGCTACAGGGACACCAACACCACAGTGACACCAACACCTGCCATAGGGACACCAACATCTGCTATGGAGACAGCAACACCCACCACAGAGATAGCGACACTCTCTACAGGGACACCAACACCCACTATAAAGACACCAACATTCCTTATAGGGACACATCCCACACACCCTGCCAGGCCCAGTCCTTCCCACCCAGCTCTGCGCTGTCCCACTGTCACCTTGTGCCACGTAGAGGATGGCCCGTGCCACGCGCAGCCGCCGCTCCCGTGCCGTCACCTCCAGCCCATCCAGCAGCCGCATGGCGTGGGTGCGGTGCTGTGCCCGCTCCAGCTCCGGCCAGCGCCGCTCCCGCACTGCAGGGAACAGGGAATGCCAGCGTGGGTGCATCACAACCCTCAGCCCAACGAGGGAATGGGACACACACATGGACATGCTCAAGGGATCCACCACGAAAGGAAACCACAGCAGTGGGATGAAGGGATGGACATGCTCAGAGTGATTTGGTACCACAGGGAAACCACAACAGTGAGATGAGGGAATGGGACAGGCCCAATGGATCCAGCACCACAGGGAAATCACAGCAGCAGGATGAGGGGATGGACACGCTCCAGGGATCCACAACCCAAAGACCACAATCCTCAGCTCAATGGATCCACCACAGCAGGTCATCACAACATGGAATGAGGAGGTAGGACAGGCCATGGACAAGCCCAAGGGATCCAGCACACGGGATAGCCACAACAGCGAGGCGAGGGGATGGACATGGTCATGGACACACTCACAGGGATTCAGTACCACAGGGAAACCACAACAGAGGGATGAGGGGATGGACACACATGGACTTGCTCCAGGGACCCACAACATCCCGAGAACCGCAATCCACAGCCCAATGAGGGAATGGGACATGCTCACGGACATGCTGAAGGGATCCACCAAAACAGGAAACCACAACAGTGGGATGAGGGAATGGGACAGGCCCATGGACACATCCCAGGGATCCAGCACCACAGGAAAACCACAACACTGGGATGAGGGAACGGGACAGGCCCAATGGATCCAGCACCACATGGAACATGGTGCTGCTGGGAGCAGTGAACACCCAGAGATGCATGTAATGGACAGAGGGTTCTCCTGCCTTCCAGATGAGTCATGGACTCATGGAATATCCACAGGATTATCCAGTCCAACTCCTGGCCCTGCCCAGGACACCCCAACAATCCCACCCTGTCCCTGAGAGCATTGTCCAAATGCTCCTGGAGCTCTGGCAGCCTTGGGGCTGTGCCCTCTGCTCTGGGGAGCCTGGTCAGTGCCCACCACCCTCTGGGGGAAGAGCCTTTCTCCAATATCCATCCCAAACATCTCCTCACACAGCTCTAGCTGTTCCCTGGGCTGTCACTGCTCACACAGAGCAGAGATCAAAGTTGCCATTCCTAGGAAGCCGCAGACCCCCAAGAACTCTGCCCTCAGGCTCCTCGTTTCCAGAAAGAGACGCTTGTCCTTCCCCAAGAGGACGTGGGTCCATGGAAAACCTCTTACTGTAGATCCTGAAGTCTTCCTCAAAGCACTTTCGGTTGAGCAGGAATTCTGGCCCCTCTGTGTAGCTGTAAAGCTCTGCCAAAACAGGAGAAGCTCCAAAAGCCTAGAGAGCCTGGAAATTGCAGTTTTATCCCAAAACCTCAAAATTTAAAAATAAAACCCCACCCAGCGTAAGGCTAAAAATATTAATGAAACGTATCTTTTCCTTTTAACATCAATAAGGGCTTTAGGGATGATTACGGAGCTGAGAAAGAGCTCTTTAAATTGTACCAGGAAAGGAAATCAGAGCTGGTTCATTGATGCATCACAGGAATTCCTCACCTGAGAGCTCTGCTGCCCATTTATCCGTGTCTGCATATTCAAACTCCAGGTCTGGCGACTCAGAATAGCCCTGAAAACATGGAAAAAATCAGTTCCATTCCAGCATACCTCAGGAAAACCCAAAAATCCCTGAAGCCGTCCACAATTCACCTCATCCTCCTGCAAATCCAGGGCTGTTTTTCCTGGTTTAGAGACCAGGAACGTCCCTGCAGCAGCACAGACATTACCAGGGTAACTCCAACCCAGCTCCTGCGGCTCCATCCAGGATGTGCCGCAGGGATTGCCTGGCTGGAGCCACTGCAGCACTCCCAGAACAGCCCCAAAACACCTTCAGAATACCCCAAAACACTCCCAAAGCACAGCAAACACGGCAGCAGATGGGGAGGGAGTTCTGTGTGATCAGGGAGAGGGTCCTGTGGGATCAGGGAGGGAGTTCTGTGGGATCAGGGAGGGAGTTCTGTAGGATCAGGAAAGGGGTTCTATGGGATCAGGGAGAGGGGTTCTGTGAGATCAGGGTGGGAGTTTTGTGAGATCAGGGCTCCCCCATTTCACAGAGAATTGGGAAAATTTAAACTATCTCCCCCATGGAATCAGAAGGGTATCAGCAGATGGGATCAGTGAGGATGGAACTACTTCAACCAGCTTTGGAGAGGCTGGAAAATCATCCAGAAGCTTTAAAGCACAAAATATCAGCTCCCTTTAGGGAAGGCATCAACATGGACCCACAGAGTTTTGGAGCATCCATCCCTGAGCAGGGCAGACCCACAACAAAACCCTCCCGAATTCTGGAACCCTGAGGGAAGAGCAGACCCGGAGCAGAATTTTGAAGGAGGGACAGTCCCACAGCAAGACACTCCCGAATTTCAGGGTACCCACCCCTGAACACAGGGCAGACCCACAGCAAAACCTTTCCAAATTTTAGGACCCTGAGGGAAGGGCAGACCGACAGCCAGACCTCTTGTATGTTGGAGCACCCACCCCTGAGCAAGGGGCAGATCCACAACAAAACCCTCCCAAATTCTGGAGCACCCAGACCCTCCCTAGCCCCCTCCCAAATCCCGGGACGCTGAGGGAGGGGCAGCTCCAGCCCCGGCTCAGTGTGCTGGGACCCCCCAGGCTCTCCCAGCCCCACCCTCATCCCTGCCCTGCCACCCCCAGACCATGGGAAAAGGCGGCTCCGGGGCCATCCCGGGAATGAAGAACGTGGGAAAAAACCCCTCAGCTCCAACGCCCTTCCCCGACCCCCCCCGGGCTCAGGGGGGACCCCGCCGTGTCCTTGGGCAGTGGTCAGTCCCCTCTTCCCGGATCCATCCCTGCTCCGAGCAAGGAAACAGGACGCGACACCCCATCCCAGGCTGGGAACGCCAGGAGAGCCTCGGGATGGGTTGGGACACCCCCAGGCCGCCCCCGTTTGGGGCCGAGAAAGCCTCGAGCTCCATCCCGGCCACCCCGGGCCGGGGCTGGGGGAGGGAGGGAAGGATGGAGGGGGTGGAGGGAACCCCGCACCGAGCCCCAGCCTCCGGCCCCACCACCGCGGCCACCAGCGCTGGGAGACCCGGGCCCGGGGGAGGGGCTGGGCCAGCACTGAGCCGGGGGAAGGCGGTGACCAAGCAGGGCTGGAAGCACCGCCCGGGCACTGGCACGGGCAGATCCCGGGCACCGACACCCGCAGGCAGGCGGCACCGCCGGGCACGGACACCCCCGGGCCCCTCAGACACCCGCGGGTCCCACCGGCCCGGCCCCTTGGGGCAGGCCCCGGCCCAGCCCAGTGCGGCCCAGCCCGCGGCGGCAGCGCCTCCCGGCCCGCGGCGGCAGCGCTGACCTCAGAGTCCTTCCGCGGCGGCCGGGCCGTGTCGCGGCCCCTCCCGGGCGCGGCGGCTCCGCCGCGGCCCTTGTTATTGCCTGGGCCCGTCCCGGGGCCCCCGCCCGCCTCCATGGCGGCCACTCCGCCGCAGCTCTCGCGAGGACTCACCCCCTCCTCTCGCGGGAGCGGCAGCGACAGCCGCGGCAGCGCCGCCGCCGCCGCCATGTTGGGAGTGGCGCCGCGGGGCCGCTCCGGTGCGGCCGGTGGGTGCGACGTGGCTCCGCCCGCCCGGTGCGGAGGCCCCGCCGTGGCCGCCACGTCACGGCCCGGCCCTGCCCGGCCCCGGCAGCCGCGGGCGGTGCGACGGCCGGTGGAGAGAGGGCTCCGCCCCTGCGCCGCCATCTTGAGTGCGGCGCAGCCATGGGGGTCGCCATGCTGAGGGCACTTCCGCCCTCCCTCGCCCTCCCGGCCGCTGGGGGCTGCCATGTTGGGAGTGGCGGATTCGAGAGGCCAGGTCCCAAATTTTTCCCTCGAACAAAAGAGTTCTTCGAGTCAAGGCGCTTGCGGAGCTCAGACCCCAAACGGGGGGTGCTGGCAGTGCTCAGAGAGGAACCAGATGGCGTTTAAACGCCCAAAATTCCAGGATGTTCAGGGTGCTCAGGGAATTCTGTTGGGGCCCCCAAACCCACCGGGAGGTGTCCAAAGGCAGATCCCATCCCCTTGTGCTTGGACACAACTCACAACAGCAAATAAACCTCCCAGAAGCATGAGAGCTTGGCTTTTCCTAATAGTTTAATTAATTGGATTTAATGATTTATTGCTCATCTGCGAGGATTAATATTGCATTCATTAAAAATCATTCATATACAAAATAAACCTCTCCCTGCTGCCACCACCCCCGGACGCCCTGCCATGGCTTGTCCACACATGGAGCCCTCATGCCCCAAAAGAGTGGGAAAAGGGGGCCAGGATTCCCAGACCTGGGAGAATCCCAGCTCCTGGGAAAAAGGGGGATGCTCTCCCTATCAATCCATCCTCACAGATGCCCGTCCTGGCTCACTGAGTGATCCCAGTGAGGTTTGGGGGATGGTGGAGGGGAATGCGATCCCCAAAAATATACAGGGAGATCCCCAAAAATCTACTGAGCAACATTCCAGGTGGAGGCCAGGCAGGGTGGGAAGGGGATGAGAGGGGGATGATCCACCAGCACCTCCCCCACCTCCCTCCTGTCCCCCCAGACCTGCAGATCACCAGGGGGATCCTTGGGATGGGGGGAAGGAGCAGCTCTAATCCCGGGTTCCAAAGCATCTCCATGATCCCTGTATCAGGAGATGCTGGGATTGGGGCTGCTCCTCCCCTGCCCTGGGAGGAAAGACGAGGTTTGGGGAGGATAAAAAGAGCCAAGAGAAACTTTCTGGGGTTGGAAGGAGCCTCTCCCACCCCTGGGAAAAGCTGCGGGAATGGGGATGGGGAATGTCAGCAGGAAGAGGCTGGAAAACACCCATGGAAGATCTGGGAGAGCCAGGCCAGGAAGCAGAGGGTCCAGGGTAGGGAGTGGGAAAGGCTCATCTCTGCATCCAGCTGGAAAAAATAGGGAAACATTCCCAAAAAAACACTCCAGACATCCCAAACCCCACGCCCCCTCCCTGGTGCTTCCCGGTGGGAGATGAGAAAGCAGCCACATCCTTGGAAACATCCCTTGAACATCCCCTTGGAACGTCCCCACTCTTTAAAACAGCTCTGGAAGGATCAAAAAGGAAAAGAAGAAGAAAAGAACCAACTAAACAAAGAAAAAGAAATGGTTGAAAACTCAATTAAGGTGCAATTCGGCTAAAAAAAACCAACCACCAAACAAAAAAAAAACTGGGAGATGAGGATAATGCCGGGAAAAGTGACCCCCATCCGGATTCAAGATTAGCACCCTGAAAAAACACACCCCCAGGGGCCCAGGTGGCCACCAAAGCTGGGTCAGTGGCCACCAAAGCTGGGCCACCTCGGTACAGGGACCTGGGAATCCCCACCCCCCATTCCAGGTGTCCTGCAGGCTCCGCTCTGCCCCCAGAAAGTGCCCGGAGCAGGAATCTAGCAGCTAAAACTGGGCTCTTTAAGGCAATTTAGAAGTTGCAGAAATTCCACACAAAGAAAGAAAAGAGAAGGAAAAAAGAGCATCTCCGGATCTGCAGGGAAAACAAGGCAGGCTGGAAAAGTGGGAAAAAAACACCAAAGGGAAGCAAAATAAAACCCCAGCACTGCAGGAATGAAGTACCCTTGGAACAGCAGGAAAGGGAAAACCTCTCCCAAAGCCAGGGCTGGGAATCTGAGGCTTCAGCACTTGGAAGCAAGAAGCAAATCCCAGGTTTGTCTGGTAAGGTCAGACTGAGATGTGATGGTGGAAAAGGGGGAGGAAAAGAAATCCTGGCCTTGAAATCCCAGAGAAATGTAAAAACAGGGAAAACGGGGGCTGTTGGTTGGTGAAATAAAAAAAAAAAAGGTAAAAATAAAAATGATTCTTAAAAATAATCTCTCAAATGTTGCCTTGTGTGGTCTGGTCCTTCTGGGAATGGTCCATCAGTATCTAGGAGAGAAGGGGCACAGTGAGGGCCAGGGTGGATCCAGGGGATCCCCAGACATGGAATTCCAGCCTGGTTTGGGTGAGGAAAAATGTTAAATCCCATCCCATTCCAACCCTGCCATGGGCAGGGACACCTCCCATAGCCCAGGTTGCTCTAAGTTTATCCAGCCTGGCCTTGGACAATTCCAGGGATGGGGCATCCTCTGGGAAATCCATCCCAGCCCCTCCCCACCCTCACAGCGAAAAATTCCTTCCCCATATCCCATCTATCCCTGCCCTTTGTCAGTGGGAAGCCATTCCCTGGGGCCTGTCCATCCATGCTTTGTCCCTGGAGACCTCTCAGTTCTCCCTGGAGCATTCCCTTCTCCAGGTGAACACTCCCAGCTCTCCCAGCCTGGTTCCTGAGCAGAGGAGCTCCAGAATCCCAGACTGGTTTGGGTAGGAAGGGACCATAAAGCCTACCCAGTTCCACTCCCAGTCATGGGCCGGGACATCTTCCACAGATCAGGTTGCTCCAAGTTTATCCAACCTGGCCTTGGGCACTTCCAGGGATAGGGCATCATCTGGGAAACCCATTCCAGGGCCTTCCCACCCTCACAGGGAAGGAATCCTTCCCAATATGCCATCTAACCCTGCCCTTGTCCCAAGTCCCTCTCCAGCTCTCCTGGAGTCCTTTTAAGCCCTGGAAGGGGCTCTCAGGTCTCCCTGGAGCCTTCTCTTCAGGTGAACATTCCCAGCTCTCCCAGTCTCCAAAGCAAAGGTTCTCCAGCACTCAGAGCATCCCTGGAGCCTCTCTGGCCTCACTGCAGCAGCTCCCTATCCTCCCTCCGGAGGTGCTGGGGCTGGAGCAGCATTCCCTGCAGATGGGGTGGCAGCTCCAGCCCAGTCCCACCTGTAGTAGTTAGGTTTGAAGGGCCCGTTCTTGTTCAGCCCCAGGTACTTGGCCTGGTCGTCTGTGAGCTCTGTCAGGTGGGCGTCGAATGAGGGCAGGTGCAGGCTGGCCACGTACTCATCTGGGAATGCCACAGGGAAAACGGGATCAGCGGGATCCACACCCCCCACTGCATCCCAGAATGGTGAGGGATGGAGTCACCACATGGATTCAGCAGCACCCAAAGGAGCAGAACTGAGCCCAAGCCTGGGCTGGGTGTGCCCCAGAAGGCACCAGGATGGCATGGAAAAACTCAGAAAACCCCTCGAGACACCCTGGAGAAGGGAGGCACAAGGATAAGGGATGCCTCCCACACTGCAGGACACCAAGGGAAATAAATTAAACCACCCTCATGAGCTTTAAGGTTGGTGCCTCTGCTGGTTTCCCTGAATTCCTGCTCTCTGTGGAAGTGTTTCCCAGCCCGGGGTGATTTTTTCCTGACATCCCACATTGCTGAAACATGGAATTCTTGGGAAAAATGAGTGTGGAGCCCCTTCACTTACCCATCTTCTTGGGCAGCAGGTAAACATCCTGCTTGTAGCGGCCCTCAGGAGCGTTGTAGAGCTCAATCAGAGCCAGTGCCTGTGGGTAGCACAAGGATAACTTGGGAACACTCAGGGATAGCGCAGGAACACCCAGGGATGGCCACTAACCACAGCAGCACAGGGATATCTGGGAATACCCAGGGATGGTCACCAACCACGGCAGGGATTAGGTGCCACCAGGTTGTTTGTAGCAACTGGGCTTAACATGCCATGGAAAAACACAGCGATGGAGCTCAGGGGGTCTTACAGCTTCTGAAGATGCTGTGCCACGTGGGAATGAAGGGGTTGTTTGTCCCCTCCCTGTCCCCAGTCCCACCAGTCCCTTCCCTGTTCCCAGTCCCACCAGTATCCCATGATCCCAATCCTACCAGTCTCCTCCAGTCCCACCAGTTCCCCCTGTGTTCCCAGTCCCACCAACCTTGCTTTCAGGTAAGCTTTAATCTGTTCTAGGGAGCTTAAATCTGTTCCAGGAGGCTTAAACCTGTATTGGGGGAGCTTAAACCTCGGCTGGGGAGCTTAAATCTCTGCTGGTGGGGTTGAAACCTGAGTTAAGGGAGTTTAAACCTGTGTTAGCAGGGCTTAAATCTGCACTGAGGGGCTTAAACCTGTGCTACAGGGGGTTAAACCTGTGATAGGAGGAGCTTAAACCTGTACTGGCAGGGCTCAGACCTGTACTAGGTAGGCCTAAACATCAGCTAAGGGAGCTCAAATCTGTGCTAAAGGAGCTTAAACCTGTGCTAGGGGAGCTTTCACCTGTGCTGAGGGGCTTAAACTTGTGCTAGGGGTTAAAACTGTTCTGGCAGGGCTTAAACTTGCACTAGGAGTGCTTAATCCTGTGCCAGGGGTCTTAAACCAGTGCTAGAGGGGTTTAAACCTGTGCTGTGGTGGGGCTGAAACCCGAATTAAGGGAGTTTAAACCTGTGCTGGGGTGCTTAAACCTGTCCTAAGGGGCTTAAGGCTGTCTTGCAGCCCAGCAGGAGTTGTGCCATGAACTGTGGCTCCTTCCAAAGCTCTCCCAAACCTTCCTGCGCCCAAACGACCAAGTTCCTGCCACCATGAACTCCATCCCAGGCAAGAGGGGGTTCCTGTCGCATTCCCACCCCAGTGCCATCCCAGGGCCCCACCCCAGACCATTCCCAAAGACTCCCACAGCCCCCCCGCGCCCCCGGCACAGACCTGAGTGGTGGCTGTGATGGAGAGAACGAAGGTGGGAACTGTGGAGCAGCTCAGGTTGAGCAGTCGGCCCTGGGGGGGAGCAGGAGGGCTCAGCACAGAGCTGGATGTGTCCCCACATCCAAACCAAGTCGACATTCCAGGTGCGATTCACCTCCACCCCCTCCCAAGGACCACCTCTGTGAGCAGAGCATCCCAATTCTGTCCCAGCTCCCACCCTGTGCCTCAAGGCTGGGGAATGTTGTGGTCCCTGGAAAAGCCAGTCCCTCCTCCTGCCACAGCAGCTCCAGTGGGAAGAGGAGCCAGATTGCTGCTGGGAATCCCCAGAAAAGCTGGAGCAGGTGGGGTTTGGCTCAAGGGGATTGCTCCCACCTTGGAATAACAGAGCCAGGTTTGGCTACACATAGTACATGACACCACCCCCAATCTCAAGAAAAGGAAAGAAATAATGATAAATAAAATAATAACAATAAACCCTTTTTTGAGCCCCGAAGCTCCTTCCACAGTGCTTTTCCACCTGGATAAATCCACAATTTCCTGACAGGAATTGTGGCCCAGCCCCAACACACCTCTGCCAGCAGCACCACCCGCTTCCCATCGGGCCAGATGACGTGATCCACCTGGGAACGGACCCGCTCCCAGGTCAGCTCCGGGGTCCGCAGGCTGGTCTGGAAGAGGAGGATGAAGAGCTGGAGCCAGGGATGGAGGGAGGAGTGTGGGAATATCCTGAGGGGCTGGAGTAGGGAGGGGTGGGAATATCCCGAGGGGCCAGTGCTCACCACATCGATCTCAGTGTTGGAGTGGCCCATGTTGCACACAATGCAGCTGTTCTTCATCCGGTCCAGGTGCTCCCGGGTCACCACATTCTTGTTCCCTGCAGGAACAGGAAAAACAACCCCTCTGGTTTCTCCTTCCCTGAACTCGAGTTGCTCGGGGTGACATCTGATGAACTGCCCACCAGGACCTGAGTCCCTCTTGTTGGGACCATGGAGAAACACGTGGGACTAGTACTGTTATGGAATGTCTTGAGCTGGAAGGGATCCTCGAGGATCAGCAACTCCTGGCCCTGCCCAGGACACCCCAACAATCCCACCCTGACTCTGAGAGCATTGTCCAAATGCTCCTGGAGCTCTGGCAGCCTTGGGGCTGTGCCCACTGCCCTGGGGAGCCTGTTCAGTGCCTGACCACCCTCGGGGGGAAGAACCTTTTCCTGAGATCCAACCTAACCCTGCCCTGACACAGCTCCAGCCATTCCCTGGGTCCTGTCCCTGCTCACACCAGTCAGAGATCAGAGCTGCCCCTCCTAAGGAAGCTGCAGACCCCAAATCTTTGATCTTTGGTCCCATGAATTAATTAGGAAACCCCAAAATCCCCTCAGGACACCAGGATGTCCACCCACTCCAGGACCAGGGGCTGTGGCCAAACATCAGACTGGATGGGAGAAGGAAAAGCTCCTGTCAGAGCTCACCTACTGCTCCTGGAAAATCAGGAGCACACAGCAGCAAAGTGTCCTTGGGAATTCCCTTGGGAATGACTTCTCCGACCTTCTGCAGCCCTACCTGTGCAGGTGATGACCACATCCACCTGACGGATCACCTCACTCAGCTTCACCACCCGAAATCCATCCATGCTGGAACAAAAATTGGAAGAGGGATCACAGTGAGGAGGAGAAGCCTCTTCCCCCTCCACCTCAGCAGCTCCAAACTGCTCCTGCACAGGCAGGGGACCCTCCACCCCTTCAGGGACATGGGATGCACATGGGCTGTGCAACAGATGTGGTGCCCTCCCTCACCTTCCCCAAAGCCAGGCCCCTCAACAGCTTGGACCAAAACAACCACCTATGGCAATATTTTCGACTCCTGATTTCAATGTTTTATCCTTTGGAAATACCTTTTATTTCCCAAGGAGCAATCTCCCCAGACCAGCCAGGGAACACCTTCTGTGGTGAACCCCAGTCCTGAAATCCACACTGTCACACCCCAACAAGGTGTTTACTCCCCCCAAATGAGCCCCAGATCCTCCTGGCTCTGTCCCATCCTCTGGGAAGGGTTTGGAAGAGGCTGGAGAGCAGATGGAGATGCTCCCAGGCAGAAGGAACACCTTACCAGGCCTGGAGGGCGCAGATGGGATCGATCTCCGTGACGTACACGATGGCCCCCAGGGCTTTGAGGGCAGCACAGCAGCCCTTCCCCACCTGCAGAGATCTGGGTGAGGTGGGACATGGACACACCAGGGCTACAACCCCTCCCCAAGCCCATTGCAGGCTGAGAAATCCTCATCCCAACCCTCTGCCCAATGCCAGGAGCAGCTTAGGATGGACCTGGACAATAGCACAGCCGCCAAAAGCCCAGATCCCCCCTCCAAGGCCACCAGCTTCCCACTGCCAGAGGGAATATAGATGGGATATTGGGAAGGAATTCTTCCCTGTGAGGGTGGGGAGGTCCTGGAATGGGTTTCCCAGACGATGCCCCATCCCTGAAAGTGTCCAAGGCCAGATTGGATAAACTTGGAGCAACCTGATCTGTGGAAGATGTCTCAGCCCATGACTGGGAGTGGAACTGGATAGGCTTTATGGTCCCTTCCCACCCAAACAATCCTGGGATTCCATGATTCTGAAGCTGCTCTGCTCTGGAGCCAGACTGGGAGAGCTGGGAATGTTCACCTGGAGAAGAGAAGGCTCCAGGGAGACCTGAGAGCCCCTTCCAGAGCCTAAAGGGGCTCCAGGAGAGCTGGAGAGGGACCTGGGACAAGGGATGGAGGGACAGGACACAAGGAATGGCTTCCCACTGACAGAGGGCAGGGATGGATGGGATATGGGGAAGGAATCCTTCCCTCTGAGGGTGCTGAGGCCCTGGGACAGGCTGCCCACAGAAGCTGTGGCTGCCCCATCCCTGGAGCTTTCCTAGCCCAAC
>JAWWTY010000071.1:1515530-1564226 GCA_035222235.1 Margarornis squamiger | reverse complement strand
GTTGGGCTAGGAAAGCTCCAGGGATGGGGCAGCCACAGCTTCTGTGGGCAGCCTGTCCCAGGGCCTCAGCACCCTCACAGGCTTAAAGGCAAGGGGGAAACGTCTTATGAATCCAGGTCTTACAAATCGAGGGGCCTCCCACCCTTCAGGTTGCTGCTGTGTTTCCCTTCCCAGCTTTCACTCATGGCTCAAACTGCCAATCTCCTAAGTAATGCCAACATCCAGAAGGAATTTTGCACTCTTGCTCTCTACAACAACAGGATTACCCGTAAGTAATCAATGCCTGAGCTTCAGGAACCCCTGGAATCATCCCCTCCATGTCCAAGTGCAAAGAGCAGCACAAATCCTGCCACAGGGTGTGAGCAGCACATTCCCAGTGGCACAAAGCCCAGATCTGGGATATGGGACACAGAGGGACAAGGACCTGGCACCTACCAGAGCTGTAGCTGTCGGTGGAAGACTGGGAGATGGAGCGGGACAAGGAGCGCCGGCCCGTCTTGGTCGGGAATTTGGTGAACTCCTGCATGTCATCTGCAAACTGGATTTGCTGGGAGCAAAGGGAAGAAGTGCTGGATCAGGGGGTGACCCCGAAGGTATGACACCTTTCCAGGCTGCCTATGGATCCCTTCCATCCACCTGGGCTGCCACAGTCACAAAAACCAACACTACCACATACAACAGGGCTACAGATCCTAAAAAATCCCAACCCTGAACTGGATCATCTGCCTGATCCAACCCAAAGGTTAAAGCAGACTGGACACAAAAAGAGCACCCAGGAACATCCCCTTTAACCCATTCTTAGCTCCAGGAGGGTCCCCCAAGGGTCTCACTTGTCCAGCCCAAATCTCTGCCCCAAAATGCAGCAGCAAGAAAACTGGGATGGCCGCAGCAGATCCCTGGATGATTCCAAGCCCTTCCCCAGGAGCAGAGCATCCCACAGGTTAAACACACAGCGCGTCCTTCCAAAACTGACACCAAAACCTCAGCAGGAGAGAACATTTCAACAAAAAGACGTTGACACTGTGTTGGCTTCCGGCCCCCTCAGCATAAGGAGATGTTTCCATTGGAAGAGAATCCCCCAAAAATGCCACCCCTCCTTCCTCTCTCAGTCACAGGCAATTCCAGGCTCCAGCACCTTCCACTGGATCATCAGATTTAAATGTGTTGGGCAAAAAAAAGAGAGGAAAATAACGCAAAACTGCTGTATATGAGTAGCTGAAAAGAAGCCTTTTTGCTGCTCCTTTTGGGGAAAGCCAAGAGAGATAAAAGAGAACTAGGGAAAGCACCAGTGAATCCAGGCTGAAGCCCCCTCCCTGGAATGCTGCAATGCAGGAGACCCTGACAGAGAATCCCAGCATGGCCTCTTCCCTTGGATCGTGTCTCTCCAGGATTTAATTCTGCCACTTCACAGGGATGAGATGTCATGGCACAGAGTGGGATCAACAATGCACCCCCAGGAGACCTTGAGGGAAGTACTGCAGAAATCAAGAGGATGGGAAGAGACAGTCCACAGTCGCCTCCAGGAGGGGTTTTCCATGCCACAGCCATCCCAAAAAACTCCCTGAAAGCTTTGATGAGGGAAAGAGCCTTGGAGGGGAGAGGAATGAGAGTATTTAGTTGGGATGATCCATTCCAGAAAGGGGGAATCTGAACAGGGTAGGACTGCACCAGTATGGCTTTTTGGGCTGGAAAACGGAGCTATTCCTGCAGAATTCCAGAGGATGGGCCAAAAGAAGCGTAAGAGTCCCTTGGGAGGGTACAGAGGGGCGTGGAATCCAAGGGAGGACAGGTGGGATGATGTGGGACTGCAGGAACAGCCCAGCATGGGACAGGTGGGATGATGTGGGACTGCAGGAACAGCCCAGCATGGATCAGATCCATCACCACACCCAGCCAGGCACCCCAGGCACTCCTGTGGGTTTCCAGCCAGCTCCTCCATGGACATGTATTTGCTTCCCAGACCCGACTTCCCAGCAGACTCCAGCCGGATATTGATACAAATTGCTTGAATTTGTATCAGTGGAAGGAGTGGGAATGTTAAATGGAGTTGGGAGGGTTTTCAACTCTTGGGGTTAGTTTGGTGCACAAGGAGGATCCAGAGGGCTCCACAACCCCCATTCCCATGGGAGAGCAGAAGGAGGATCCATAGGGGAATCACAGCCCCTATTCCCATGGGAGAGCAGATGGAGGATCCAGGGAACATTACAACCCCCATCCCTATGGGAGAGCTGGTGGGATAAAAGGGGCAGAAGCACTTCCAGGCAGGTACCAGCAGCATCCTTAGTTTTCCCAGCAGAAAATGACATTGATGGAATCTGTTCCAGGTCTCTTGCTTGGATCAATCTTTCCTGAACACTCTGGGAAAGGCTTCTGCCACCTCCGTGCCAGTGTATTCTTTGCGGGCATTTCCAGCGGGGAAAAAATATCAGCAATTCCAGGACAAAATTTCCATCCCCTCACACCAGGCTCTTCCTTTGGCAGCTCATCAAAGCAGAGGGAATAAAAAACATACCCCACAAAACAGCTGCTGGCATGGAAACAGCTTAAGTGCCAGCTCAGGAATTCTCTCTTTCCCAGGGAAAAGTTTCCAGGGAAGAGGTGAATCCAGGAGGGAAAAATCAGACAAGGTAAAGACATCTCAAGGTGCTCCATCCCAGGTCTGTCTGTCCTGGCTTACAGCATCCAGGATGTGGAAATCCTGGGATAGGGCACTTCCCTGCAGAGGATGGTCTCCTGGAGGAAGGTTTGGGATGCATTGGGAAGGAGAGGATGGGGATGGAGGGATGTTGTTCTCCCTGACCCCATATTATCCCTTCAGGGCACCAGCAGCAGGTGCTGAGCCAGCTCCAAGCACAACCCCACTTTGCTGGAGAAACGGCCCTTCTAGAAACATGGGAATGGTGAGATGGAATCCCAGGGGAAAGGAAAACCCCCTGCTACAGAGCCCAAGTGCTGAATTACCCCAGTAATCCCCTGGGGCTTTGCCAGGGCTCAGCCCAACACCCCAGCTTAGCAAAATCTGCCCTGGCTAAAATTATCCTCCAACCCCATGGGCAGCTCCCAAATTCAGCCAAGCACAGGCACATCCAAGCCCCCAGAGCCCGGGAAGTTACCGCAGGGTCCAGCAGGGCTGGGAGGGAGCGGAGGGAGGTCGGGAAAGGCTCCGGAGCCAAGTGCGTGACTGGAGCCCTCCACGTGCTCCAGCTGCATTAAGAAGGCCGAGCAAATCTCCTAATCCCTCAGCTCATCACTGGGATTGGAACGAACGGCATTCCCAGCTGGAGGCTGCGGGTCAGTGGGCTCTGGGAATCCCATCCCGGACCTCATCCTGCTTGAAGCGGCTTTTCCAAGTGGGTGGAGTACAAGGGTTTAACAGTGAGGAAAATACTGTCTTGGCCCAGGAATTTGAGACCAAGGAAGGAAAACAAGGTAGCACCCGCTTCCCTGCACAGGAATGGAGCTATTCCGGAAAAGGAGGAGATGGGGATGAGGGTCTCCTGCCAAGTTCTCACAGGACACTGCTGCTTCTGGTCACACTTGCCAAGTCATGAGGATATTTTGTCCCCTTGAGAAAGCTGGAACCACCATGACCATTCCCACATGGATCCAATATGTACCAACAACAGCCACTAGTTTTCAGCTCAATTCACCCCATCCAGGACTGGAGCTGAGGGAGCATCATCCTTGCTAGTACAGCCCTACATCCCACATAGGGTCCAAAGGAGGCACCAGGGATCCCTGGATGCTCCCAACACCATCCACCGTGTTTGGCTGCACTGCCCGGAGCATCCAAAGCCACCAGGAAGTTTCTCCTGGTGTTGTAAGGATAAATCCAGCAGAAACACAGCCCAGAGCAGCAGCATGAGTGTCCCCAGCACACCCCAAGGAGGACAAGGAGATTCCAGAACTGGACTGGAACCTTGAGATTGTGACTACAGGATGTGCCATCCTCCCAAGATCCCAAAATCCCAGGATCCTAAGGACATTCCCAGCACGTGAGCCCAGAGAGCAGCTTTTGGAGCTGACAGAGTAAGGAAAGTTCCACCCCCTGGCTCCAAGCTCCAGAGGGATTTGTAAACACAGCTGGATTTACAGATGATCCCAACATGTCCCTCTCACACAGGACAGCCCCACCTCCATTTTAAAACTCCCTCCATTCCCAGAACAGCTCCAGAGGGGATGCTAAGCTCCTCTGCCGTGCTCTACATCCCTGATTCCATCCCAGGCAGCCCCAGGGGACAGCGGTGGACCAGGTTGCGGAAGGAGGTTTTGAAAACATCCACCAGCTCCCAGCTGACCCAGCTCACCCAGGCACAGGCTCCACAGGGAAAGGACACGTGCCGGGAGCAGCTCCAAGCTCCATCTTACCATCCCAAGATTTACCTCAGCAACCCTTATTTTGAATTGTTATTATTTATTAAGGACAACGTGAGTATCGGCACATCCGGAGCAGTGAGAAAAGCACCATCCCAGTCCCTTGTGTCCTGGATAACTGGAGGAGGGACCTGAGCAGGCTCCACACATCACCCAAGATCAGCAGGAACCACCTCAACCTCTCCAGACTGTGGAGTTGCCCATCCTGGGATGTGAGGACAAGGAGCAGCCACCCACAGAGAAACAATAAAATGAGAGCAGAGCAGGCATGGAACCACCTGGAAGGCAGGGGGTCTCTGCAACCCACTTTTGTCCTCCTGGGAACATCCAGAGTCCTGGGACCTTTCCTTTGCTCAGGACTATTCAGAGCAAATTCCCCTTATTAAATCTGTTCTCCCAAACAAACCCCCCTCAACAGGGGTGGGGAGGGCTCTGACAGATGTCCAACATTCCCTGATACGACCTTTTAAGTTCATCATTTCTTTGCCATTCCTGGGAATTCAGACAGACTAGGAATGTTCTACAGTTCCAGTGAGCATCCTCCTCCTCCTCAGCAGCCCCACTCCCACATGAGGTGGGAGCAGCAGCTCGGACGAGGGCTGGGGTTTGCACTCCTGCAGGTTTCAGGTGCCAAGGATTCCTTATTCCTCCTGGGAATGCTGTGGTTTTCCCAAGAAGGAGCTGGGTCTCTAAAGGACAAGTTGTTTTAATTCCCTTATTTGCAGAAGGAGAGGGGGTTGGTAGCCCAGGGGCTCTTCAGTCACATCAGCAGAGGAAAAAAACCCAGATAATCACTATTGTCCTGCTTTCCAGCTGAAAAAGAGGAGTGGAGCAGGTTGTCTTGTGCCACCTCCTTGTGGATGGCACAGAATCTTTCCATGCTTTTTCCACAGTCATCCAGGTCCTGGATGGAACCCCACACTTCCCAATCAGGAGAAAAGAGCCATTCGTGAAGACACCCTGCCATGTTTCCCTCCTTTGCATGAGGGGCTGGGGCCATCCCAGTTCCTGGTATGTTCCCAGTGCTGGCGCCAGGGTTGGCACCACTCCCGCCACGGCTGTGCCAGGGCGCTGGATTTGTTTAGAGGACTTGGCTGTCCTGTCCCCTCAAGCCCCCTCTGTCCTGTATCCAAGTGGGAAAAGCCAGCCCCTGTTCCCACAGGATGGGGCTGGGAACAGAGGACACACAGAGGGGACACAGCTCCTGCTCCACGAGCCCACAGGATACAGATTTTTGGGGTGGAAACCAGCAAGGGATGTTTTTAAGGTTCCTCTCCTGTGGGGCTATCCAGCCTGGAGGGGTATTCCTAGATCACAGAATCCCTTAGGGATGGAAGGGAAGGAAAAACCAGGAAGGGGGTAGGGGGTTGCCATAGTAGTGCCCACACCTCCAGTCCTACCATTCCACAAGGATGCAGGAAGAGCAGGATAGGTGCTCAGCAGGCATCTCCTGATCCTCCACAGCCACAGCACTGGAGTTCTGGGCAGAGCTGGAAGTGGCACAACCCCCAGACACAGGATCTCCTGTTCCTGGTGTCTGCAACAGGAAAACTTTCTCCTGATGGTTTTCCCAAGTTTGAGAAGAAACCCCCAAGTGCTTCATTCAAACAACAGAGGGAAGAGCTTCCTGAGGGTGCTGCTCTGTGAATGGAAGCACAACCATTGTGGAATTCAGCGCTCCTGGATCTGTACCTCTCACTCCAGACGGTTCACAGGGCAGGTTGTTCTCCCTGCCTGGCACACTCCCCGAGTAGGAATCACAGCCAAAGCTCCACCTGGCAACCTTTATACCGCTCTCAACAAGGAAATAAAATGACACTGAGGTCCTGGCAAGGCAAACTGGCCAAACCCTGATCCCAAACTCCATCATGGTTGGGTAAAAAAAAAGCCAAACCACGTTTCTGTGAGTCCAAGAGGAGAATTAAGGACTTCCACATGAATCCCAAAATTCAGCAGAGAAGAAACACGAGGAAAGAAATGGATTCCAAATGTAGATGGGTTGGAAGTCACCCCAAGATTTTGGTTGTGATGGGAATCACTGCAAATGCCAGGTAAAGGAAAAATAAACAGGAAGAGGGATTCAACAAAATAAATGAGGTTTGGAGTGTTAAAGAGTAACTGGGAATAACTCCTGCCCTATGAACACCTGAAGGCCAAAGGTGGGATCCAGCAGGAGCAGGGCGAAAGCTCCCCACCAGCAGATAAGGGATCTGTCCTTGGACTGCAGGAATGGAGGCAAAGGCTGGGGCCTGGCTTTAATGCAGAGGAATAAATCCTGGAACACAGGGAGATCTCCTAGGACACACAAGGATAAATACTGGGACACACAGGGAGATCCCCTGAAATACAGAGGGATATCTCCTGGGACACAGAGGGAGAGCTCCTTCCTGGCAGGAACAGCAGAAGTCCAATACCTGGGATCCCAAAGGGCAATGAATTTCTGTCATGTCTCCCAAGTTAATCCCATGAACTCCTTGGATGGGCAAACAGCAACTGTTTAAAGACATCCCAGATTTCTCACATCTGGATTCATTCCCAGCAGCTACCCATCCCATGGCACAGGACGGGACAAGGCAATATCCTTGCAAGGACACAGGGAGTGGCTTCCCACTGCCAGAGGGCAGGGTTAGATGGGATAATGGGAAGAAATTCCTCCCTGTGAGGGTGGTGAGACCCTGGAATGGATTTCCCAGAGAATGGTCCATCGTGGGAGTGTCCAAGGCCAGGCTGGACAGCACTTGGAGGCACCTGGTCTAGTGGAAGGTGTCCTGCCCTTGTCAGGGGGTGGGACTGGAAGAGCTGTAGGGTCCCTTCCCACCAAAGCAATCCAAGATTTCATGACTGGGGGTTAAATCACTTCCAGAAGCTTGTGGGGCAATCTAAAGACTGGCGGCTGCGGAGCTGGAATCTCATGGAAATGTGTTTGTGTGTCAGAGCTGAGAGGGAATCAGCTCTAATTAGCACCGATTTTTAAACTAATTAGAAAACTCCTCCACAAGCACAGCTGTGGGAGAGCACAGGAACACTGGGAAGTGCTGTCAGAGGGCTCCCTCAGCAGCACCACAGGGGCTGGAGGGAGGGCTGGCCACAAAAACCCCAAACTGCCCACCCCAAACCTCCTCCATAAGCCTAAAGCAGCCCCTGTGTTTTGGGGCAGAACTTGCTCTGCCTGTGCCTCACCTGCCTCCTTTTCTACCCCCGAACCACCTTTCAAATCCCAGCATTCCAAGATCTCTTTTGGTCTTTCAAGACACCAAAACAATAAATCCCACCCGGAAACCTGGAAGAGGGTCCAGCTACTGTCAGCTTCCCTTAACACATGTTCCATCCCTAAGGGAAAACACCTGGCAGGATCAGCATGGAAATGGTAACAGCCTGTTTTGGAAAAGTGGGAATCCATCCTCCCCCTGCCCTGATCCCAAAGGCCCCTCACACCGGTATGCCCATTACTCATTTAAAAACTATTTTCAGCACTGGAAATCACTTGGATTTTGATGCATCTTGTTGGAGGTAAAGCAGGAGAAACCTCAGGCTGTTCCCTCCTCAGGAGCCTGAGGAATCATCACCAGGATGGACAAACATCACCCTCCTGAACACTGGGAACAAAGCTGACCCCTCCCTGCAAACAGGGCTGATTCCACGGAGCCTCTTTTTTTAACATAAGGAAAGAGGGATAAAAGTTATATCCTTGGGGATGGCGAGCTCAGAGAATACTTGGTGAAAGGGCTGGTTAATGCTGTGCTGCCTGTAAGAGGCTCCAAGGTCAACAGGGACCAGCCAGATGTTCCTGCTCCAAGACATGCCCAGGTTGGATGCAAAACTCTCCCCACAGTGCAGGAATGTGTGAAATTCGGGACTCCCTGCTGGGAGGCAAAAGGAGGAGGGACAGAAAACAGCAGGCACAGGTTGAACCTCACCCTGGGCCAGCTGGAGGAAGAAAACCAAAACAAGAATTTTGGGAAGGCAGAGCCCTCTAGGACCCTCCTTTTTCAGGGGCAAAAGGCTGGAAAGAGTCACTCCCTCAGCCCACGCCTTGGAGATAAAACAGGCTCCCAGAGCCCCCACCCAAATGCTAGCTCCCAAATCCAGGCAGGAATGGGTCCTGCCAGCCGGTCCCAGGTCCGTGGGGGACCAAGGGGAAGCTGCTCCCACCTCCCACGGCTCACCCTGGTTACAATGGAGGCTGTTTGAGGAGCTGGGACATCGTGTCCTCAGCCACCTCCGTCCCTTGGCTGTCCCCAACCTGGAGTAAACAGATTTCTGCAGCAGCAATAAGCTCGTTACCAAGGCCACCGTATTGATCCTGAAGTGTAATTAAAATTCTCAGTCCAGGCAACCCAAATCCACAGGGGCAGCTTCCCAAAGGCAGGAATACCATCCACATCCTGCTTTCTCAGGGGCACAGTGCCCAAACACCACCCCAAATTTTACCCTGTGAGGGTGGGGAAGCCCTGGCACAGGTTGCCCAGAGAAGCTGTGGCTGCCCCATCCCTGGAAGTGTCCAAGGCCAGGCTCAACAGGGCTTGGAGCAAATTAGAATAGTGAAAGGTGTCCCTGCCCATGGCAGGGGGTGGGACTGGAGGAGCTTTAATGTCCCTTCGAACCCAAAGCATTCCCAAATGATGGCAGCTTTCACCATGGAAGCCCCAGAGCACCCCATTCCCAAGGGTTTACCACACCAGGGAAGCCTATGGAGATGATGTGGCAGAGGGCGACAGTGCAGAGCAGATTTCAATGCTGCCAAGGGTGGCCAAACCCTGTAATTATCAAGTCCCCTGAGAAGAGGTTCCACAGACCCTGCTGAGATGTCACCATGATGCTTCTCTTTGATGGAACTCCCTGACCCTCCTCCCACCCCTCATGGATCCAACTCACCGCTTCACAGAGGGTCTCACTCTGGGAGAAGTTCTGGCACAAAGTCCTTCCCACTGTGGGTCCCCAGGGCCACCAGCAGGTCCTGGGACATGCACCTGGAATGTCACCACCCCGTGCTGAGTGAAGGTGAGCCAGAGACCCAGATAAGCAGCTCTGAGCAAAAGGCTCAACAGGAAACACAAGGAGCCCTTTGCAAAGGCAACCAAACTGCTGGTGATAAAAACAACAGCAAATCCCTTTGTGTGAGTGCTGAAATCCCACCCCTTCCCTGCTCCAACAGGTGTGATGAGGCACTCACCGATCCCTCAAAGCAGCAGCATGGACATGATCCTCACCTGCCAAAGATCAACTCCAACCTGACCTTGAAAACCTGATTTCCAGAGCAAAAAAAATCCCAGTTTCAACCTCAAGCAGGGAGCACAGGAACTCACTCCAAGATTTGCATGGGCTGGAAGCTGTTCAGGTCCCAAAGAAAGTATTGTGGTGGGCTGGGCCCCAGCACGAGACAGACCTTTCCCAAAATGCCAGGTTAAGGAAAACACCATGCTCCTGCCAGCAGCACAATTCCCATGCTCCAGACCTGGCTGCTCCCATGGGAAGGGGGCTCCTGGGATGGATGGTTTCCACCCCCACACCATCCAGAGGTGACAAGAGATGCTTCTGAAGGCTGGGGAGAATGATTATCCAACTGCTGTCTGAACTCCAGAGGGCATGGAGTGGGAACGCAGCCCCCTTCAGGGATGGAGGAATAGAAGGAGAAAGCAAAAGCCACAAGTCCTGGAAGATTCTGAAGATGGTTTATGCCCACCAGACCCCCAAAACCTACTCTCATCCTGCTCTCAGGTTCAATGACTCAATGAAGCACCTTCTGGCCTCGCAGCAGCACTGGAACACCAGGACAAGCCTTCCCTCTGGACAGCCAGGAGACTCCCCAAAACACCAAACTGATGGGACCCAGAACAGCTTATAACAGGAAAAAATAGGATTCTGCCATTTAACACAGCACCAGGAGTGGCTGCTCCCAGCCCCAGGAGTCACCTCCACTCCAAACACCCTTGTGCTCGGCTCTGGGGCAGGGTATGACCAGCTCAGCCTGGGACTTCCTAACGCATCAATCTGTTTATTCCTTAGGGTTTTCCTGCACCCCAGGGAAGGTCAGACCCGTCCCAGGCTATCCATAGGAAGGAGGATGAGCCATTCAACTCATCTCAACCCAGGCACCTCGTTGTGAGAAGGAAAAACTGCAGTGACAGAGCAAAGAAGCCAAAAAAGGGAAGATTTGGGCAGGGATCAAGGAGAGCCGGGTGTGTGGAGCCTGTGGAACAGTGGGGACAGACGGTGATGGCCACGACCCCAGACAGGCCTACAAAGGCACAAGGATTTATGGGCAGCCAGACTAAGGAATGGAATTCAAGGGAGAGGGAAAATGAGCGACTCTGGTAGCTCCATCAGGACAAATGGACAGTCCGATCCCCCAACAGACCCACGGGAAGGTGGTTTATTGTCCCCCGGACTGGCAGAGCTGCAGGGACCTGAGATAAGTCAGGATGGAGCAAAACAGGGTAGGAACACATCTTTGGGAAGGGGCTGGGAAGCAGCAAGGTCAGCAGCTCCTGGAATGACGGTGCAGAGAGGACACCCCGCACTCCCCAGGGGTCCCATCCCCCTCTCCCCAGCCTTTTCCTGCTCCATCTCCTGCCACCCCCACACCAAGCAGTGCCCAGCTGGCTGCACCGCAGAGCTGCAGCGCTGTGCATTAGCATTCCCTGCCACAGCCTCTGCGTGGGATCCCTCCTGAGCTGAACAGCATCTGCAGGGGCACCACATCCCCCCAGACACCCCAGGGCACAGAGGGACCCCCAACTCACCTCCCCAAAGCCACATCAGAGCCCGTTCCAAGACCCAGGAATGCAACAGGACCCACAGTGTCTGTGTGTCTGCGG
Source organism: Margarornis squamiger (assembly GCA_035222235.1). NCBI lineage: Eukaryota > Metazoa > Chordata > Aves > Passeriformes > Furnariidae > Margarornis > Margarornis squamiger. The sequence goes on along the minus strand of JAWWTY010000071.1, from coordinate 1,553,034 downwards.
GCACCCAGGTGTGGGGGAGCCCAGCAGGGATTCCAGCAGGATAAGGACACAGAGGGGTGAGGGGACAGGGACAGCACCAAGCCACCCTGCCCTGCCACTTTACACATCCTTCCTGCCCCAGGGCACCCACAGCTCAGCTTAGCCAGGAATTCAAGGCTCCGCTGGCATGGACTGGGAGAGCAACTGCTGCCAAGGGCACCTGCAGTCCCCAGGGAGGCAGAGGAGCAGATGCCCAGATCCAGTGGTGATGGCACACAGGGACCTGGAAGAGCACAGCTTGCCCTTGAGTTCTGCCATCATCAACCCCACATCCCCATCCAGCCACAAGGCTCAGCATTCCCAACCTGCCCCAGCAGCACCATGTCTGGAGAAGGTGGAAAGCTCAGCATTGCTCACATCTGCCTGTAAACCACCACAGAACCTCACTCAGGGCAAACTGGGGTTCTTTCACTGACAGCCCAGTTCCAAGGAACTGCAGAGAAAAAAGGAGCTCTGGCAGAGCCAAGCAATCCCAGCTTTTGGGGGAAAACCACCCTGTGCCTCCTTTCACCCCCACTGTGCTGGCTCCTGCTTCAACCTGGAGCTGATCATATTTAATCTCTTAATCTCTTACCTGCTGCTGTTTCACTTTTTCACCTCCAACAAGTCCCTGACACAGGAAACAGTGATGTCAGCGATTCCTGTGGCTGGATCCCAGCTCTGGGTGCCCCCAGCAAGAAGACACCAACTTCTCCACAGCACCCACTGCTTCCAGCTGCATCCAAGATGCTTCCCCAGCTCCAAGTGGGATGCTGGTGAGCCCAAACTGGCACCTTCCCTGAGCTCCAGCACAAGTCAAGGCTCCTCTGAAAAGCCATTCACAGGGAGCCTGCCCCGAGCTTGGCCACATTCCCACCCTCCCCAACTCCAAACACCTCACGAAAAGCACATTGGCAAAGCTCAAGGAGCCAAAAAACCCGGGACAGAGCTGCTCCATGATGGGAGATCATCTCTCTCCACCAGCCTCTGCCAACACCAGAAGCTCCTGGGCGGCACAAAAGTCACTTTTCCTGGAGTCAGAAAGGAGCTTTAAAGGTTTAATTTCGATCCTGTTCTGGAGCAGCAGAGCTGGGGGCACTCAGCTTATCTCAGGAGGGCAATTCTCCCTGCCCAGGCCTTTCATCCTCCTGCCAACGTCTCTGCCATTCCCCAGCTATTCGAAGGAATTAGCCAGGCAAGAAAAACAGTGGCCCGGAGCGATTTGTTCCCAGCTCAGACCATCTCTGCCTGCCGATGTTATCAGCCTCAAATGTCTGTGTTGCTCTGGGCACCTTCGGTGTCCTCACCCAGCCAGGAGAAGCTGCAGAATCCACCAGGGCTCCTCACCCTCCAGCAAATTCAGGGAATACAACACCTCCTACCCTGAGACACCACAAGCTTTGCCTCTGAGGATGCTGCATCGGTTCCTTTTCACCTATTTTTGGCCCCACGGATACTTTGGGATGAGCAGCTTCCTCTGATAAAGATGATGATTATGAAAAGGTAAAAACAGCCCGTGAGCAGGAGCTGTGCTGAGCTCGAAGAGGCAGATCCCAGCTCCACATTCCTCTCCTTCTTCCTCCAGGCTACATCCACAGCCCAGATAAACAGGAGTTTCCAACTCCCTGGGTGAGATGACTCCAATCCAGACAACCTTTCCGGAGGGTCGGGCGCTCCCTGATCCCACCCGGAGAAGGCAGGAGAGATTCCTGCAGAGAAGGAGGATGTTCCCATTCTCTGCAACTGCTCTGCCTTTGCTTCCACCACTTGCAGGCTGCTGCAGCCCCGAGGGGAACACGATGCTCAGCACGGCGGGGACCTGCGGCTGCGCGGATCCGGACACAGATCTGCCTCCCGGGAAGAACCGGGAATTCAGCCCTGACCCGGAGGACAGGGCTGGAGAAGCCTACCCTCCAAAGAGTGGGGTTAGTGGGGGTCCTGCACCCTGTCAGTGCTCACCCACCCTCAATGCCATCCGTGCATCCCACGGGGCTGCGGGAGTGGCACCGGGAGACCTCGGAGCTCTTGAGAGGCCTTCAAGGATGGAAGGGTACAGGGGTGACTGGGGAGAGCACAGCATCAGCAGCCTCTTCCTGACCCCAAATGTGCTCCCACCCACACCTCCAACACATCCCTCATCCCAAAATAAGTCCAGCACCCCGAATTACCCCAGCTGCCCTTCCCAGTGACCCACAGCCAGATGCCAGGGCGCTGGTGGCTTGTCCCATTTAACAGGTCCTCCGCTCTGTCCCTGCCACCGCAGGGTCCCACACAGGGACCCCCGACCCTTCCCGGAGTCACCCTGTCCCCAGGCACCCCTATGGCACAGCCGAGCCCCCATCTGCCCCCCAGGGCTGGTCCCAGGCTGGTTGCAGCCCCCCCCCAAACCAGTCCCCTCGCCCCAGTCGGGTCAGGGCTCTCCCCCAGTACAGATCCCTCTCTCCCCAGTACCCAACCCCTCCTCTCCCATCCCAAACTGGGCCAACAGCCCCGGTGGGAACCTCTGCCCCACCAGCTCATACCTGCTGCCCCCAGACCAGGCCAGGCCCCCTTCACTTGTACCAGAGCCCCCTTCACTGGTATCAGTCTCCATCCCCTCCCCTGAGTGGGGACAGCCCCTCCTTCCCAGTTACCCTAGACTGGACCAGTTCCGGCTTTCCCAGCACAAACCCCTGCCCACAGCCGGGTCAGGTTCTCCTCCTCCACCCAGGGACTGCTCCCCCTCCCCTCCCAAAACCGGGGGGCTGCTCCCCGTGAACCAGGGGCTGTTCCACCCCCAAAATCGGGGTCAGTTCTCCCCCCAAACCGGAGGACTGTGCCCCCCCCCCCAAACCAGGAGCTTCTCCCTCGAACCAGGGTCTGCCCTCCCGCAAGAACAGGAGCTGCTGAGGGGCTGCTCCCCGCCACCCGCCGGCCCCCCGCTACCTTCTTAGGCGCCTTGGTGACGGTGGCCATGAAGGAATACTTCTCGGCGTCCTCCACCTCCTTGGCCTGCTTCTCCTCGACGCCGGCGGGCTCCGGCACCGACATCGTGCTGCGGCACCGGGGGAGGCGGGGCGGGCGGTCCGGTCCAGGCCGTGCCGTGCCGCGGCCGTGCCCCTCGGTCCCCCCTCGGTCCCCGCCGGTCCCCCCTCGATCTCCCCCCGGTCCCCCCTCGCTCGCTCAGGCGGAGCCGCCGCGCGGGGGCTGCGGCGGGACTGCGGCCGCCGCGCCGGGGGCGGGGCCGCCTGACGTCACCGCGCGCTGACGTCACCGCGCACCCGCCGGGCAGATGAGGCCGCGCGGCGCCGGCGGGGTGGGCGCGGTGGCGCCCCCTGGCGGAGCAGAGCGGGGAGGGGGCGTGGCCAGGGAACTAACCACAGCATTCATCCCAAGTAAATTGCTATATAAATTACACTTATATAATTAAATTTTATTTGATTGTGTAAATAAAATAAAAATGTCGCTAAATATATATAATTAAATTTTACTTAAGGATATGAATTAAATAAAATTATTTCATAATTTAAATATATATCATTAGATTTCATTTTATGATTAAAAATAAATTAAATTATTATAGAAATTAAATGTATATAATTGGATTTTACTCAATTATATACATTACATTAAACTTTTATAGAAATTCAATAACAAATTATTATATATATATTAAATGTATATTATTACTGTATAATAACTACCATATTCATAAAATTATTTTCCTAAAAACTAGTATAAAAATTAAATATAAATTGTATAAATTAAATATATAATTATATATGGATATATAAAATAAATGTATTTTATTACTATATAATAATGATTACATTAATGAAATTACTATTTTTCTATAAATCAATCTATACATTAAATTAAAAATAATTTGTATTAATTATATTTATAATTATATATGGATATAGAAATTAATTAATTTTACTAATTAAATATAGGTTATATAAAAATGTGTAAATTAAATTAATTAGTTATGCATGTTTGTATTTCTAAGTTGAATATAAAAGATAAAAAAATATAAATTAATTATATAAGATTTAATATGAATTATATATAAATATATAAGTTAAAAATATTTGTACTTATTGATTATGTTAATTTAATAAATCAATTACATAAATTTATATTCGTTTATATCTAGAATATTAAATAAATAAGTCATATTAATTAAATAAATTAGATTAATTGGCTAAATTAGAATCAATTAGTTCAATTAGATTGATTAGTTAAATTAATTAATTAAATTAAAAAATAAAAACTGAAACAAAAGCATGAGGGGTTTCAGGAGGAAAAAATTGTTGTGTTTTTTCAGGGGGAAGAAGAAAAGGGAGGGAAAATAAAATTAATCGGGGGGAAATTAAGGAAAATATGGGGAAAAGTAGACAGGGAAAAATTTAAAAATCAGAAAAATGGAGAAATCAGAGGAAAAACAAAGGCGGGGGACGGCGGGGGGAGGGACGGGAAGGGAGGGGAGCACGCGGGGAGCCCCCCGGGACCGAGGGGCGGGAGTGCCCAGCCCCATATGGGTGTCCAGCCCTATATGGGTGCCCGGCCCCACACAGTGCCCAGCCCCATATGGGTGTCCAGCCCCACACGGTGCCTGGCCCCACGCAATGCCCAGCACCACATGGGTGCCCAGCCCCACACGGTGCCCGGCCCCATATGGGTGTCCAGCCCCACACAATGCCCAGCCCCATATGGGTGCCCAGCCTCACACGTTGCCCAGTCCCCCGGACCCCAGGCAGGCTCAGCCCGCTCTGGCCCCACTGAGCCCCATTGCAGGATTAGGTCCGTGAGCTCCCGGCCCTTGTTTCCCGCTGACGAGCGGAGCGTGGCCCCGGAGCCCCCCGAGCTCCCCCTGCCCCTCCCTGTTCGGGGGCTTCCTTCCCTCCTTCCCCTCCTCCCCGGGGTCCCCCCCCGCGGGGTCCCCACTGGCCCCTTTATTCCAGGGAGGAGGGACACCCACAGCACGCCCCCGGGCCCCTCCTACCCCATGGGCGGTGGTCCCCAGCTCTGTAGGGTCCCCAAACAGGCTCTGGGGACCACCTTGTGTCCCTGTCCCGGGACAGGCATCCCCTGACCCAGGGGCACCCCGACCCCGCAGACAGCTGGGGGGTCTGAGTCCCGCCCTCCCAGGGGCATTTCCTTAAAGTGCAAGCTGGACAAACATCAGCATTTGGGTTAAAACCCCAGGGGGAAGTACAGATAAAGGTTTTGAACCAAAATCACCCCGTCTGGCCACAAAACGGCCTCCGGCCACCAAAATCCTGCAGCAGTTCCCCAGCCAAAACCCCGTCCCGGCCCCACCGTGTCCCTGGAACCGCAGCCTCGGGGCCCTTCCGGGCACTTCTGCCTCGTCAGCAGCTCTGTGGTGCCCGTGGCTGTGCTGGGGAGGGTTCCCAGGGTGGGCAGAGTCCTCTCGGGGCACTTGGGGGGGGTCTCAGCACATTTGGGGCAGTTTCAGTGCCTGGGCGGCTCTTGGGATGAACCTGGAGGTCCCAGCTCTGCTGACGCCGCAAGTATCAGGGATGCGGGGGACCCCCAGGACCCCTGGAGTGGGTGCTGGGGCAGGGTGACCCCAGCCTGTGCCAGCCATTGCTCCAGGTCCCAGGAGCCTCTTGCTGATGCCTTTCCCCTCCACCATCCACCTTTTCCCCCAAGCCCCCTTTTCTTACCCCCATCTAATCAGTTTTGCTGCCCCAGGAGGGACCCCAGGGTGCCACCACCCTCCATGTCCCACTCCGCCTTGGAATGGTGGATGAATGGTGGTCCTTTCCACCCTCCCCTATAAGTGTGGAGGGACAGGGATACAGCTCCATTTCACCCCCAACTGTGAGATCCCCAGTGTGGGGAGGTTAGAGAAGGTTTTGCCCCCAAATTGTAGGGGTGCTGTGTTTGGGGGCTGCTTGGAGCAGGGAATCACTTCCCTGCTCCCACCCAGGTCAGTGGCAGGGTGGGGAAAAGGCCACAAGTTGGGGACACAAGGGGCAGAAGGACTCTCCTGGCCCAAACCCCAGAACAGGGAGAAAGGATTTCCTTTTTTCCCCTGAATTTTCCATGTATTTTGACAGGTTTGGGCTGCATGAAGCAGCCAGAAAAAGTCAGGGATGAAGGATTGCAGGATGTAAATGCTAAGCTCTACCAGTTGCCATCATTCAGCTCCAGAGTTAACACCCTCCTCTCCTGGGCAGCCAACATCCCCCTGGAGCTGCCTGGAGTATCCTGGCACAGGGAAGGGGCTCTTTGCCCCCAGTACCCTCAAATCTGGGCACTCTGCCCATCCCTAAGAGCCTCTGACCTCAAACACCCCCCAAATCCGACCATAATGGCAGTGGCCTGGATCCAAGGGGATATTTATAGTATATTTATAGGTCCCACTTCCCTGGGAAGGAGTTGTGGACCTGGGAAACCCCCAGCTGCTTCTGCTGGGGAGAGGAAGAGCTGGGCTGAATCAGCTCCCCTCGAGGAATCCTGGTTGTCAGCAAACACAACTCAGTTCCAATACCCACAAAACACTCCTAGACCCCATCCTGCCCCTCCTATCCCTCGGGATGATCCATGGGGGGTCACCCGGCACCCCCCATCAGCTGGTAGGGGCTCAGGATGATGTGGAAGCCCCCAAATATCTCCCTGGACATGCTGGATCCCTGCAGGGGGAGCAGGATGTGGGGGTCCCCCACTCCTGGAAAGAAAAGGGAGCCAAGGGGGCTGAGAGAGAGGAAGGAAATGCCTCTTCCAGCGCTGTCTCTCCAAGCAAAGTGGCTCCAGGAAACTTTGCCTCAAGTGTGTTTGCTTTAAGCAGCTGCTTCACACAGATTTTGGGGGGGCCCCAGCAGCAGATCCGGTGCCTGGAGCTCCCAGTGCTGGGGGCAGGAAGGATGGGTCCATCCCATTCCTCTGCCCTCATTCTAGTGGCCATGAACTCCCACATACACCCCCAGGGAATCAAGGCACGGTGACACAATCCAGGACTTTGCCCCTCAGAGACCTCAAGGCTGGGCCAGGAGGGTCACAGCTCCACCTCCCCTCACTTACACTGAGCTCCACCTCTCTGTTTATTAATAATATTAAATATACAAGTTGTTTTCCATTATTTTCTTTAAATAGACTTTTTAAATGCCTTTGTATAAAATACTTCAACATTTCATTGTATAAAAAAACCCCAAACAAACAAAAAGTGAAAACCAACATAAACCAACAAAAAATCCCAACCAACCAACCAAAAAAAAAAAAAAAGGCAAATTCAGTCCAACAGGGGTAAAGGCAAGTTTTCCCCTCTGGGATTGGCTCCTCCACAGTGTAAACTTACACCACAGCAGGAGTTTGGCCGAAGCCTTCCTGCAGCATCAGGGCTTTTCCTCCTGATTGACACCAGTCCCTTTTTCTGACAGTCATAAATACACACACATATATATAAAACCCCAAATTAATAGCAACGCTTTCTTTATAACCAGTTTGTTTTGTCCATATTTTCAGCCTTCATAGAAAAATAACACTTCAAAGCCCCAGAGCAGCTCAGGCCATGTGTCACCGGGGGCCAGAGGGAGCTGCTGGATTTTGGGAGGTCTCCAGGGCTGGTGCATCCCAAACCAGGCTCTTCCCAAAGCCAGCTGAGTGGAGAAGCCTCTGAGGACTCATCTGGGCTGCTTCATCTCATGTGGATCCCATCCTTTCGGGCCCCCATTCCTTTCTCCAAAGCACAGTCACTTGTCGGAATGGGATCCAGCGAGGCCAGCTCGTGGCATGGACGCTGCGAGGGGTACACTGGGCCGCCTCAAAATAGTTGTGCAGGATAAAGACTTTCATCAGCTCTATCAAAAACAGCCCCTAATGAGGGCAGACCCGAGGCCAGCTCGGACATGGGAGTGGAGTGGCAGGAGGATGGGAATAGGGACGGTGTGCGAAGCGTCACCCCAGACCCAGCCCCACACGGGGACACGGGCATGGGTGGGCTTTAAATATTCACAGTGTGAGGCTTTGAGTTGCAAGTCAGGGCTGGGGAGTGTCCTCCCGCCATCCAGCATGCTCCAGCTGAAGAGAAAGGTGGAGGAGGGCAATGGGTGGTGCTCCAAAGCAGAAGAGCCAGAGGACTGAAGGAGCTGGCCCTTTCCATCTTCAGCCACATCCAAGCAGGATCCACCATCCCCAAGTCCAGCACATCCATCGTCCTGCTCAGCATTGCAGTGTCAGTTCAGCCACTGCCACCATCCTGTGACAGTCCAACACCTTCCAGCCCGTTGCTTCCCTGTGCCCGGGGGTCCCACTGGGAGCATGTCCCCCATCCCTTTGTCCCTGCTAAGGGAGGGTTTTGCAGTCTCTGGCAGTGGGAAGAGGGAGCAGCGGAATCCTTCCATCCGGATCTGTCCCCCAGCAGCTTCATATTCCACCTGGCGCCCTGAGAAAAGCAGGAGAGAGATGAGTGGGAGCTGAGTCCCTGCCAGGGAGCAGGGAGAAACACATGGAAACCACAGGAAAAAACACCCTGTGTATTAAGACAGCGCCGGTAATGGATTAACGAGCTGAGAAACCACATGCTGGCAGCACTGGGGCGCAGACCTGCTCCTCTCCAGTGCCTTCCCACCCGAAATTTCCCTGCCCGTGGCCAAGGGGAACAGCCCAGGGAGTCAACATTGTCCCCACCGGCTTGGACGGGAGCCCTGTGAGTTTCCAGCCAGGCCCTGCTCACCTCAGAGGTCCTGAGTCTCCAGCTCTGGACATTCCCTCGCTCCCTGCAGTGCCCTGGGAGGGAAAGATGGGGGCGTTTAGGGCAGGGTGGCCCAGGGTGGGGGTCCCCCAGCCTCCCAAGCAGAGTGGTATCACACCCACCTCGTCTCTGGCTCCTCAGGGTCGCAGCCTCCATCTTCCAGCGGCCGCTCCAGGACCTGTGTGGAGGAAGGGGAAACAGGGAATGAGCCCTGAGACAGAGGAGGGGACTATGGCGGGGGGGGGCAGATCTCCCCAGTAACACCCTCCCACCCCACTCGGCACCACCAGCCTGAAAGTGATGGTGAAAACGGGGCTCAACCCACAGCGGCCAAGGAGGGACCGGGGCAGGGGAGGCTGTCGGTGCGGGGAGGGCGGTCTTACCCTGCACTTATACTTGTAGAGGAGCAGCCCCCCCACGGCCAGAAGCACGGCCACCACGCCGGGCACCACGACGAACACGAGGGGCTCCGGGGGCCCCTCCCGGGCGGGCGGCTCCTTCCTGCGCTGCTCTGTGCCCGGAACAAACCCCGAATCAAAGCTGGGCCCGGCTCCCGCGCCGTCCTCGGCGCCCCTCATCCTGCTCAGCCCCCAGCCCCGCGCCCTAGCCCCGGGATCCCCCCTCAGCTCCGGGGCCATCCTGGAAAAGCGGAGCTGCGGGACGGGCTCGGATGCGGGCGCGGGACGGATCCCGGCTCTGCCGCCAGCGCCGGGCTGAGCCGCCGGGGTGGTCCGGAGCCCGCCGGGGCGGTCCGGGAGGACGGGGGCTCCCAGCGGCTGGGCTGGGTCCTGCGGCGGGTGGCTGGTGCCCCACTCGCCCAGCTCTCCTTCCCCAGGGCTGTCCTCCTCTGCCAGGCTCAGCATCCCGGCCGCATCCTGCGGGGCTTCGGCACTGTCGGCTGCATCCTGCGGGATCTGCTGCATCCCGGGGAGTGGCACCGACGCTGTGTCACCTGCCCCGGCACCCAGGAGCTCCTCGGTGCCCGAGCCCCCGTCGGGCTGAGATGGGGTCTCTAAGTCAGCGAGGGTGGCGCGGAGGGGGCTGGGGGGGACCCGGGCTATAACGGGGGCCACGTCCCCGCCGGAACGGGTGGCAGCAGAGAGGGAGGGCTGGGTGGCAGGAGGGAGGGCAGGGGACAGGAAATTGCAGTCAGGATCTGTCCCCACACCTGAAAGAAGCAGAGAGAAGAGACGGCCGTGGGATCACCAGCCTCCAAGAGGGGCACAGCCAGCAGATACGAGGGTGGAGGGAGCATCCCTGGCCCTCCCCCGGGGGCAAGCGGGTCAAACAGTCCACCCAAAAACGGGACAGGCAGGAGGTGGGCAGGAGGCAGGGCAGGAGGCAGGGCAGCACGGAGGTGACAAGCAGTGGGTGGGATGAAGCAAACCCGTGTCACCGGGTCCCCCGAGCCGATGGCAGTGGGTTGTCCAAGACTTGCAGGAGCCAGAGAGACGCATTTAACATCCCCCAGGGCACAGGGACACGGCACAGCTCCAGCATGGGGTGACAACGAGACAGCTCCTCCAGGGCCATGCACACACAGCACGGATGGCAACAGCACTCTCCCTGAAGGCTTGGCCAGGGGACACTGGGGCAGCTGGAGTGGCAGAGCCCAGGTCATGCAGCATGCTGGTGGCACAGCAGTCCCCGCACCCCCGTTTCTTCTCTGGGGCTTTGCCTGATGCCTCCAGCCAGCCCATGGAGACGCCTCCTTATTCCCCTCAGCACCTCTCCCGGGCCTTGCATCCAACAGCAGTCGGCCCAAATCCCACCTCCAAAGGGCAGCCAGCCCCTATTCTCCCAACACTGATGCAGAGCTCAATGACAAAGCACCACAACCACCCCAAGTGACAAGGATCAAGGCGGACACGTGTGCCCACAGACAGGGACACGTGGCTCTCAAGCTGCTCCATGCAGGTGACCCCAAGCCCCCGAGCCTGTCACAGGTTTAACTGGGCAGAGCAAAGCCCTGGCATCTCACCTGGTGGGGATTCATCCTCCCTGGGCCCCAGGCAGGCCCTGTGGTAGACCTGGCTGCAATCCTTCTCAAAGGTTTCCCGGTTCTGCAGCAGTTGGTTGATGTCCTGGAAGAAATCCTTCACCAGCACCAGCATCTCATAGGGGGAGGTGGTGAACTCCTTGAAGCACATCTGGGAGAGCTGGAGGAAGCACCAGATACAGCATCAGCTCTGTGACCCACCCAGTGTCCTCAGGGTAGGCTTTGGTGGCTCCCCATGGCTCCCTGTGTCCATGGACACCCCAACTCTGCTCCATACACCTGCCCCAGGACAGTCTGGACACCCCATTTCACCCAGGACAAGGACCCAGAGCCAAGGACACTGTACCTTTCTCTCCTCATCATCCTCCTCCCTGATGCAGGGGTCAACGTTCTCATCAATGCTGTTGTACATCCTGCGCACTGTCTGCATCTTCCTGGCGTTGGAAGAGTTCTCCTTGAACTCTGTTCTCTCCAATATCTTGCCCAGCAGAGGAAAGGCAGCTTTCACATAGCAAATGGAGTCGTTCTGCAATGACACAGACCCCCCCAAAAAAGTGAGAGTGAGTGGTTACTGGGTAGGCATCCCACTCTTGCCAGGGGGAAACCTTTCTAGAATCCCACAGGATGCCCAAAGTGGGACTTGTAAGCCACCCGGCCAAGCAGGATGGGTCCCTCTTGGGCCACCTCCCACAAAGGGGAACAAGAGAGGGGAGATTTGGGAACTGGGAGCCCCCCACCATGCAGCAGGCAGCTCTGGTCTCTGTCACCTTCTGTCCCCACTCACCAACTGCATCTTGTCGATGAACTTGAAGGAGACCCTGCCTGGGTGCTGCATCTGGGTGTCAGCCTGAAAGGACAGAGCAAGATGTCACCCACATTCCCAGGGGACAGGTTCTGAGGGGCTGGAGCTGAGCAGTACCAGGAGTATCACGCTCAGGGCACAAAGGGGTGCCTGAGCCCCCTGAATCTTCCACCCCTGCTTCATCCCACACCATCCTCCTCCTCACACAGGCTCATTCCCAAGGTCGATGCTCTGGTAGGGGTGAGCCCAGTACTCCTGCTCCCATCAGGATGTTGCCCTACCCAATCCAGGGACGCCTGGCTCCTACCCCGCCTCTCTTTCTCTTTCTCTTCCTCCTCCTCCTCCTCCTCTTCCTGCCAGCGCCACGGCAGAGCCCAGCCCTGCTCAATTCTCCCCCGGTCTCCCCTGCGCCGCTCCCTCCGCTAAATCCAGGCTGCAAAGGAGCATCCTGGCGTGCAGGAGGTGGCCGTGACACGGAGGTCACACATCCCCCAGGATCACACAGCGCCGGGGTCGCCCCCGCAGCGCCGCCGGCCCCCCGCGCCACGAGACCCTTTCCACCAGGAGTAAAAACCCACCCTTAAGCAAACCGCCATCCCTCCGGGCCGGCATCCCTGGCTGGGAGAGCGAGGGCTGCCAGGATTGCTGGCCGGCAATTCTCCTCCCAGCCTGGGATGCCGGCCCGGAAACAATTGCTTCATTATTCTGCAGACGCTGGAGCTCCTCCATCAGCGAGGAGAGGGCTACAATCTCCAGCAGGAAAACCACGGCTTCCATTCAAACCTGCTCCATCCCACAACTCCAACACCCGATCTGAATCCCTGGCTGGGGGTACAGAGCGAAGCTCCGGGGTTGGGGCATCCCTTTTCTCCCATACCCACGAACCCTGTTCGAATCCCTCGGGGTGCAAAGCAAAGGCTGCAGGGACGGGGGATCCCTTTTCTCCCACCAACAGCACCCAATTTTAAACCCTGGGGGTGCAGAGCAAAGGCTCTCGGGCTGGGGGTGCAGGAAGGGCTCGGACAGAGGAAGCTGAGCAGCGTCTGGTTAAAGTGGTGGCGAAAGAGGAGGAGGTGAAGTGAGCCCGGACACGGCGGTTATACGGAGCTCGGAGCAAACACCCGCGGATGCGGAGGCGCCGCTCCCGCTTCTCTCCCGCACACCCGGCGGAATTTAATCTGCGACAACCCTGCAAATCCCTGCGTGCCCCCGATTCCCGCTTCTCCCCTGAACATCCGCGTGATTCCCTGCTCGGAGGTGAGCCAAGGGCCACCGAGAGGGAGACACGGCCCCGGCAGCGGGATCCGATGGGGCCGGGGGTGCGGGGAGGGTGCCAGCCGCCGGAGTTGCCCGCGGGATGCCGGCACCCACCCGCCCCAGCCCCGCAGGCTCCATCGCCCACCCGGCCTGGCCAGCGGCCCCCCTCGCTGCCCGCCACCCACCCACAGCCCCGTTGCCAGCCCAGCTTCCAGGCAAGCAGCTGGACTCAGGAATGCAGTCGGATTCCTCGGCTTAACCCCTGCGGAACCGTCCGGAAAACACCCCGGCCCGCAATGCCGGCCCCTCCACCGCTTCCCTAGCGCCTCTGCACCCACCCAGTCCCGCTCCTGTCCCCTTCCCGGCCACATTCCTGCTTCCCTCTTCGCCCATTCCTCCTGCTGTCACTTTTCCACAGCCACCCTTAATAAAGGCACTACAACTGTCACTGCCCCAGTGCCCATTTGTCCACGGTGTCCACGGATGCTCAGCTCCTGGGTACCACTTCGCTGGGGAAGACGAAAACCGCCCAATTTCCTTCTTTCGGCCCTAAATAAAGGTTGATTCGCACCCGTCCGGCCCCGAGCTAGTCCCCATCCGACGGCACAGCCCCCGGGGGGGAGCACTCACCAGCTCCTGCAGCTCGGCCAGATGCCTCTCGGTGATGATCTGCTGGCAGTAGCTGTTCTGCTCCGTCTCATGGATGCTGCAGACGAGGAGGAGAAGAAGGGACGACAGCAGCGTGCAGCGGAGCAGGCACACCTGAGCATGGCACAGCAAAAGCTTAGAGCAGGGATAACCACCCCGACACCGAGCCCCCTGCCCTTCCCTTCCACCCCCACCCTTGTGGTGGACAAGGCTTGGCTACGGGCCAGCCGGATAATCCCACTGTGGTCCTCCACCCCGCGCCCGTCCCCACCCTGCTATTTTTAGGAGCACCAGGTCAGCGGGGAATTTCCCAGGGCCCGGTGACACTAGCCTGGATGTGGCTCTTGGCCACCTCCATGTTCCCCAGCCAGCCCCTCTCCCACACCATTTCTCCGTCTCTCCTGCAAATCTCCTCCTCCACCCCGGCTCTCCAGAGCCGTCTGACACACTGACCCACCCATCCCCAAAAATCCTCATCCCACCCTCCGGACCCCCCCAGCTGCACCCGCCGGGCTCTTTCCATGCAGCAGCTCTGGCCTCGTCCCAAATTCCCCTCCCAATCCCCCTGCAAAGGAACGAGGAGGCCCCGAACCGTGGCGGGACCCCCGGGTGGGCAACGGGGGCTTGTCCCAGAGCCAAAACCCCCGAGTTGGGGATAGAGTGGACCCCCGGGGTGGGGGCGCACCCCCTTCCCGGGGCACCGGCAGGGACACGGTGCCTGGGTGATGGGCGGGGGGAATTTCCCTCGGAGAGTGTCCAGGAATCCTCCCCTCTTGTGAAACTCCAAGATGCCTCCCGGGCCACCTCCGAGATGCGGCCACGGCTGAACGGAGCCTCACCCCGCCGAGGACGGGCTGGAGCCGGGAATGGAGCCGGGAACGGGGACCGGGATGGGGCTTGAGGCGGAACCTCCCCCCGCCCGGAACGGGGACCGGGATGGGGCTGGAGCCGGGAACCGGGGCGAGAACGGGGCTTCACCCCACGGGTCCGGGGCTGCAACCGAGGACAGGGACAGGGCTGGAGCCTCACCCCGCGGGTCCGGGAATGGAGACGGGGCTGAAGCATCACCCCGCCGGGGCCGGCCCGGGGCTGGAACCGGGGCCTCCCCGCGCCAGGAACGGGAATAGGGACGGAGGTGGAGCCGGGAAATGGGGCTAGAGCTTCATCCCGCGGGTCCGGGGCTGGAACCGCGAACCGCGCCGGGGCTGAAGCATCCCCGCGGAGGGTACCCGCCCCGGGGGCACGGGGAGAACCGCGGCCGCCGCTCCCGCGGGGACCCCGCACAGGTGGCAGCGGGCACCGGGGGCTCGGGGGGTCCCCGCGGCCGTGGGCAGCGGGAGGGGCCGCCGTACCTTGGCTCCGAGGCGGGGCATGGGGGCTGCCGTGGGGCCGGGGCCGGGCGGAGCGGAGCGGGCGAGGCGGCAGCGGCGGGGCCGAGCGGGGCCGGGCTGAGCCGCCGCCGCGGCCGCGCTCCCCTTTATAGCGCCGCGGCAGCATGTGGTTTATGAGAAAGGGGCTGGCGGGCGGCCAGGGCCCCGCGCCGGGACCGGACGGGCCGGGCCGGCACCGAGCGGCACCGAGCGGCACCGGCGGGGCCCGAGGGAGCCATCGGCACCGCTCAGCACCGCTCGGGTCCCCCGATCGGTTCGGTTCGGCACCGCTCGGCTGGAATCAGCACCGCTCGGGCCGGATCGGAACCGCTCGGGTGTGTTCGGGCCGGATCGGATCGGAACACCCACCCTGTGGGTGACCCCCCCGAACCGTCCCATGGACACACGTGTGTGCTCACCCCTGGCACACACACACACACATGTGCACATATAGACACCCCCGAATGTGCATGGACACCATTGGAACATGTACATGTGCACACACACATGCACAGCCCTGGGTCCTGCACACACGTGTATGTCCGTGCTCACCGCTGGGCACATGCGCACATATATATGTACATGTATGCACACACATGCTCACAGCAGGGACACACACCCCCACCAAGGGTATGGACACCCCCTGGAACTTCCATATGTGCTCACACACACAAAGAGCCATGGGCCTCCATGTCTGTGTAGGTTCACGATTATCCCATAGTGCACATACACATACACACATATGTGTGCACACACGTGCACATGTCAGGGGCAGACACCTCAATATGTGCCTGGACACTCCTTGGAACATGTACATGTGAACACACACAGAGCCCTGGGCCCTGCACACATGTGTATGTGGATGATTACCCCATAGCACATGCACACAGACACATACATATATGCACATATGTGCACACACCAGGGATAGATACCCCCTGTATGCGTCTGGACACCCTTTGAAACATATACATGTGAACACACACACATGCACAGCACTGGGCTTTGTACACATGTGCATATGTGTGTTGTCACCCCTGGGCACTCGTACCCATGAGCACACACACACAGAGCCCTGGCCCTTGCACACATGTGCCTATGTGCATGATTACCCCATAGCACACACACATACACAAACATATATGCACATGTGTACACGGGCCAGGGACAGACACCCCCTCATGGGCAAGGACACCCCTTGGCACTTTAGTATGTGCTCACACACATGCCCTGGGCCTTTCACACATGTGTGTGTCCACACTCACCCCTTGGCACCATGTGTGCACACCTGATGCCCACAGACACATGCACACCCACACAGACACCCCCATGCCCCCTGTGTGTATGTACTCCCCCATGCACATATATAAATAGCTACACACACATGCTTGCACACACGTGTGTAACACACAGCTGTGCACACACACACAGACATTGTACACACACAGGGTCACCTGTGCCCAAACCACAACCACCTCCCAACACACGTGTGCACCCCAAGCCCACACACACGAGCACATTTGCACAGACACCACCCCCCACCCCGTGGGTGCAGCTCCCAGTGCACTGGGAGTGGCGTGGGCAGAATCTGGGCTCTGGGAATGGAGGTGTCAGGGACCAGAGAATGGCAGGAGGCCCCACATTGTTCCAGCAGTGGCTGATTCCTGTCCCAAGGGTGCTTTTGCCATGCAGACATGGAGGTGTGTGAGCGGAGCCATGTGTGTGGGCATGCAGGGAGGGATCCATGGGCATGAGTGTGCATGAATGGATCTACATGTGTATGGACAGCCCCATGTGCACAGATGGATCCATAGGCATGGAGGGATCCACACATGCATAGATGGATCCACGTGTATGTAGACAGATCCATGTGCATGGATGGACCCACATATGCATGAGCAGCTGCATTTGCATGGATGTACATGGACAGATGTGTGAACATATGTATGGATAGATCCACACAGACACAGACAGTTCCATGTGCACAGATGGATCCATGTGCATGGATGGGCCCACATGTGCATAGATGGATACGTGTGCATGGGCAGATACATGTGCATGGATGGAGCCACATGTGCAAAATCAGGTCCCTTTGCATGGTTGTGCATAGACACATGTGTGTACACATGTGCATGGATTGATCCATGTGGACATGGACAGATCCATGTGTATGGATGGATCCACATGTGCATGAATGGATCCACAGGTGTGCAGGTGGATTAAGATGTACATACATGGACCCACATATGCCTTGATGGATCTGTGTGCATGGATGGATCCACATGTGTGTGGATGAATCCACATGTGCATGGACAGATCCATGTGTATGAATGGATACATATGTGAATGGATGGATCCACATGCATGGACGGATCCATTTTCACGTGTGTGTGGAAGGGGTCCATGAGTGCACAGATGGATCCATGAGTGCATGGATGGATCCACGTGCAGGGAAGTCAGCACAGATCCCTGTGGGGCCAGAGCTAGGACCATGCAGCAGCCCCATTCCCAACTCTGGGATTTTCCTCTTGGCTGCCCATTTGTTTTGCAGGCAACTGGAAAGATCAGTGACCACGAGGTGAGCCCTGGCCGTGCCAGGGGCTCCTCACCCTAACAGGGAAACAGAAAGCAAAGCTCTCCACAAACTCGGCAGGGTTTGGCTGGTGCAGGGGCTGGTGACATCAGAGCCACGTGTGGGTGACAACCACCACGTCCGAGCCCTGAGCCCACAGAATCTGCTCCCCAGGGCCGGAAACGCTGCTGGGGCTGCAGGAGCTGCTGCTGAGGACTTTTCTTGGAGCTCAGAGGATCCCAAGCACGTGGAGCGCTGTGATGGAGGACCTGGCAGAGGAGCAGCGGGAAGCTGGGGAAGAGCTGGGAGCTGTCTGGAGTTGGGGACAGCGGTGACAGCCCCGGAATGGCATCAGATGTGCATGAACATGTGGGGGCCACATGCATTGTCACACATGTCTTATCACCCAGGTCTGATCAGCCACGAATGCCCCTGAGAACAGTCACAGATAAACATCTGGGGGTGCTGAGGATGATGGCTGGGGGGAGGGCTGGCTTAGAAATGAGCCGGCCTCACAAAATAACCCCTTTCTTCCCAGAGCACAAAGAGATTTGTCTTCATTTTCCACTAGGAGCTGCCCTGGGAGCCTCGGCAGCCCCGGCTGTGAGAGGACACCCAGAGCGAGCACCAGGGCCACGGGGGTGATGCAGCAGCCGAGGGTGACTCACGAGGACCCCGTGCCAGCTCATGGGACCCTTTCACACCAGCTGAGACCACTCTGCTGCTTCTCCCCAGCACACTCATCCCCCTCTCTCTTAAAGTGACCGGAAAAGTGTCACATTCCAGTCATGGGACGAGCAGTGGTGCAGTGGAATGGAAGGAGAGTGGGACAGAGGGACGGCAGGACGGAGGGACGGGTTAATATTATTCCACCTCCTGCATGACGAAGGGCGAGAGCAGCAGCCGCCTCCTTTTTTCTTGGCAGGGAAGTGTTTTTTTGCCCCTCCTCCCCTCCCGAACCTGCCGAGTCACGGGGCAGAAACGGAGCCAGCGGCGGGTGACAGCGCCTGTGCCCTCACCACAATTCGGGCAGGCAAAATTCGGAGTGGTTGTCTCTGTCTCCGTTGCGAACTGGGACCAGTGGCAGTGTCGCCACCCAGTGACACCACACAGTACCCGTGTGGGGGGCTGCTCTGCCCATCTCTGTCACCCAGGAGGAGAAGCAGGATGAGGTTCTGGGGGTCCTGAGCATCCTGAGGGTCCCCATGTCTGCTGGGCCCCGGCACAGGAGGATGCAGGGATGCAGGAGGGAGCATGCAGGATGTTCCTGGCTCCAGAGGGCCTGGGGCAGCCACCAGCACCATCCCTGTGCAGTCACATCTCTGCCGTGTCCGAGCTTAGAGCATCCCTAGCACTCCATCCTGCTATTCCCTCTCTTCCCCCATAGGAGCAGGAGCACATCCCAACCCAACGCCTCATTTTGGGAGGCTTTTTCCCGCCAGGGAGCCCCAAAGCAGGGATAAAAACTGCAGCATATCCCATATCCCCTCCCCGGCTGCATCCAAAGCCGAGCCTTGGGATGGCAACGGCGTCGGCGGAGAAAGTTATTTAGTTATTTCTAGCAGGAAAGTGTTGCGAGATCTTAATCAGTTCCTTCCCGGCGGTGATTCACGGGGCTGGGATGCCGATGGACGAGTCTCTCGGGTGCTCAGCGGAGTCAGGACCTCCCCCCGGCACGATCCGTACTGGAGCCGGTGTGTGGCCAGGCTGGAAATCCCCGTGGGAAGGTCCCCAGCCGGTTCCTTCGGGAGCGGAGGAATGCGAGTGGCAGGCGCTACCCCCATCCCGCTGCCAGCGGTGGGATCGGGATGTCACCAGGAGGCTGAAGCCTGCACCCCGTAGCAAACCCCGGAATTCCTGCATCCCTCCCACACCGGGACCCTCTGGAATATCCCATCCAGTCCGGATCACCCCCACCCTTAGGCTCCCCCAGCAGCAGCGCTCTGCCTACGGGCTCTGCCCCCACGGGAGCGGAGGGAGCTCTGGCCGAATCCAGGGAATTCGGGCAGGCTGGGAGCGAGGGAACCGCAGGGTCAGGCTGTGTGCGGCGCCTGCCGAGAAAGTCCCTTTTTAGAGTTGTCACAACGCGGGTCTGGCTGTCCCTGACCTCGAGGGGTCCCGGGGGACTTGCCACCCCCCGGTGTGCTGGGGGTCCCCTGGCACGGGAGGGGCCGCCCATGCCAGGGGTGGGTGCCGAGCGGGCAGGGGGGACCGAGGACGTGTTGTGGCCCCACGCAGGTCACCAGCGTGTCCCCTCAGCCTCGTGGCCGGGGCTGAGTCATGTCAGGCTCCAGTTCCACTCCTCCCTCCACCGAGGAATGTGGCCGAAGCTGGAGCTGAAGCCAAAATCCTTCCCAGGCAGCTGCCACCGGCATCCACTGAGTATGGGGGGACACGGGGGACAAGAAGTCCCACCCGCAGCAGGTTTGGGCTGCCAGCAGGATGATGCCCACCCATGTCCAGCTCCAGGGGGCTACACCCATGAGTGCTCCCCAGCACCCCCAGTATACCCTGAACGAGGGTGCTGCGGGTTCACAGCCCCCCATGTGCCCCATCCCCTGCTTGGCATCACCAGGTGACACACCGATGCAAACTTGGCACACTCTGGCTCAGCCCAGCTGGAGCCAAGCAGGTCCAAACCATGAGGGGGGGCCCGGGGGCTGTGCTGGGAGCAGCTGGGCACACGTGGGGGGAGCAGGCTCTGTGCCAGGACCAGGAGGAGGATGGAAAAGGGCTTGGGAATGCTCCAGGGAAGCCAGGCCTTGGCGCCATGGTGGGGGAACCAACAGCACCCAGTCGGGGGGTCCCTGGCTGTCACCAGGGCCGGGAACATCCAAACATACCAAACCTTGCCAGGATGCCCATGGACCATGTGATGGATGGGGTTGGCACCACCCCTGAGCCCGGCACATGGCCAGGGGGCCCAGTCCCACTAAAACCCCAAACTAGCAACGTGCACCCTCTAAACTGGCAATGTGCACCCTCTAAACTGGAAATGTGCACCCCCTAAACTGGAAATGTGCACCCTCTAACCTGGCAGTGTGCCCCCACAAACTGGGAATGTGCCCCTCCAAACTGAGAACGTGCCTCCCCAGCGGGCCGAGGGGGTGACACCCCTGTGTCACCCCCCAACATGGGGCTAGGAGGGTGTTTAGAGCCACCAATCCCGGGCCACGGAGCTGCTGCTGGAGCTCCGGAGCCGCAACAGAGGAGCCGTTTGTGCTCCCTCCGGGAACGGTTGTTTATCCACAGCCAGAGCTGTGACATCAGCCCTGGCCCCGAGCTCAACACGGACACCCCGCCGGGTCCGGGGTCCCCAGGTGCCACCGGAGCCTTGCTGAGAAGGAGGGGGAGCCGGGCCGGGAGCTGGAGGCTGAATCACGGCCCCATCCAGCTCCACTGCCACAGCAGGATCCATCCCGGGAGCTGCTGAGCTTCTCTCCCTAGTTGAATCCATCTTTGGAATCAGGGGACTCCCAGTTTGCATTCATCAAATCAGAGGGACCCCAACTGCATCCATCAAATCAGGGGGACCCTCAACTTGCATCCATCTTTGGAATCAGGATCCCCAACTTGCTTCCATCCTTGGAATCAGCGAGCCCCCCAGCCCTAAGGGATAGCCCTGTCAGGCAAAGGGGGACAAGGACCAGTCCCCACAGTGGGGGTCAATCCCCATCATCTTCCTCACTGGGGGATGAAGGTGAACAGACAGGCGGACAAACAGACCCCACCAGTGCATGGGGGGGGCACACAGGGCCGGGGAAGGAGTCCTCTCCGCCCAAAAGGAAGCAGCTCCTGCCAGGAATTCGAGGCATTACTCAGCTCCCAGCCATGGATCAGCTGTTTGGCTGCTCAGAGCCTGTTTTTCATTAGCAGAGGAGATTTTAGCACCATGGAGCTGCCTTCTCCCTCCTGCCTACAGCTTGGGAGGGCCTCGGAGAGCTGGAACCCTACCTGGGGAATGGGATTCCTTGGAGAACCCCAGCCCTGCCCGGAATGAGAATCCTCAGAGAGCCTGAACCGAGCCTGGGGAATGGGGTATGATGGCAGGTCAAGGGACATCAGGAGTGGTTTACCCAGGAACTCCTGGTGGCTCTACACCTGGATCCAGCCCTTTTTCAACACAGGGATGCAGTTCAGGCATTTTTGGGAGGAGATGGTAGTCCTTGGGAAGCTGGCAGTGTCTCCACACCTGGATCCAGCCCTTTCTCAACAGAGGGATGAAGGCCAGGAAGTTTTTTGAGGGATGGTGGTTCCAAAGGAGCTGGTGGTGTCTCCACATGTAGATCCAGCCCTTTCCCAACATAGGGATGCAGTTCAGGTGGTGTTTTGGAGGGATGGTGGTGCTGTGGGAGCTACTGATGCCACAGGACACACATGCTGCACCTCCAGCTCCGCTAGCAGCCCGGGCTGGGGTCCAGTGGTTCATTTTGTGCTGAAAACAGAAGTTTTGGAGCTGTCTCAAAGGCTGGTGGGGAAAGGGTGGTGAGAAGGGGGTGCAGAGGAGTTTGTGAGTTTTGTCACAGAACACTCCCCACCTTCACTCTTCTCCGTCCAAATGCTGCTTTTGGGAAGGGGCTGGAATCCAGTCCCATTAATTCAAAATCATCTTTGGGGCTCTGGAAAACTAAATAAATGTTACACAAACACTGACTCCAACCCCCACTTCCAGGCAGCCTAGGTCTGGCACCATGGGAAGGGACACAGATGGAGCAGGGCCAAGATCATGGTGGCATCTCCCGGCAAAGATCCACCACATCCCAGTCCTGCCGCTCCCACACTAAATCTGGCCTTTCCCATCTCCCTCACAGCTGGATGAGGTGCTCCTGCCTCCATCCCAGTGGGACATTCCCCATCCTCTTCCCCCTACCCTTCGTGATTCCATCCCATTCGAGAGCGATGGGACAAACTCCCTCCAGCTCTTTGTCTGTGGTGAGGCACTCCAATCTTGGTGCATTTGCTGTTTTTTCCAAGAAAATTGGTGGTCATTCCAGCAGGTGGGATGTATCCCTGCTCATCCAGGGAGCAAACACCCCATCCCACTCTGGGGAGCATTTGCAAGGTGGGTGTTTGAGGACTGGTGGGAAGTTTTGCTCAACAAAACCAGTCAAAAACAGGGTCCCACAGCAGTTTTAGGGTCTGTGGTCATGCTCAGATCAGGAGATTTTTTTAGGATGGCCTGGAAAGGGGTGATCCTGGTGGACAGTGCTGTGTATGTCCCACGCCAAGAGCATTGGATCATCCCCGGGACAGCACAAACAACCTCCAGCCACCACCAGAAAAACACAGGCTGATGCATCTTGGCATGAGCTGCTGCACCTCCGCCCATGGTCCCGCCCGGAGCCCCTGGGACCGCCAGGAGAACAGCTCCTCATCCCCCCTGGACTCCTGGAGGGAGAGTGGAAACAGCGCCTGGAGAGCACAAAAATCCTGAGAAAAACCCTGCCAGGGCACTTGTCACCCTGGAGAGTGGGGGATGCTCAGGGAACCCCTTGCCTGGACCCCCAGGTTCAGTTGTTTTCCATGTGCTTGCAGGAGAGGATGCAGGATCAGGGCTGGGAGGCAGGATTGGGACCAGGGTGTAGGAATGGGGTTGGGATTCAGGATTGGGGCCCGAATGCAGGATTGGGGTTGGGATACAGGACTGGGGCCCGAATGCAGGATTGGGATTGGGGTGCAGGACTGGGGCTGCTATGCAAGATTGGGGCCAGGAGTGTTTCCAAGTCATGAAGAGACTCAGCAGCTCCCAGCACAATGCCTCACACCCAGAGGCATGTAGGGAACCAAAGATCCCCAAGCATCTTGGAAAGGTTCACATTTAGGGCTGAGATAATCCAGGCAAGTCCCAGCTCCACAAGGAGAAAGGAGCTGGAGCTGATCCATCTCCAAACCCCCTTCCAGCCCTGGGAAAGGGTCTCCACACCCGTGCCCTGGCAATGCCACAGGGTCATTCTGCTGTTCCACCCCACTCCCCCCGTGCTCCTAATTAAGAATAATCCATTGGAATTTCATACCGTGGCTGCTGCAGTCGCATCTGGAGGCTGGTGTGGGTCATGTTGCATTTCCAAGGAACCACAAGAGTTTTCCACCCTCTTTTGATTAGTGAGTGGTTCCCGCTCCAGTAGCCCCAGGCTCAGCCAGGGACCTTGGTCACGACATCCCCTGGAGTCTCCTGGGCTGTTAAAATTCCTGATGCCCCTTGGCACCCCCTGGGGATGTCCCATTTCCTGGAGGAGGGTGGTGGCACAGGAGCAAGGGATCCTGGTTCCCAGAAAACAGCCCTGGGATGGGACTCAGGAGTGGATCCAAGGGGAGCTGCCCTATGTCCTTCCAAGGCAAGTTGGAGGCTGCACCAAATCCCAGGGCTGGTGGCACCTCTCTATAGGCCTGTGACTGTCCCCAAGGACGGGAGAGCCTCTGGGTGCCCTTTGTAAATGCTATGAAACAGCAGGACATGAGCTGAGATCAGCATCTTGGGGACCGCCCAGTCACCCAATGTGTCAGATAAACCCCCCAGGAGCTACTGGCTCTCCTACCCAGCAAGTCCCTTCTGCTGCCCCTGTGTCCCCAAGCCCTTCTCCGGCCCCATCCTGGCTCCAGCAGAAGCAGCTTGGCCACATCTGGGGCTGATTTTCCGTGCAAAGCCACATTTGGCCTCTGGGATGGGGAAACCGCACCGAGAAACCCAGCAGGAGCAAAGGCAGGAGCCCGAGGGCTGGCTCAGGATGTGGTGGCTTGACCAGGAGGAAAGTGGGGCTGGAAGGGGAGAAAGGGGCCCCAAAACCTCCCCCCACCACCAGCCAGAGCCAGCCATGGTCCGGCGGGATTCCATGGAGCTGGAGGCATGTCCTGCAGCACTCCATGACCTCACCACCATGTGCTCTGAGGAGGAAAGGAAAGAGGAAATTTCTCTCTCTTTTTTTTTTAAGGATGACCTGTGCCTGAGCTTTCCCCGGGGGGCAGAGGGTGAGCACCACTCACCCTTTCCACCATGGTGTCACCCTGGGGTGACAGCTGAGCCTCCCGGCCCACGTACACCCTGGGATGAGGGATTGGACATGATGAGGGATGGACATGAGGTCATCGCTGCCAGATGTGATGAAACGGCATCCACGCACCCCCCCAGGCTCCTTCCCTGCCTTGTCCCACCCTTGTACCCCTGGTTGCTGCCCACCCCACACTGCACATCCTGGGTGCTGTGGGGAGCGTCGTTGGGGAACACGGGAAGGGGAAGTGGTGCTGAGGCTCATAAACACATCAAAACCGTTTGTGGTTTCAGGAGGGGGGACATCTTCCTTCTCCCAGCTCCAGGGGATATTCTGCTTCTCCCAGCCCTGGGTGACATCTTCCTTCTGCCAGCTCCAGGTGACATCCTCATCCCAGTCCCAGTGACATTCTCCTTCTCCCATCTCCAGGTGAGATCCTCCCTCTCCCAGCCCTGGCTGATGTCCCCAGGGCTTGGCTCAGAGAGGACAGAGCTGGACCTCATGCCACCCCAGGGCTGGAGATAATGGGATGCAAGATGGGAAGTGCCAATTAAAAAGAAGGAAAACATGAATCCTTCTGTGTGAGAGTGCTGGGATGGAACCCACCTCCATTCCCAGGGATGGATCCCACCTCAATCTCCAGAGCTGGATTCCACCTCCAACTCCAGGAATGGTCCACATCAGCCCTTCCCTGGCACATGAGGCTCTGTATCACTGGAGGCACTTGATCCCAAAGCAGCACCTTCACTTCAGAGCAAGGGAAAAACAAACCCAATCCCAGGAAATCAGGAGATCAGGCAGCAGGATCGCCCCCACAGTATGGATTTAAGAAGGAATACATTTTATTCCTGCCCAGGAGGGTGAAAATGAGCTAATGGATCCTCCATGTGCAGCACCTGGCACAGGGAATGAGCAGGACCCAAGCTCATTGCGACAGAGAGAAGGATTAAGATCGCGATTAGGATAAGAACCCAATAACCTCCCCTCACACCATGAGAGGAGACCCATGAGCCCACCCCAGGGAGGAGCAGCACTAGGAATGCAAATTCCAGGGCACCCTCCTTAATGGAACCCCTTCATTAATGGGGTACCCTCATTAATGGAGTACCCTCACCTCAGGGCATCCTCCTTAATTGGACATCCTCATTAATGGGGCACCCTCATCTCTAGGGCACCCTTGTTAGTGAAGCCCCCTCATTAATGGGGTACCCCCATCTCAAGGCACCCTCATTAATTGGGTGTCCCCTTCCCTAGGGCACCCTCGTTAATGGGACCCGCATTAATGGGGTACTCTCAGGGCACCCTCCTTAATTGAACATGCTCATTTATGGGGCACCCCAATCTCCAGAACACCGTCGTTCATAGGACACCCTCATTAATGGGACACCCTCATTAGCGCGGCACTCCCATCTCAGGGCACACTTATTAATGAGGCAATCTCATTAATGGGCAACCCTCACCTCTGGGGTGCCCTCGTCTCTAAGGCACCCTCATTAATGGGGTACCCTCATTAACAGGGCACTCCATCTCCAGGGCACCCTCATTAATGGGGTACCCTCTACCTCAGGGCACCCTCATTAATGAGGCAACCACATTAGTGGGGGACCCCCACCTTTGAGGTGCCCCCTCATCTCCATGGCACCCCCATCTCTGGGGCACGCCTTAACTGGGTGCCTGTATTAACAGGGCACCCCCATTCTGTGACACCTCCAGCACACCCCGCTTTCCAGAGCGTCTCCTCGTCTTACATCCCCACGGGGTATTCCATGGGAATAGGGCTGGGTACCCCAAAGGAGAGAGCAGGGGGTGGGCAACACCCACGGCCCCTCTGCCCTCCCATCCCCTGAGCGACTCCAGGCCTGGCCCTGTTCCTGCAGAGCCGGAAACCAGCTACGGTTTGGGGCGGGGGGCGTGAAAAAGAGGGAAAATTGAGTTTTCCTCCTTTGTAGAAAGGAGACTGGGGGAAGGAGAAGCTGCTTGTGGTCCTGGACTTTCCACCCTGGATGTCTGGGGGAGGATTTTGTCCAGCTGATACAAAAGATATCTGGGGCACTTCGGATTCCGGTTTCCTCCCGGCAACGGGTGGAGATGAGTCAGAAATCCAAAATAAAGATAAATACACTTAAAAATAAAGGGAAGCAAAGGCGAAACTCGCCCACACCGTCCCTTGGAAATAACGCCGGAGCCGCCGGATGGAGCTGCGGAGCCAGCACTGGGACCCTGGGAGCGGGATGGCGTCCCGGGATGGATCCTGCGCAATTTTGGGATGCTGGCTTGATGCCAGGTTATGCTGGGATGCATTCCCTGCTCCGTGGATCAGGTTTGGAACTTCAGTACTCAGGCGGGATAAACATGCCTGAATTATGGTTAATAATCACGTTAATAATCCAGGATTCTGGATCCTGGAGCAGCATTTTGGATCCTGGAGCAGGATTTTGGCAGAATTCTGGGCTTACTCAGGCTGGGAAGGAGCCAGCCCTTCCAGGGAGCAGCCGAGGGGATTTAACCCCTCTTTGTCCCCTGAAGCAGGATTTGGAATCCTGGAGCAGGATTTTGGCAGACTGGGAAGGAGCAGCCGAGGGGATTTAACCCGCCCCGTGCCCCCTGGCCGTTCCCATCCCAAGGTGCCACCAACACCCCTCTGCCTTCAACACACTTCCACGCCCCCAGAATCTGGGACTGGGCTGGTGCTCCCGGCAGGGATTTGGAAATAACCAGTACGGCTTGGCCAGACGCTCTGCCCGACGCTGCTCCTCATCCTCACCATGACCGCAAACCCCCCGTGCCCAGGGGAGCTCTGCCAGGGGCCCCCACAGCTGGATCCCAAGCCAACATCTGGGCAGTGCCTTTTCCAGCTCCTAATGAGGGAATTCGTTAAAGCATCTCCTGTCTGGAGGGGTGACAGCCCGGACAGTGACGTTGTTTACAGCCCCAAAATTCCCACCGCGGCCGCCGGCGCTGGATTTTGGCAGAAGCAGCCGCTTCCTTCGGCTGGAATTGTGACGGCTCTTCCCGAGGCAGACCTTTCGCCCCTCCGGCGAGAGGGATCGGGATCAAATCCCCTTTCCCGAAGTCTTTTTCCGTGGCGTCCCCGGGACCCGCGATTCCCCTTTCCAGTGCCAGGGGTATCCCGGTCCTCCCCGGAGCTGTTTGGGAATTAAAAACAAAAGTTATAAATAAAGAAAATAAATTTAAAAAACCAACCAAACAAAAAAAACACAAACAAAAAAACTCCAAGCAACAAAAAACCAGATATACGATGATGAGGAATTGTGCCAAATGGAGCGTCTTGATGGGAAGGGATCCGGGATGGCACAGAACAGGGATCTCCGCTCCCTGCCCCAGGGACCCGGGGCTTTGCAGTTCCATCCCCCTGGAAGTCATAAACAGGCTCCTTTTTTATTTATTTTAAATTATTTTAGTTATTATTGTATTTTATTTTACTTTACTTAATTTTACTTCTTTTTATTTCACTTTATAGTTTTCCTTTATTGAATTTTGTTCATTTCATTTAACTCAGTTTTGTTTACTTTATTTCATTTCTATTATTTTATCTTCTTTTATTTATTTCATCTTACCTTATTTTATTTATTGCATGTAATTTATTTTATTTTTTCTTCTTTTATCTCATTTAAATGGCAGCAATTGCCCAATTCCAGCTTCTAGATCCAGGAATCCCAGTTTTTATGAGCTTTTTATGGGCTGCGATCTCTTCGAGTCACCCGAGCCCTTCCCCGGGAGCACCTGGGGGGGCTGAATCCAAATTCTGGATCACAGTTCCTCCCTGCCACCCCAATTCCTGCCACTGGGATGTCTCGCAGGGTCCCTTGCAGGCCGAAGCATCTCCATCCCGAGCAGCTGGAGATTGGAGAGGAGGAAGTTCCAGCTCAGACCTCCCATTCCTTCCTCCAGGACCACCCACATCCCACAGGAGCAGCCGCAGGATCCACCTCCCAACTCCAGGGATCCTGGACTTTCCCTCTTCCTGGTCCCTTCAAAGCCACTTTGGAGGCTGCACAAGGACTGGGGTGACAATTCTCCGCTCTGCCCTCAGCTCCTCTCCCATCCCAACACCTCCTCCAGCCCTTCCTGACCATGAAATTTCCCAGTTAGTTCCCAAACCATCCCTGAATCCCCCGGGTTTGCTCTGCCCTTGCCTTTACCACATCAGCTGGTGGCACAGACACCCACCACCTTCCAAACCCTCCTTGCCAAAGGAAGAAAAGGCACTGGATTTGGGTCGGATTTGGGTTGGATTTGAGTTGGATTGCAGTTGGATTTAGGTTGGATTCGGGTTGATTCAGGTTGGATTCAAGTTGGATTCAGGCTGGAGATGCTGCCTGGCACTGGCAGACCACAGAAACACTCAGACTGAGTGTCCCTGACTCCAGAGGATTGAACACTCTTTTCCAAAATTCACATGGAGCAATTTTAGGACCTAATCAAACCCTTGCTGGATCAAAAATGGTCTTGGAGGTTCATGTTATCCAAGGGAATGTTCCTCCTGGTGTTTCACTGGGTGGAATGGGATGAGTTCCTCCTCCCTGCTCAGCTTCCGACAGGAACCAAACCACAGGGAAGGTCAAATATCTTCCATTCCAAACATTTATCAATGGAACAATGTTTTCTGGCAGGAAAGTTTCTTTTTGAGGGAAAAACCAGCTGTTTGTGACCCAGGAAGCCCAGGCTGTGTCAGCCTGGAAGCAGCTCTGGGAGGCTTGGGACACCTGGACTCCTGTCCTGTGTCTTCCATGGGATCTCCAGGAGCTAAGGTGGGAGATGGTACCTGATGGCAGGAACAGCAGTTGGAATTTTAATTAAACACCTCACAGAGCTCTTGATCCTGCTCCAAACCCCTTTTTTTGGAGCCCTGTGCCCTTATGCACCCCTGTCCTTCCCAAGGGAGGAAGGACCCACAGACCCCGAGGACAATTCCAGTGACATGGGAGGAGGAACCTCCCCACTCCTGATTCTCTGGAAACCTCCTGCCGTGGGTTCTCCCCACCCTACATCCCCCACTGACGGAACCTTCTCCCCCTTTCACAACTTCCTCTGGAGCTTCTCCATCGAGTCAATGCCCCAGCCTCGTGCTGGGTGTCACGTTTCCTGCCTGGGCACCTCCCAGGGGCTCCCAACCCAATCCCACCATGCACGACGACTCTGTGAGTGACAATTCCTCCAACAGGGATGCAGAGCCCCTCTGCCCTCAGCTCCTCTCCCATCCCAAAGGCTCCTCCAGCCCTTCCTGACCACGGCATTTCCCAGTTAGTTCCCAAACCACCCCTGAATCCCCTGGGTTTGTTCTGCCCTTGCTTTTACCACATCAGCCAGTGGCACAGACACCCAATACGTTCCAAACTTTTCTTGCCAAAGGAAGAAAAGGCACTTGGATTGCTTGGCAGCACATTCCCTCAGGAAGGGAATCCATCACGGCATCTCCCCCCTGGCTGCAGCTCCACACCCCAACCAGCTCAGCCCTACATGCCTCAGCCCCGACCCTCATCGTCCTTCCTGGAAAGATGCCAGTGGAAATGTGTTTTCCCTGGAAAAAACCAATGGGTTGTTCCCGTTCACCTCCCCATGGTGACCACAGGGTCGTTATCCCATGGGTGGGGCGGGCTGGGCTCTCCACCCAGCTCTGGGGGCTCCATCCAGGCAAGAATCTCACCTCATTTTGTTCCAGCGAACAGCTGGGATTCCTGGGTTTTGCCAAGACCCTACTGGGTCTCAAATGCCAGGATGAGGGATTTGCAGGCTGGGTTCTCCTCATCCTTAAATTTGGTGGGATTTAGGTGTGGAGGAACATTTCAAGGGCCAGATCCTGCCCCTGGAAAGGTGCTGCTCTGGCAGGGCCTTTTGGGAAGCTTTGGGATTAAGTTCATCCCCAGTTCAGGAAGCCATGAGGAGGAGGGAAGAGGTGGGAAGTGGGACGGAGACAGCTTTTCCATGGGGGAATTAATCCCAAATGCAAAAATTGGAGCAGAATAAACCCACTTCCAAGGGCTCACTGGAGTCTCCGAGGGGCTCAGATTTCCCAGGACTTTAGGGACCCTTCCCTGTCCCAGAGAAGGACCTGGAATAACTTTGGAGGTCGCACCTGGGATAACTCTGGAGGTGTCTTTTCCTGGCACCCGAAGCGTGGGAAACACCAGGAAGCATCTCCAAACCCTCCAGGGATTCTCAGGAGCTCGGCCACCCCCAGCGGGCTGTAACCTGCTCATTTGCATGTCCTCGTCACCTCTAATTAAACCCTTGTGGTGCCCTTTGAGCCCCCACCAGCCCTGGAAATCCCCGGGATGTGCTGCCAGGATTAGGGATGGTGGGAAGCAAACAGGATGGGTCCCACACACAGGGGTGGCCGTGGGGATGTGGATTTTTCCTCTTCACTCTAAGAATTGTTGCAGGTTTTTGGCCAAAGCCACGGGGCTGTGGAGGAAATCCAGCTTTTTGGGGGGTCATATCACTCCTGGCCTGTCCAAAAAAAAAAAAAAAAAAAAAAAGGTGTGAAGGTCACTGGGCTCCATCTGGGAGTTGCCAGCTCTGAGAATCCCCAGCTGTGCTGGGCATGGTCACCTGTCACCCCCCAGGACCCCCAGGGGTTACCCCTTCCCCGCTTCCTCCATCACCCCCTCAGAAATGGGAGAGGGGAACAAATCAGCCTCCAAAGAGGTCACCAAGGGGATTTTGGGAAGCCAACGGGCCAGAAAACCCACGGGGATTTCGTCCTGTTCCACTGAAGAGATGGGATCAGCACCACTGTGGGAAAACCAGGATTAGCTGGAGCAATGTGGGCCAGGATACCCCGTGGGCATGGAGCTCAGGGCACAAGGCTCAGGACCACAAGGGGACTCTCTTGGAGTGACACCAGATATTCGCAGGGAAAGGAGAGGTTTGGTGGCAGAATGGAGACAGGACCTTCGGGAGTAGCAAAGGAGATGCAACCCTGCTGACACCCACGACAAAAGGGACCAGCAGGGTGACAGGACCCAAAAGGGTGACAGGACTAAAGAGTGTGATGAGGATTCAAAAGGTGACAGGGAGCAGTAGGGTCCCGTGGCTGGGCACCGTGCCAGGGTGACCATGGGCCAGGGACAGCCCCAGTGCGGTGACAGGCAGGGTGACAGTGGGGTGTCACTGAACATCCCCCATCCCTCGCCCTGTGTTCCCCCAAAGCAGCACCCGAGCCCACTGGCTGTAACAGCTGGGACATCACTTTATGACATCACTTTGTCACTGTCACCGCCAAGGAGACCTCGTGGAACGCAGGACTCGTGGATTTGGCCGCCACCATGAGAGACATCCCACCCTGTGGCTGTGCCATGTCACGACATGCCACATCCTGCCGTTCCTCTGACCCGGGGAGAACGAGCCAGGGCAGTCTCCCGGTTCCCGAGGGGTTAAATGTCCCCAGCTGTCCCCAAAACGAGGAGGAGCCGCTGTCCCCCGGCAATTAGGTGGCAGGTCCGGGTACACCGCAGCCCGGTCAGTGACGTGGGGACGGACCCCAGTGGTTTGTGCCGCTGGCTGGAACCCAGCGCCCGGAGCCGCAGCAATTCCCGGCCCCGGGGCACCTGGCCGGGAGCGATGTGTCACCGGGAATTCCAGGAACCCAATTCCCGCCCTGCCCGGGGACCCCCAAATCCGCTCCAACCCCGTGTTGCCCTCGGGAGCAGAAAAGGGGGTGCAGGATGAGGCCCCTTCCTCCCCCTCCTCCCAGACAGCTGCGTTTTGGGGTAAATTCACTGATTCTGCACATTTTCATGCCGCGGGTTTCAAAACCTGAAATGGGAAAAGGTTTCTGCGCCTCCAGAAGCCTTCGAGCCCTTTCCCGGCTCTTCCCAAGGGGATCTGTAGCCCCTGGAGCGTGGGGAAGGGCGAGTGGGGCACAGCGGGGCTCGGAGTGCACAGGGAGGTGTCGCCTCTGGTTGGGAATTGAGGGGAAAAACAACAAAAATGCAGGGGGTTATAGAATTTCTGCAGACCGCGCCATTCCCAGCTTGCCCAGTGGGGTGACTGGGAGGGGCTGGGAGGAGTTGGGAGAGGCGGGGCGAGCACCCTGCCCCTGCCAGAGAGGGAATGGCGGGGTCACGGTGGGATCCAGCCCACCCCCTTAGCCCCCATGGAGGCTTGGGACCCTCCCCAGGAGAGATCTAGGGGTCCGAGAGGAGGCAGAGCTGGGAATGCTGTGGCCCCCCAGTTCACTGTCCCCGTGGCTCACAGTGAGGGGTACTGGGTGGACTGGGATGCTGTGGTGGCTCTGCCACCCCAGTGTGTGATACTGGGGAAACTGGAGATCAGCACCACCCGCCCAGCCGGCACCCACCACCCCAAATGGATCCCAAATGCCATTAAAATCCCCTTTGGAGCAGGAAAGGGTCCTCGGGGGGTCTTGAGGCAGGGACGGGTAAGGAATAGGCCCATATTCCAACAGTTCCCCCTTCTTTGCTCCCCAAACCTCTCGCCCAGCTCCCCATCCGTCAGGCAGGGAGGAAGGAGGGAGGGAGGGACCCTGTCAGGGGAATCCCCTCCTCAGTTCCCTCCCACGGCAGATATGGGGGGTGTGTGTGAGGGGGAGGTGAGCTATCTTGACCCCAGATCTCCCACGGGGGCCACAAACAGCCCCTTGTGTCATTCCCCCACCCCGAGAAATGTCACCCGAATGTCCCCAGCGTCAGGAACTCCGCGGTGGTCGGACGTGCCAGAAGAACCTGGGACCCGGCACATCTCGGGCTCCGTATAATAGGGGGCTGCACATCTGGGGCGTGTCACATCTGGGGGGGGTCACACATCCGGGGGACTCAGACATCTGTG
The DNA here is from genome assembly GCA_035222235.1 of Margarornis squamiger. Taxonomy (NCBI): domain Eukaryota; kingdom Metazoa; phylum Chordata; class Aves; order Passeriformes; family Furnariidae; genus Margarornis; species Margarornis squamiger. Next base: position 1,519,873 of record JAWWTY010000071.1, on the reverse strand, counting down.
GGCGCTGCACTTGTGGGGGGCATCACACATCTGGGGGTAGCACATCTAAGGGGGTCCACATTTTGGGGGTTGCACATTTGGGGGCTCCACATCTCGGAGTGGTCACATATGTGGAGGATCACATCTGGGGGTCACATATCTGGGGGGGTCGCACATGTGGGGACAGGGGCGACACGGGGACGTTCTGCTCCCTCGTGGCCGCAGGTGGGAACTGCACCCGCCCCTCCCCTCACCCTGACCCCCTCCTCGCTCCCTGGGGGGCATCCACAGCCCCCCAAAACTTTATCCCCTCGATTCTGCTCCTATGTGTCCACCAACGGTCCCGAACACGCCCAAGCGGGTGTCTGTCACCTGCTCCGTGCGACACTTTGGGGTGCAGGATGGGGGGTCCTCCGTGGAGGAGTCAGTTTGGCCCAAATTCCTGGGAAAAACAATGGAGAGAAAGGATCAGCCGGGATGTGACGAGGGGGCACAGATGGGACCCTCGGGGACATGCCCCAGCCGAACCATCACCCCCCGGGCTGCACGAGAGAAGCCAAAGGGCTGAAAATGAACCCCAAAACCATCGGTCTGTGCTGGAGGGGGGGGAGCTGGTCACCCCGATCCCACAAAGACGACCCCCAGCCACCCAGTGCGCCCCAGCCAAGGGTGACCCCACGGCTCTGGGGGATGGTGACCCTGCCGTCGCCTTCCTCTCCCCAAACCCCGGCTCCTCACGCGGGGTGCGGCCCCTTCCTCGGCACAAACTCCCCTGGAAGGATTTTCCCCGCAAGTGCCGGTTTTGGGGTGAGCCCGGGGTTGCCCCGGGGCAAGGGCACAGAGTCCTGCGGGTGACAGGGTTGGGTGTTGCCAGGCGGGACGTCACTGATACCTAGCCCCGGGGCGGGGGACCTCGGGATGGAGGACACCCTCACTCCCTGGGTGCCCCAGAGGCCACCACGCCCCGCCACAGGGTGCGGGGCCCGAGGTGACGGAAGGGATGGTGGCTGTGCCAGGTGGCTCTGTTCCCCCCCCGCCCCTCCTCACGCCGCGACTTGACGCGAGGGCAAAGAGCAGGTGGGTGCGGTGCCGGCGACAATCCCTGTTCCCCGCCTGCGTCACCCTCCGCAATCACAGCCCGGGACAAGAGCCAGCGGCAGCAGGATCGGGGTGAGCGGGGGCACCCCTGGAGAGGGACCCCACCAGTGACAAGGGGGAGGGTCGGCTCCGGCCGCTGGTGACCCCCGTGGGACTGGGATGGGACGGCAAAAGGGTCCTGTTGGCCCCCGGGGCGGTGGTACCGTCCGGAGGGATGCGTGGCATGTTCCCCGGGTGGCCGGGGACACGCTGCGGGTAACACAGGTGCCCTCCCCCAGGATCTCACAACAGGATCGAGACGTCCTCGCTGTCCCCCCCGGCAGGATGGGAGACCCCTTGGGCCGCTGGAGCAGCGCACCGGCCCGGTGAGTAGCCAGCAGGGTTGGGGGATCCCCACCTCGGGGCCGAGGGCCACGGTGGGTACAAAGGTCCCTCTGCCCACCCAGAAGCGACCACGACGACAGGTTCCTGCCCCGACAGCCCAACAGCTTCGCCCGCCCCACCGGGAGAAGCATCTACAGTGAGTGAGGGCTGCACCCCAAATATCTCACCCGAAATCCGCCCCCGCTCCCGTCCCCTCACCCTGAGTGTCTCCACAGACCAGCGCAAGGACTACGGGCAGACCCTGCTCAAGCCCCACAACGATTTCCAGCACCACGTTGAGGTAAAGGCCCCCAAAGGGCTCTGAGCCTCCCAAAGCTCCCCGAGCCCCCCCAGCATTGCCGGGGTGCCCCTGTGTCACCGTGTCCCCTCCATGTCACCGTGTCCCCCACCAGCACCTGCTGACGCTGCGCCTGGAGCGGGATCTGCGCAGCCCCGAGGACTGTCTGGGGAGGCTGAAGGCGCTGGAGGTGCAGGGAAGGATCTGGGGGCAGGATGTGACCCTGCAGGTCAAGGACCAGAAGCTGGTGCTCAGCGATGTGGAGAGCAAGGTACTCCTCGGCCAGGGCATTCCCAGAGCTTGGCACTCCCTGGATATGGGACTCCCCAAAGACTGGTATCCACTGGCCAGGGCACCCCTTGAATCCTGGTGCGTTCTGGATATGGAACCCCCAAAACCGGGTACCTCCAGCCAGGGTACCCTACGAAGGTTGGTACCCCCCAGCCAGGGCACCCCCAAAGTCTGATACTTCCCCAGCACTAAATCTTGCCCTCCTCCCATCCCCCCAGAGCCTGGTACCCCCTGGATATGGGACCTCCCCACAGTGTGGTACCCCCTGGATGTGGGACCCCACAAAGGCCGGTACCCCCCGGCCAGGGCACATGCAAAGCCTGATACGCCCTGGCTAGGGGATCAACCCACTATGAGTCCCCCCAGAGCCTGGTACCCCCTGGCCATGGCACCCCCTACAACCCCACTACCCGCTCCCCTGGCAGCCCTTATATCCCTACCACCCCCAGTCCTGGCACCCCTATAAACGCTGCCATCCCCAACCCTGGCAGCACTACAAGCTGGCACCCCCTATAGCCCAAATACCCGCCAACCTCTGAGCTCCTATAACCCTGCTACCTCCCAATCTGGGCACCCACAACCCCACCCGATGCCACCCCCCAGACTGAGTCCCCTCAAAACTCTGCCATCATCCGGGACCCCCCAGAGTCTGGGACGCCCTGGCCAGGGCACCTCCTGAATCCTGGTACGTGGATATGAAACCCCCAAATCCCCCTACCCTCCGGCCCAGGTATCCCCCAAAGCTTGGTACAACCTGCTGCCCTGGCACCCTTATAGTACTGACATCCCTTATATCTCTGCCACCGCCAACCCTGGCACCTGCTATAACCGAAATACTCCCAACTCTGGCACTCCTACAAGCTGGCACCTCCTATAACCCAAATACCCCCAACTATGGCACCCCCTATAACTTAAATACACCCAACATTGGCACCCCCATAACCCCAGTACCCCCCAGCCCTGGCACCCCAACACTGACATCCCCTATAAACGCTGCCACCGCTATAACTCAAATACCCCTAACCCTGCCACTCCTGTAACTCTGGTACCCCTCAGTCTGGGCACCCACACCCCCAGACTGAGCCCCCCCAAACTCTGCCATCCCTCGCCTGTGCCCCCCCATTAACCCTTCACACCCACTCCCCCCATTCCCGACTCCCTCCGTTCCCTTTGCCCTCCCTTACCCCTTTCCTGGCCGTTCCTGGGTGGGGGGGGTCTGAGCACTCCCTTCCTCCCTCCAGGAGGAGCTGGACTCATTCCCGCTGGGAAGCGTCCAGGGCTGCTGTGCCGGGCTGGACAACACAGTGTTGGCCGTGAGTGTCCAGGAGCGGAGCCCCCCCGGAACCAGCGTCCTACTCTTCCAGTGCGAGCGGCCGGGGGTGAGCCCGGGGGGTGCAGGATTGGGGTGGGGGGCAGGATTGGGGGGACAGTCCCCCAGGATGGGTGCCAGCGCCCCGGGATGGTGGCCTGATGGCGGGGGCGTCTGTGCCAGGCAGAGGCGCTGAGGAACAGCCTGGAGAAGGTGCTGAGGCAGCGCAAGGAGGAGCAGAGGGGTCACCACGGGTACAGGTACCGGGGGATCGTGGGTCCTCGCCCCCTCCCTACGTCTGGCCCACGCCAAATTTTTGGTTCTGGGGAGGTCTTGGAGATGTTGCCACGATGTCCCTCAAAGAGTCCCTCCCTGTGGATGCAGACTCCCCCCCCCTCCCTTTAGCACCAGTACCCCAGGTCCTGGCTCAGCCCTTGCGTCCTATCCCCCTATCACAGGTTGACACCCCCTCCCACCCAATTCCCGTGGATACAACTCCCCCTACCTCATCCGCAGGCTCAGCCTACCCCACCTATCCCCCCTACCACGGGCTGAGACCCAACCTACCCCATGTCCAGGGATACAACCCCTCACCCTATCCACGGGCTCACGCCCCCTCCTACACCTCCACCCTATCCCCACAGGCACAAATCCCCCCACACCCCCTCCCATGCCTGGACCTCACTCCTTGGCTCAGCCTCCCCTCATTCCCACGGGCACAGCGTGTTCCCCACCCCACACCTCACCTTTGGGCTCAAACATTCTCCCCTACCCCCCTCAACGCCCCCCTCCTACCCCATACCCACAGACACAGACCCCACTCCCCACCCTTGGACTCAGACCCCCTTCCTACCACAGTCAATCCCCCTTCTCCTACCCCCCTTTAGTCCCCACATTTCTACCCTATAGCCCATCTTTGGACTCAGACCCGCCCCATACCTCAGCCCCACGCCCCCCTACACCCCACCGTCGAGCTCAGCCCCCTCCCATCCCCTCCCCACGCAC
>JAWWTY010000071.1:1491215-1502811 GCA_035222235.1 Margarornis squamiger | reverse complement strand
AGACACAACTAACTGTGTCCCTGTGTCACCTCCTGGTGCCACCAAACTTGGCAGGGCCCAACCCTGCGAGGAGATACCAGTTAAAAAACCCAGAAAAAGACTACAAAAGACAAAAAAATTGACACAAGCCAAACGAATCAAAAAGGACCCAACAAATTGTGTCTCCCTCAGTGTCATCTCGTGGTGCCACCAAACTGGCAGGGCCTGACCCAGTGAGGAGACACTGGTTAAAAAATGCAAAAATTGACCCAAGGAATGATCCAAAACCAGACAAAATGGAGAAGACCCAACAAACTCTGTCCCCATGTGCCACCAAACCTAGTGCCACCAAGCCTGGCAGGGCCCAACCCAGTCAGGGAAACACTAGTTAAAAACCAGAAAAAAGACCCCCAAAATGGACAAAACCAGACAAAACTGAGAATACCGAACCAACTATGTCCCTGTGTCACCTCCTGGTGCCACCAGACCTGGCAGGGCCCCGCGAGGAGACACCAGTTAAATGACCCCAAACCTGACAAAATGTAGAAGACCAAACAAACCGTGTCCCCCCTTGGTGGCACTGGGACAGCAGTGGGAGTGGGTTGGGGGATGGCAGAGGAGCCCTGAGGGGATTGGGGATGTTGGGGGCTCCGGGGGGATCCTGGGGGGGTCTCAGGGTGTGCCCAGAGCAATGGTGATGCTCCCCCTCCCCCTGAGAGAGCTCCAGCTCAGCACCTGTGGGTGGAGGGACAGTGATGGAGCCCCGGGGGTCCCTGAGGCTCCTGGGGGTCTCAGTGTGTGCCTAGGCCAATGCTGATGACCCATCTCCCTCTGGGTGGGCTCCAGGTCAGTGCCCTGCAGTGTCTGCAGGTAGAGGGACGGAGATGGAGCTCTGGGGGGTCCTGCAGGGTCTCAGGGTGTGCTCAGGGCAATGGTGACACGCCCCTGTCCCCCCGGGTGGGCTTCAGGTCGGCACCCTGCAGCGCCTGGGGGTTGGGGGGATGGCGGCAGAGCCCTGTGGGGACCGGGGGTCCCGGGAGTCTCAGTGGGTGCCCAGGGCGATGGTGATGCCCCCCTCCTCCTGGATGGGCTCCAGCTCGGCGCCCTGCAGCGCCTGGGTGAGCAGGGTGAGCTCCTGGCACAGCGTCTCGAAGCGGTAGCTGACACGGATGTCGGGCACGTTGGTCCGGCGAATGTCGTTCCCCTCCGGACCCTCCCGCTGGTAGTTGGGACCCAGCCAGTAACTCTTCACCTGAGGGGGCACCCACAGGGTCGGGGGGGCTGGTGTGGGCAGGGAATGGGAATGGGGATATTGGGGATGGGAGTGGGGGAACTGGGGATGGGGGAATTGGGGACCGGAGTGGGCAAATGGGGGAATTGGGATTTTGGGGGTGGGGCAATTGAGGATGAGAGTGGGGGAATGGGGGTGAATGGGCAAATAGGGGCACTGGGAATGGGGGGATTAGGAATCGGAATGGGGCAAATAGGAACTGGGATTGAGAATGGGAATGGGGGAGTGTGGGAACGGGCATCACCTTGTGGGAGAAGCCGCTCATGAGGACGCTGTTCCGGGCCAGCTCACACATGTCACAGGAGCTGAGCTTCCACACCTGGGTGGCGATGCTGTACTCCTCCATCAGGGGTTCCTGGGGACAGGGAGCCTTAGAGACCACCCACCCAGGGGTACCCCCGAGAGGCCCCCCACCCATGGACACCCCACAGACACCCTCCAGAGCCCACCCATGGATACCCCCAGAGGGGATGGGAGTCCCCTCAGCTCCCACCTATGCCCCTTATGCCCCCCAGGCTGTTTCCCCCCCCCCCCCCCCGCAGGGGTCTCGGGCCGGTGCCCCCTCCCCAGGCACCCACCTTGGTGAAGTGGAACTGCAGGGGGTCGTCGGTGGACAGGGACACCATGAGCCCCCGGGACAGGTACTCGGGGAGGGGGTTGCGGTGGTAGCTCAGGAAGAGGCTGTTGTTGCTCAGGGGGGACATGGCGATGCCGATCTGGGCCAGGTAGTACAGGTACTGCAGCACAGGTGCCTGGGGGGCACAGTGGGTCAGGGGGGGCACAGCGGGTCATGGGGTCCTGCAGCCCCCTACACCTTCCATGCCCCGCCCATCCACCTTGCCACCCACACCCCCCTTCCCCTGTACCCCCCACACCCCTGTGCACCCGTCATCCCTGTGCCTCTCACACCCCCCATGCCCCCTTTGCCCCCCGTACCTCCCACATCCCCCATGCCCTCAGTGCCCCTTGTAACCCCCACGCCCCATGCCCCCCACACCTCCATGCTCCTCGCACCTCCACATCCCCTATGCCACCTATGCCCCCTGTAAGCCCCATGCCCCCGTATGCTCCATGTCCCCCACATCCCCCACACCCTCCCCACCACCGTGCCCCCTGAACCCCCCATGCCTCCCACTCACCTTGCGCAGCAGGAGCCCGTGAGAGATGTTTTCGGATACCATGAAGCCCGACACCAGGTGGTGCACCGGCCCTGCCTCGCCGCAGTGCGGCCGCAGCACAAACGTGTGGAAGCCCCTCTTCCTGGAATGGGGACACCGTCAGCACGGGGGGCTCTGGGATCCCTGACCCCACTGGGGGCTGCCTGTGTCACCACTGGGACCCCAGACCCCACTGGGGGCTGGCTGCGTCACCACTGGGACCCTGACCCCACTGGGGGCTGTGTCACCACGGGGTGGGGCTCAGGGACTCCCAACCCCACTGGGGTGTCTGTGTCACCACGGGGTGGGGTCTCAGGAACTGCCACTGCCCTGAGGGGTGTCTGTGTCATTGTGGGGGGAGGGAGGCAGAGGTCAGTGACCCCCAACCCCTCTGAGGGTTGTCCATTGGGTGTCCATGGGTGCTGTGCGGTGTCCCAGGTGCCAGGGGGTGTCCTGGGTGTCGTGGGGTGTCTGTGGGTGCCGTGGGGTGTCCCAGGTGCCATGGGGTGTCCAGGTGCCCGGCCCTCACCTGCGCAGGTGGTTGAGCACGGTCATGTTGGCGTACATGTAGTACAGGTAGTAGGAGTAGGGTGGGTTGTCCTCCTCCACCCAGTTGCCGGGCAAGGGGCTGTCCAGGTTGAAGATGTGATGCTCCGGCTTGGACTCATCATCCACGCTGTCAAACCCATCCACCTGTGGGGCAGAGACCCCCAAGCTGGGCTGGGACCCCTTCCCTCCTCCCCAGCTGGGGGTCCCTGGGTGCCCCAGTGGGACTCACATGTTCCAGGAAGAGGTGCAGCTCTGGGTGCTGGGCCGGGTGCAGCGTGGCCTCGTAGAGGGGCAGGAAGATGTTCTCCAGCATCTCCTGGAAGTTGGCCAGCTGGCCCTTGGTGCGGTACACATCACTGCGGGAGAGGGAATGGGCAAACAGGGAATGGGACTCAGAGAATCAGGATGGGAGTGAGGGAACTGGGGATAGGTACAGGCAAATGGGGGAATTGGGGATGGGAATGGGGGAATTGGGGATGGGGCAACAAGGGATAGGGGAATGAGGGAGTAGGGGGTGAACGGGAATTGGGAATGGGAATGGAGGAATGGGGGAACTGGGGGTAGGGTTGGGCATGGCAATTTTGAGCTGGGGGAATAGGGGAAATGGGGATAGGAATGGGCAAATGGAGCTGAACAGGAACTGGGAACAGGACCAGGGGACTGGGGGCTGTGGAAAGAGGGTAACGGAGTGTGCCCCATCTGGGGGTCTCGTGCCCATCCCGGGGGTCCCATGCCCATCCCATGGTCCCATGCCCAGCCTGGGGTCCATGCCCGTGACTCACAAGAGCCGCGGCACCTGCACGAGCCAGCGCACGTTGTTGGAGTGCACGCGGTGCTGCACCGCCCAGCGCGCCAGCTTGGCCCACTCGTCCCGCGCGCGGCCGTAGATGGACAGGCGCAGCTCCGCGTTCTGGTACTTGCTCTCCTCCAGGTCTGCCATCACCTCCTGCCACAGGCACACAGGGACACCGTCACCTGTCACCCCCTGGCCACTGGCACGGGACAGGGGACACTGCTGGGGGGAATATGTGTGGTATTGCTGGAGGGACATGTGGCCACTGAAAACCCTTGGCCACTGGGGAGGGGGCATGGTGACATTGCTGGGCTGGGAAAGGTGTGGCACTGCCAGGGGGACATACGACCACTGTCACCCCTCGGCCACTCCGCAGGGGCATGGGGGAACAGGTGTCCAGGGTCACCAATCAGCCACTAGGACAGGGACATGTGTGGCATTGCCGAGGGGGCATGTGGCCACTGTAACCCCTTAGCTGTCAGGGAGGGGATATGGGTGGCATTGCTTGGGGGACACGTGGCCACTATCACCTGTCATCCACCAGAGAGGGGACATGGGTGGCATTGCCAGGGGGACATGTGGCCCCTGTCACCACTTGGCAGCCAGGGAGGGGACATGGGTGAGACTGCTGGGGGGACAGGTGTGGCATTGCCAGGGGAGCATATGGCCACTGTCACCCCTCGGCAACCGGGGAGCAGACGGGGTGGCACTGTTGAGGGGACAGGTGTCTGTGGGTGCCCAGGGGTGGGCAGTGTCACCTTGATGATGTGGGCGAAGTACTTCCCCGAGACACGGTTGTCAGTCTTGATGAAGATCTCGCGCAGGATGGACTCCCCGATCGGGTTGTACTTGGCGTTGAACTTGTCAAAGCGGTGGAAGGTGTTGCGGTCCTGCCAGTGGGGGGGACACAGGGGTGAGCTTAGACCACCCACCACACCCCCTCCCAGAGTGGGGCTTCTCCAGAGCACCCCCAGAGAAGACCTCCCACCCCAACCAGGCACTGATTGGGGGGGTCCCCACTCCTCCCCATGGTTTGGGGTGGGGTCTCTGTTGACCCCCAGGGTTTGGGGTGGGGTTTCTGTTGGGGTGGGGTCTCTGTTGACCCCAGGGCTGGGGTTCTCCCCGTACTGCATGGACGTCCAGCGTGTCCACACTCAGGTCGTAGGCCGTGAGGTTCATGGTCTCAAACACCTCCTTGAGGGTCTGCTCCTTGCCCTTCTCCACGTGCACAATCTCGTCCAGGTGCTTCTTCATTGCCCGCTTGATGAAGCGCAGCAGGTGCTTCTGGTTCATGCAGGATGAGGCATGGATGTGGGTGTCCACCTGCAGCACAGGGACACTCAGCCCTGGGGACCCCCAGAGCAGACCAGAACCACCAGCACAGACCAGGACCCAAAACACACCATGACCTCAAACAAACCAGGACCCCACACAAACCATGACCCCAGAACACACTGTGACCTCAAACACACCATCACCACGAACATACCAGAACTCCCCAAACAAACCATGACCCCAAACACACCCTGACCCCAAGCACACCCTGACCCCACCCAGCCCCAGCCCCCACACCTTGCGGATGTTGTAGAAGTCCCGGTGCGGCACCTTCTTCTGTGCCGCCAGCTCCTTCATCTCATTGAGCAGCACATGCATCTGGAACCTGCTGCTCAGGTACTGCAGCCGCCGGTAGCAGAAGGATTTGCTGCCCCAGTTTGGGGTCTGGGGTCAGTTTTGGGGCCGAGGAGGGAGAACCACCAGCCCCAAAGTGCAGTGCCCACTGGGAGAGGGGGCACAGGGACCACCAGTGGGGGTGGCCGTAGGGGATGCACCAGCACCGTGCTGGAGTCACATGGTGTCCTTGGGATGTTCCCAAGGTTTTGTCCCCATCCCAGACACCCTGCTGTCTCCATTCCCAACATCCCAGTGTCCCCATCCCCATTTCTGACATCCCAGTGTCCCATTTCCCATCCCCAACCTCATCCTTGAATCACCAGTGTCCCTGTGCTCATCCCAATCTCTGTCCCCCAGTGTCCCCATCGCTGTCCCCCTGATGTCCCCATTTATGCCCCCACAGTGTCCCCCTCTGTCCCCATTTATGAGCCCCCTGGTGTGCCCACTTCTGTCCCCCTGGTGTGTCCCCATTCATGCTCCCTTGTTGTCCCCGTTTACCCACTCCAGTGCCCCATGTCCCCCCCCAGTGCCCCCAGTTACCCTCCCATTTTCTGCCAGTGCCCCCCTTACATGGGCCCATTGATGATCAGGGCCATGAGGAAGTTCATGTCTGCGATGAACTCCTGCAGGTCGGGGTAGGGCAGGTCCAGCTCGGTGCTCCTGCAGAGGGGGACACAGCTGAGGATGCCACAGCCTTTCAACCTCCACCATGGTTGCAAATCCCCACCCAGGGGTGCTGGAACCCCCAACACTCCCCAGGGGTCCCACAGCCCCCCAACACCCCCCAGTGCTGCCAGCACCCCCAGCCCCCCCCAGGGTCCCAGGACCCCCAAACATCCCCCAGGCTCACTTGTCGGTGGTGTCCGGGCTGGTGTAGACATGCACTACCCCGTCCACCATCCTGAGCCCATAGCCAAGGTCCCCCGGCATCTTCTGGGGGTCCCACATCTCGTAGGGGTGTTGCTCAGCAAAGGGGGGGTGCACGGGGGCATCTGCGGCCAGAGAACCCCCGTCAGCCCAGGGTACCCCAAAAAAGCAAGGGGACCCCCACAGACACCCCTGAAGTGCAGGAAGACTCCCACGGCTCTCTATAAAGTGCAAGGGGACCCCCACAGACACCCCTAAATTGCAGGGGGACCCCCCCTGGCTCCCCTAAGAAGAACAAAGGGACCCCCACAGCCCTCCCCAAAGTGTAGGGGGACCCCCACAGCTCCCCATAAAAGAGGACGACCCCCAAAGACCCCCACAAGACCAGGTGGACCGCCAATGCACAGGGGTATCTGCAGCCAGGAGACCCCCAACATCATCCCAGAGCACCTCAAAGAGTCCAAGGGGACCCCCACAGCTCCCCCAAACCAGAAGGACCCCCACAACCCCCAAAAGTAGCAGGACTCCCAAAAGCCCCCCCAAAAACCCACCACAAGACCAAAAGGATCCCAAAGACTTCCCACAATATCAAAAGGATCCCCACAGCCCCCTCCAAAGTGCAAGGGGACCCTCACAGCCCCCCAGAAGAGCAGGACCCCCAAAAACCCTCCCCAAGACCAAAGGAACCCCTGGCAGCCCCCACAAGACCATGTGGACACCCAACACACAGGGGATCACCTCCAGCCAAAGCCAGGAGCCACCCAACATCATCTCAGAGTACCCCAAAACCTCCTCTAAACCCCCCAAAAACTCCTCCAGCACCAAGACCCCCCCCCAAACTCACCAGCAGCAACAGGGGTCTCAAGCACATCAAGCAAGTCTTGAGGGGCTTCTCAGAGAGCTTCACGTCATGCCAAAACCTCATCCAAAACCCTAAACCTCCTCCAAACCTCCCAAAACTCCTCCAGCCCCCATTCCAGCACCAAGACCCCTCACACACTCACCAGCAGCCACAGGGGTCTCGGGTACCTCCTCATAACCCCGAGTCTCGAGGGGCTTCTCAGAGAGCTCCTGCAGGTAGCGGGCCGTGGTCTTGCAGAAGCTCTGCAGCGACAGCCCCATGTACTTCTCCCGCACGAAAAGGGCCTTCACCACACTCTTGGCAGCGTCCAGGAGGTCCGTGAAGGGCACCTGGGGAGGGGCATCCAAAGCCCAGCTGGGGTTGGCAGCCTGAGGACCCCCTGGGGTGGGTTCTGGGGGCTCGGGGCGGGGGCTCACCCCACATTTCTCCTCCCCGGAGATAGTGACCCGCTGGAATTCCCGCTCCAGCAGCGCCTCCCGCTCCTTGGGGATGTGATCCACCAGGTCAGCGCCCTGCTCCTTGAACAGCCTGGGGGGCAGGGGCACGGTGACAGGTCTGTCCCATCACAGTGTCCCTGGGACATGGTCTGTCCCATCACAGTGTCATTGGGACATGGTCTGTCCCATCATGGTTTCACTGGGACATGGTCTGTCCCTGTCATGGTGTCCCTGGGACATGGTCTGTCCCCATCCCGTATCCCTGTGTCCAGTGACATGTCTATCCCCACCCCATGTCCAGTGATAGGATCTGTCCCCATCCTAGTGTCCAGTGACATCATGTTTGTCCCCATCCCAGTGTCCCCACCTCCAGTGACAGTGCCCATCCCAGTGTCCAGTGCCATATCTGTCCCCATCCCACGTCCAGTGACATGGTGTCTGTCCCCAACTTGGTGTCCCTATGTCCACTGCCACGTCTGCCCTCATCCCAGTATCCCTGTGTCCAGTGACAGGTCTGTCCCCATCCCAGTGTCCAGTGAAATCATGTCTCTCCCCATCCCTGTATCCCTGTGTCCACTGTGTGTCCCCGTGTCCAGTGAACAGGGTCTGTCCCCATCCCACATCCCACACCCAGTGGCACATCTGTCCCACCCTGTGTCCTCCTGTGTCCAGTGCCATATTTGTCTCTATCCCATATCCAGTGAGATATTCTGTCCCCATCTCATGCCAGTGCCACATCTGTCCCCATCCCAGTTGTCCCCAAGTTCAGTGCCATGCTCTGTCCCCATCCCATTCCCAGTGCCACATCTGTCCCACCCCATGTCCCCCCGAGTCCCCCAACACCCCCCAGTGCCTGTGCCCAGCCCCAGGGTGGCCCAAGGGTGACACTGCCCCCAGTGCCACCACCCCCATGCTGGCCCAGCAGTGCCCCCCATGTACCCCCTCCCCAAACCCCTCCACCCTCCCATGAGCACAACGAGAACTGGGAGGGTGGGACAGAGGACAAAATAACTCATGACAGACACAACCCCAAAGCGAAGACAGGAGGGAGGGGACACACAGCTGGACCCCTGGGGTGGGGGGGACAGGGCCAGGCCGGGGGTCCTGTGCCACCAGCACAGCTGGCACCCCCCAGCTCCCCCCGTCCCCCTCCTGGGTGCCAGGGGCCCTTCAGTGCCAGCGGGGGGGACCCCTGGGCTCTGTGCTGGGAGGGACACGGGGAGCTCCCCGTGTCCCCCGTGTCCCCGGCGGTGTCCCCGAGCTGGACACTCACTGCAGGTCGGCGGCACTGTCAATTTTCAGGAAGTCCTGTTTGGCTCTGAGCAAAATGTCGGGCTCAAGTCTGGGGGGAGGGTGGGGAGGGGACAGAAAAGGTGGGGGGGACAGAAATGGGGGGGCCGGGGAGAGAAAATACCCCGTTAATGCCAAACCCGACAGAAACCGGCCAGAAACTCACAGGGAGGGGACACCGAGACACACCCACGGAGGGGGGGGACATGGACCGGCACGGAGCACCCGGCGGGGACAGGGACGGGGACGGGGACAGGGACCGGTACCAGGACCCCCGTGCTCACTTGACATCCTGGCTGATCTGTCGCTCCAGGCGCTGCCGCCGCTCCTCCAGCTGCTCGATGGGACTTTCCTCCGGGAATTCATAGGGAGCCGAACGCATCTCGCTCTCTGCCAGTGAGCGGCAGAACAGCTCCTGGGGGACAGAGCTGTCACCAGCGGGCACTGCCAAGGCTGTGCCAGGGCCACCACAGCTCCAGGGGACAGAGCTGTCACCAGTTGTGCCAGTGCCACCCCTGCCAGTGCCACACCGGTTCCTGGTGGGGCATCCCTGCCATCACCTGTGCCAGGCCCATCCCTGCCACAAGCTGTGCCCGGGCTCAGCCCACAGAGCTGGGCTGGGAAGGCTCCCAGGGATTCCCAGGGACTCGCACACTCGGAGCTGGAGAAGGCAGGTTTGGGGAGGTGGCGGGGGGAGAGAATGGGAAGGGAAGGACAGAGGGGAGACGCCCTAAGACTCCCCACCCCCAGAGCCGGTGAGGGCAGTGCCAGGACCCACCTCAGCGATCTCCTTGTATTTGCCATCCATGGATGTTCTCAGATCCACCGGGAAGTGCTTCAGGCAGTGGGGGGTCCCGGGCAGGGAGCGGGCGGATTGCAGGGGCCGCGCCCCCGGCCCGCCCCGCAGCTCTGCGGGGACGGGAGGCTCAGCTGGGGGGGCTGGGGATCACCAGCCCCTGCACAGCTTCCCCTGCCCACCACGGAACTGGGATATGCTTTCCAGGACCGGGATGTGCTTCCCAATGGGCGGGGTGGGGACACTGAAGCAGCTCCAGGGACTCCCCCTGCACCACTCGTGGGGAAACTAAGGCAGCTCTGGGGACCCTCTGTAACCCCGCAGAGAGGAAAATGAGCTTCAGGGCCGGAGGGACCCTCTACTTTGCCCCCGCCCCTCCCTGGGCACTGCAGGGGCTGCTGGACCCACGGGGGGTGATGGGCCAACAGTGAGTGAGGGGCTCCGGGGTAGGGGGCAGGACCCCTCCCGTGGGGGGAGGCACAACACTGGGGGCCCCCCATTGCCCCCCCTCACTCCTCTTCACCCCCCCATCTCTTCTTCCCCATTCTACCCTTCCCATTACTGGGGGCACCCCCAAACTGGGGGGCAGGGGAGGCAAAGCCTCCCCCCGCCCAAACATACCCCGACCCCCCCGGAGCACCCCCTGCTCCCACCACTGCCCAGGGTCACGGGAGTGACCCTGCATCACGGGACTCCCTCTGCTGCCAACACCCTTCCTGTCCCCCACCAAACCCACCCCACACCTGCCTGGGGTGAGGGCACTGGAAATCAGGCTCTAGTGGTTAAACTGGGGCGACCAGTAAGACCACCCCCACACCCAGCACAGCCTGGAGGAGATCCCCCAAAGGAGCCCCCAACCCATGTGGTCCCTCCATCACCCCCATGGGAGTGGGGGCAGGCCTGGTGCCACCCAGGGCTGGCAACTGTGTCACCCAGGGCAGGGCTAGCGCCACCCGGGGAGACCACCAATATCACTGGGATGTGCCTCACCTGGGGCACAGGTGACACCCGGGGTGCCCTGTGCCACCCACGTGTGTGAGTGGCACATGGCTGGGAACAGCACTGGTGGCACCCTAAGACTCCTCAGCAAATGGTGCCAGCCAGGTGACAACCCCCACGTCACCTCCCACAACCCATGCCACCAAGCACTCTGTGCCCTCCTCCCGGGACACTTGTGTGTCACCCACAGGTGGGAACAGCCCTGGTGGCACCCTGAGACTCCCTAACCAGTGGTGCCAGCTGGGTGACAACCCCAAAGTGCCACCCTGCCTACCCTGTGTCCCCCACCCAGGACACTCACAGGTGGGAACAGCCCCAGTGGGACACCAAGACTGACCCCAGCAATGGTGCTAGCCAGGTGACAACCTCCACATGTCACCTCACTCACCCCATGCCACCATCACCCTGTGCCACCTACCCAAGACAAGTATGGGTCACCCACAGCTGGGAGCAGACCCAGTGGCACCCGGAGACCCCCAGCAGTGGTGGTGGCAACTCTGTGTCACCATCACCACCCTGCGCCACCCATCCGGGACACCCGCAGCCGGGAACAGCCCCGGTGGCACCCCGAGACCGGTGGCCACAGTCACCTCCCGACACGCCCCTAGCCGGGTGACACCCCAAAGTGCCACCATCCCTCCCCGGCCCCGCTGCCCCCGGGGGTGCCCACGAAGCCGCCCCCGCCCAAACCACCCCCTCGCCCCCCCGGGGTCCCACCCCCCCCTTCCTCCTCCTCCTCCTCTTCCTCCCCTCTCGCTGCGCCACAGCGGGCACTGCCCGGGGGGGGGAGGGACGACACAGGGACCCCCCCAGCGCCGCTGCCACCCCCCAAAACCAGCAGGCACCCCGGTGATGGGCCGACCCCCCCCCCCCAAACCACCGCTAAGCAGCAACCCCGCCCCTCC
>JAWWTY010000071.1:1469782-1486482 GCA_035222235.1 Margarornis squamiger | reverse complement strand
GCTGTCCGTGGGGGTGTGGTGACAAGGGGAGTTCAGGGAGTTTTGGGGGGCTCAGGGCACTTTGGAGGGGCTCAGGGTGCTTTTGGGGGGCTCAGGGTGTTTTGGGGGGCTTAGGGCACTTTGGGGGGGGCTCAGGGCACTTTGGGGGGCGGTGCTCAGGGTGCTCTGGGGACTGCCCGGGTGGTGACGAGGGTGCCCCGCAGGACGAGGGACGTCTGCTGTTCAATCTGGCCGACTCCATTGAGGAGGGCACGATGCCCCCCGAGCTCGTGAGCTGCATCAAGAAGCTGTGGAAGGATGGGGGGGTCCAGGCCTGCTTCGACCGCGCCGCAGAGTACCAGCTCAACGACTCAGCCGCATAGTCAGTGGGGCAGGGGGACAGGGGGAGCAGGGGGACACGGGGTCACAGGGGGCAGGGGGACACAGGGGGCACAGCTGGGGGGGGGCTCGTGCTCTTTCCCAGCCCAGCCTGGCAAAATCCATCTGCTCACTGGTGTCAACATCAATCCCACCGGTGCCATCTCCCATCCCACCAGCCCCACCTCCCAAATGTCCCCAGCTCCTCCAGGGATGTCCCTGCCTTGGCAGATGTCCCAGTGTTTGGCAGAGCTCAGCCCCCCAGACCTCCCCAAAAAGCAGGTGGGGAGGGGCACAGGGGCTGTGGGGGTTGGGGTGCATGGGCAGCCCCTCCTGACCTGGTGACGGCCCCTGCTGCCCCCCAGTTACCTGAACCAACTGGACAGGATCACAGCCCCCAACTACCTGCCCAATGAGCAGGACGTGCTGCGGTCCCGAGTGAAGACCACAGGCATCATTGAGACCAAGTTCTCCGTCAAAGACCTCAACTTCAGGTAGAGGAAGCCCCTTCCCCCCATGAGACCCCTCTGTGACCCCCCCATGAGACCCCACCATGACCCCTCTCCTGATCCCCTCCATGTTCCCTCTTCCAGGACTCCCTTCCATGACCCCCTTCTATCATCCTCTCCACAATCTCATTCCAGGACCCCCTTCCACAATCCCTCTCCATGATCCTTCTTCATGAACCCCACCTCCACGATCCCATTCTATGCTCCCCCCTCCATGTTCCTCCTCCATGAACCCATTCCATGATCCCCTCCATGTTGCCCCTCCATGACCCCATTCCACGCTCCCCCTCCGTGATCCCATTCCATGCTTCCCCTCCATGCTCCCTCCTCCACAACAGCCCCAACATCAGGGTTGGATTTTGGGCTGATCAGGCCCCAACCTCCCATCCCCTATCCCCCATCCCGAGGGCTCTAGGACCACCCCATGGAATGGGGTTGGGGGTGGGGGACTGTCAGGGCCACCTGTGTCACCCCCGCTCCTTGTTCCCTCCGCAGGATGTTCGACGTGGGGGGCCAGAGGTCGGAGCGCAAGAAGTGGATCCACTGCTTCGAGGGTGTCACCTGCATCATCTTCTGCGGCGCCCTGAGCGCCTACGACATGGTGCTGGTGGAGGACGACGAAGTGGTGGGTTGGCATTCCAGAGGGGGAGGAACAGGGGGCTCCGAGGGGATGGGAACAGCCCTTGGCACCGGGGGAACGTCAGCCTGACCCCACGGCCCCCTCCGTGTGCCCCTTCATTGATCCCCTTTCACAATCCCCTCATTGATTCCCTCACTGATCCCCTCATTGATCCCCCTCCCTGATCACTCTCCACGATCCCCCTCACTGATCCCCTCCTTGATCCCACTCGCTGATCCCACTCCATGTTCCCTCTCCACGATCCCCCTCCCAGTAAAGGACTGGCAGAACCAGGACGGGGCTGGTTCCTGCCCAGCTGTGCCCAGTAAAGGTGTTGGTACTTCCTCCGGGTCACAAATCTGCGGGTTTGTCCCTGAGGAACCCCCTGGTTTTCCCTTGGGAAGCTCCCGGGGTTGTTCCGCTCCCGAGAGCCGCTGGAGAACCAGAACACCGGAGCAGCGAGGGCCAGGAATGGGTGGGCTGAAGGAAAATACCGCCTGGAGGAGCCTCCCTGTGCCCTCCAAGGGAGAGAGAGGGAAGAAAGAGCGGGTCCCACCCTCCCAGCGTTGGGAATGGTGGCACAGGGACATATTCCAAAGGGTGGCCGGCCAACGATTCGCTGGCAGAGCGCTGGGAAAGCAGCTGGCAGGGCAGATATCCGGAGAGCAGGAATGTGGAACCTCCAACACGGGTTATATCTGGGAAGAACCAGGAGCCGAATGGTGAAGAGCAGGAGCTCCTCCAGCTTCCATGGATATTCCCTGGGATCCAAACACCTTCTCCAGGCACTGGGGCAGAGACGGGATCTGCCATTCCTGGGCATTTCCATGGCCGGGTGGGAGCTCCCAGGCCTTGCGTGGAAAGAGGGAGGATCCTTCCCATGGGAGAGGCAGGATTTGGGCGGAGCCGGTGCCCTGTACATGGAAAAGCTGCTGCAATGGGAAGCTGAGGGAGGGGAAAACCATCCCTGTGACCCCTGGAGAACCCACAAGGACGGAGAGGATCCAACTTTCCATCAGGAAAAGCCCCTGGCCGGACTTGGATGGATCCTCATCCCCTTGGGATGCTCCGGCAGCAAACTGGGGATGTCACATCCCCCTAAAACTGGAGCTGGTCTTTTTCCAGCCCCTTCCCGAGGCTGTGGGAGCCACAGCCCAGCAGAAGCATCCCGTGAGATGGGAATGCTGCTCCCTGAGCCCACGAGGTTTCCATGGATAATTTCCCCACCACAATCCCTCATTCCTGACGATCCCAGGAGGGATCAGAGTATTGACCTCCCCACAACCCCTCTCTCTCCTGAGGATTTATCCGGGATTTTGGGCGGGCAGGAGGGCAGGCAGCACCACCTGCTGCTGTGGGGAACAGGGGAAAGGTTTTGGGGAATGGGGGGGCTCAGAATCCATGAAAATTCCCTGCAGAACCGGATGCACGAGTCCCTGCACCTATTCAACAGTATATGCAACCACAAGTTCTTTGCAGCCACCTCCATCATCCTCTTCCTCAACAAGAAGGACCTTTTTGAGGAGAAGATCAAGAAAGTCCATCTCAGCATCTGCTTCCCGGAATATGATGGTGAGCCCGAAGCGTTCCCAGCGTTCCCACCTCCCTGGAGACCCCGCAGAAAGGGGGCTGGAGGGGGTGGGAGAGGATGGGGATGAGCAGAGCTGGTTCCATCCCAAAAATAGAGCTGGGAAGAGATGAAGGTGAGGATGAGGATGATCAGAGACGGTTCCATCCCAAAAATGGGCTGAGGAAGGGGATGAGGAAGAGGATGAGGATGAGCAGAAGCAGCTTCATCCTAAAAAGGGCTGAGAAATAGGAGAGGGATGAGGCTGAGCAGAGTGGGCTCCATCCCTAAAAAAGGGCTGGGGAAGGGGATGAGAGTGGTCAGAGTTGGCTCCATCCCAGAAAAAGTGCTGGGGAAAGAGGAGAGGGATGAGGATGAGCAGAACCACCTTCATCCCACTCCATGGGGTGCTGAGTCCAACCCCTGCAGGCTGGAGCAGAGCAGAGGAGCAATGTGGCCTCGGGAAGGCATTTGGAAAGACAAAAACAGGATAAATTCAAGTTTCCTCAAGCCTTTCCCGGGCGTGGCTACCCCCCCCAACCCTTCTCCAGAGCCCATCCCCACGGGAGCAGCTCAGAAACGTTCCCTCCCTCCTCGCACAGGTCCCAACACATTCGAGGACGCTGGGAATTACATCAAGACCCAGTTCCTGGACCTGAACATGAGGAAGGACGTGAAGGAGATCTACAGCCACATGACTTGTGCCACAGACACCCAGAACGTCAAGTTCGTCTTCGACGCTGTCACAGACGTGATCATCAAGGAGAACCTCAAGGACTGCGGCCTCTTCTGAGCCCTGGGAAGGTATGGCGGGCTGGAGCAGGAACACTGGGAATGGGAAGCCTGCGAAGCTCAGGGAAAGGGATGGGGACGAGTAGAGGAGGGGCCATCCCGAAAGGGGTTGGGGAAGGGGATGAGGAGAGAAGGGTTGTGTTCATCCCATAAAAGGGCTGGGGAAAGGAGGAAAGGGGGATGAGGATGAGGATGAGCAGAGCTGGATCCATCCCACCAAATCCCAGAGGCATTGATGTTGGAAGAGACCTCTGATGTCACTGAGCCCACCCTGTGCCCGATGCCCACCTTGTCTCCCAGCCCAGAGCCCTGAGTGCCATGGCCTGTCCTGCCTTGGGCACCTCCAGGGGTGGGGACTCCAAACCTCCCTGAGCAGCCCCTGTGAATGCCTGACTACCCTTTCTGTGGAGAAATTCCTCCTGATGTCCCACCTGACCCTAACCTGGCACAGCCTGAGGCCGTTTCCCCTCATCCTGTCCCTTGTTCCCTGGGAGAAGAGCCCAACCCCCCTGCCCCAGGTCCCCCCATCCTGTGAGGGAATCATGGAGAGGGAGAAGGTCCCCTCTGAGCCTCCTTTTCTCCAGACTCAGCCCCCCAGCTCCCTCAGCCACTCCTGCTGCTCCAGACCCTTCCCAGCTCCATTCCCTTCCCTGGACATGCTTCAGCCCCTCCGTGTCCATCCTGGACTGAGTAACCAGAGCTGGGCCAACCCTCGAGGTGTGATCCCCCGCCCAGTGCCGGCCCTGGGACAATGCTGGCAATGGGACAATCCCAGCCCTGGTCCCACTGCCATTCCCAGTCCAGGCCAGATGCTCTTCCAGGACACCTGGGCACAGCTGGGCATACCTGCCCACACCTGGGCTCACGGTCAGCTGCGGTGGGATCCTCCATCCTCATCCTCACAGGGAGGAAGGCAAAGGGTGGGAGATACTCCATCCTCAACCCCACAGGGATGAGGACAAAGGGTGGGATGTGGGATTCTCCATCCTCATCATCACAGGGATGAAGGTGAAGGGAAAGGGTGGGATGGAGAATGTTCCATCCTCATCAAGGATGGGATGTGGAATTCTCCATCCTCATCCCCCCAGGGATGAAGGCCAAGGTGTCCCTGACTGGATTTCCCCCTTTTCCCCTCCGAGCCTTCCTGGGTGTGTTTAACTCCCTGTTCTCTCTCCCTCCTTCCCAGAAGAGGAAAACATTCCCGTCTCTCCGTTCTGCTGAGCAGAGCCAGAGGAAGATCCACCCCCACACACCCCTTGCTCCCACTTTTTCTATGACCTCCCCAAATCCGCCTCCTTTCCCCCCAAACTAGGAAGGGGCTGAACTCAACTTCCTGCTCCCTTGCATGGCCATTTCCTCTTTTTTTCTGTTTTCCAAGGAAAAATCCCCGTTCTCAGCGTTTCACGGGAGGTTTGACACCACGACACAGCCAGGAATAGGAATATTGAGGGAATTTGGGAGGTAGGGATGGGAACTCCCCCCTGGCCATCCCTCCACAGCCCATTCCTGCCCCTGGATCGGGGATGGATTTATCCAAGCTGGAATTTCTAGGGGAGGTGGAGGCTGAGTTACCTCCCAGTGGCTCCTGGGAAGCAACGTCAGCCCTTTCTGGGAATCAACCCCAGCCCTCTGGCAGGAGAAATCAGGGATTTGTGGAGTTGTTTGGAGCCCTAAAAAGGTGGGAATTTCTGAGGCAGGAAGGGCTGGGGAAGGTAATCCCTATTCCAGCCTGGGAATGGGCTGGATAAAGAGGAAATGGTTACTGGGAACATTTTCACTCTGCTGTTTAGAGCTGCATTTGCTCTCTCTGTTTGTAAATAATCTGTAGGTGATCCCTGTATCCATCCTTTCCCGCAGAGACTCCCATTCCAGCTTCACTTAAGTAGGAAAACACAATAAAGGAATATGCATGATGTGGGTGTCCTTCCTTCCCGCCGCTTCCTGGGCCTGGAGGGAGGGATATTTCCCGGCTTTTGCATCCATTGCAGGCTTCATGAACCTCCTGGATCACCCTGGGATTGGGAGCTGCTGGGATAGGGGTCACCAACCTCCCAAAATATTTCTGGGGGAATGGGTTGAATGGGTTTAAAGGATGGGCCATTCCATGGAGTGAAGGCTCCAGGAAGGGAATTTTGGGACAGCCAGAGCTCCAGTGAGCTTGGAAAAGATTCCAGAAGAGAGAAACACTCCCTGGAGCTGCTAAGAGCTCCCACAAAGAATTTATCCCAGAATTCTAAGCAAGTGTCCTCAGAAAGGTCCCACCTCCATCCCACAGCAACATCTGGGGCAGAATTCCCACAGGGATCTCAGCAGGCAGATTTGGGCTGTCAATGAACAGTAAATCCACCTGCAATAATCCCATGGACAACGGGATTCCTGGGACGTTCCAGCTCCCAAGTCTCTGGAAGCAGCACAACCCCAGCAGTTGGCGGGTGACAGAGCATAAGGAACCTCCCCGTGCCAGTAATTCCACCCCATTCCCAGCAAAGAGCACAACGAACCTCCCTGTTCCCAATAATTCCACCCGATTCCCACCAAACTCTTCCCTCCCTTCTCTGGCAAAGCACAAAAACCTGAAGAACTCCTGGAAAAAGGAAGAAGAAACGGAAGCAAAGGCCTTTACTCACCATTTTAATAACTGCCAACAGGTCTAACAGATCCAACTGTACATGGGACAGACCTGGGAAAAGGGGCTGGATGCAAACATGGATCAGCAAAGGAATGCACAGAGTGGGCAGGGAAACATGGGATTTGGCACCACACGGACAAAGGAAAGGCATGCTCAGGAAAAGCGGGACTGGGAGGGCCTTGGGAAAGGCAGGACGGGATAATCCACTGTTCTCATCCCAAAAAACGCACGGGAATCAGTGGTTTGGGGGTTTGGGAGCAGCAGCTTCCCAGCCAGGCCAGGCTCAGCTCCTCTTTCCAGCTGGGAATGCTGAGCATAAAACTGGGATTAACCCCCCAAACTGAGCCTAACCCCTCCTTATCCTGCTGCTTTTCCAAAGCCTGGTGGGGGTGGGATAGGAACGAGTCACACATGGAAAAGCTCGGAGGAGCTGCAGAAATAGGAAATCCTGACCATCCCAAGCGGCAAATGCCGGGAATTCCCGCTGGGAGGAATGTTTGCTGCAGGATCTCCCCTGTGCATAGTTGAGTGGTGCTTTTGGTTGGGTTTATTCCCATTGTTCCCAAAACCAGGTTTGAAGGAATGAAGTCCCGGAAAAGGGACAGTTTCCTGCCGGGAAAACAACCCGAAAGAACCGTAAAAACAGAGGAATGGGGGTTGGATAAAAGGAGGAGAGAAAGCTACATATCCAAGGGCTGGGATCCGGCTGGAATCCAGTAGGAATGGGGCTGGAATCCAAGGGCTGGGATCCGGCTGGAGTCGGGCTGGAATCCAGTAAGAATGGAGCTGGAATCCAGCTGGAATCTGGCTGGAATTCGGCTGGAACTGGGCTGAAATCTTGATGGAATTGGGCTGGAATCCAGTCGGAATTTGCTGGAATCTTGATGGAATTGGGCTGGAATCCAGGTGGAATTGGACTGGAATCTATTGAGAACCGGGCTGGAATCCAACTGGAATCCAGCTGGAATCTTGCTGGAATCTATTGAAAACCGGGCTGGAATCTGGCTGGAATCCAGCTGGAATCTGGCTGGAACTGGGGTGGAATCTATGGAGAACTGGGCTGGAATCAGACTGGAATCCAGCTGGAATCTATCGAGAGCTGGGCTGGAATCTCTGGAGAACCAGGCTGGAATCTGGCTGGCACTGGAGTGGAATCTCTGAAGAAGCGGGCTGAAATCCCGTCTGCAATCCCACCACAATCCACAAAGATCCCGCCATCCGGCACCACCAGGACGCTCCACCCTAACTCCAGAACTCCATTCCCCAAATGCCCATCCCCGAGCGCTCCCCAGGAAGCAGGGCTGTGCACGGCACTCCCGGGATGCACACCGGGAGCGGCTCCTCAGTAGAGGCCGCACTCCTTGAGGTTGTTCTTGATGATGACATCAGTGACGGCGTCGAACACAAACTGCACGTTGCGCGTGTCGGTGGCGCACGTGAAGTGCGTGTAGATCTCCTTCGTGTCCCGCCGCCGGTTCAGCTCCTCGAACTGGCACTGGATGTAGGCAGCCGCCTCCTCGTACGTGTTGGAGCCTGGGAAAGGCCAAATCCCGGGATCGGACGGTGAAAGGAGGAGGGGCGGATGGGAATAGGAGGGGAAGGGGGTTAAAGGAAACAGGGATGAATTATGGAGTTGTGGGATGGGTGGGTTGGATGGGACTCCAAAATCATGGGAATGGTTTGGTTGGAAGGATCTTAAAAAAGTGACAAATCATGGAATCATGTGATGGTTTGGGTTGGAAGTGACTCTGAAATCATGGAATGGTTGGGTTGGAAGAGTCTTAAATGAAAAGACCGACATATTATGGAATCAATGAATGGTTTGGGTTGGAAGGACCTTAAAGCAAAAGAGGGACAAATTAGGGGATCAAGTATTGGTTTGGGTTGGAAGGAACCTTAAAATCATGGAAGGGTTTGGGTTGGAAGGGACCAGAGAAGAACAGGGATCTGTCTCCCAGCCTCTAAAATTTCAACAGAATTCTTGCCCTAGCAAAGTGTGGAAAACGAGGAGCGACCTCGATCTGCTGGAGAGCAACATTTGGGCTTCATATGACAGGGACAAAGGTCGTTCCCAAAGCTCTTCCAAGAAAACGAGCCCAGGAGACAGAGGGAAGGACATGGGGGAAAAGGAGCCGACCCGGAGTGGCTCATCCCTACTCCGCGGCTCTCCCAGACCCCACCCACCTGTGTACTCCGGATAGCAGATGGTCAGGGGGCTCTTCCGGATCTTCTCCTCAAACAGGTCCTTCTTGTTGAGGAAGAGGATGATGGAGGTGTCCGTGAACCACTTGTTGTTGCAGATGCTGTCGAAGAGCTTCATGCTCTCGTGCATCCGGTTCTGGAATGGGACCGGACACGGCATGGGATGGGATGGGGTGGGATCTGACAGGCCACACCCAATGCTGGAGTGTCCCTGCCATGTCCTGTCACTGCTCCAGGAGCAGCACACGGGGACATGGACAGGATCCCTGTTCCTCCCTGGAATGACCCATATCCAAGGAACAGGCAGAGGACACATCAAGGCACCTCCTGGATCCGGGAAAATCTCTTTTAAGGGCCTATTTATCACTTTGAGAGGGAGATTCCACGGGTTGATCCAAGGAATGTTAGTCCTCCTTGGACAGTTTGGGGTCTGCACTTGGACTGACCCCATGGAAAGGGACCTGAAGCAGTTCTTGAGGGACATTCCCAGTGTGGGAAGGGGCTGCACTTCCTCCCAGCCCCCAATCCCCAGTCCCCAACCCCCCATCCCCTAAACCCCCATGCCCCAATCCCCAATCCAATCCCCAACCCCAATCCCCAAACCCAATCCCAAACTCCCCATCCCCGATCCTAATCCCAATCCCAATCCTGATCCCGCTCCCGCACCATCTCCTCGTCCTCAGCCAGCACGAGGTCGTAGTCGCTCAGGGCCACGCAGAAGATGATGGCTGTGACCCCCTCGAAGCAGTGGATCCACTTTTTCCGCTCTGACCTCTGGCCCCCCACGTCAAACATCCTGGAAAAGCCGAAAAAGTGGCTCAGGAGCCAGGAAAACCCCCCTCTCCATGGCATTCCCGGGCTTGGGAACGCACAGGGTTTGGGGAGAACGAGGCATGGCTTCCCCTGGGAGAGGAAATGTGACAGTGGAATTCTCTGGGTCTTTAAGAGGCTTCCCACTGCCAGGGTTAGATGGGGTTTTGGGAAGGAATTCTTCCCTGGGAGGGTGGGGAGGGGCTGGGATGGAATTCTCAGCGGATGCCCATCCCTGGAAGTGTCCAAGGCCACGATGGATAAACTTGGAGCAACCTGGTTTATGGAAGGTGTCCCTGCCATGGCGGGGGTGGGATGGGATGTGATTCATTTCCTCTTCCAACCCAAACCATTCCATGACCCTTCAGAGCCAGTTAGGGCTGGGAGTCACAATCCGGAGCTCCTGATCCCCCAAGACACATGGATTGTGTTCCCTCTCCCATTTCCTGTTTGTGTGTAGAACTCCCAAATTCTCCTTACAGTAGTTCCAGGGACCCCAGTTATGGGGAATGTGCTCCCTGTGAGCTCCTGCTAAGAGCCAGGAGGAGCAGCTCAGGGAATTCCTGCATAAATTGGATTCATTTCCAATTAAAAGGAGATGTCTGGGGAGTTCCAAACCCCTGCTCTTCCAAATATTTCCAGGAGAGCCCAGGATGGACTGGGAAGTAACAAATCCAGTTCAATCACGTCCTAATTACTGATTTGCTCCTCCAAGGAACTGCCCTGGGTGGCATTTGATGATTCCATGGAAACCCCCCAATCCAGAAGGAAAGATGGAAATCTCTGAGAGATTCTAGATTCTCCAGGGTTGAATCCCTGGTGAGATCCTGAAGGAGAAGCATCCCTGAGAAAGCCCGTCCCAGTTCCAGCCCCTGGGCTGTTTTTCAACATCTGATGTGGAACATCAGGGCAGAGTTCCAGGTGTTTCCATGGATTAATGATCCCTTTGAGGAGCCAATCCCTCTGTGGGGCCCTGCACGTGATCCATGACCGTGGTGGGATTGGGAAGGAGACTTTTCCTTCCCTTCCAAAGGAACCTCCAGCTCCCACCAGTTGTGAGGGGGTTTGGAAGCACCACAAGCTGCAGCTGGAGCTGCTCCTCCGGATCCATCCCCATGGGAAGGTAAGTTATTCTCTGGATGAACCAGGAGCTGCAGAAACACCTCAGGATATGAAGGTTTGGAGCATTTTGGGTAAAATTCAGAGGGTTAAAAGCTGCTGTTCTCACAAAAAACATGCAGAGGCTTCATTCTCCAGGGAATGCTCCCAGGGCCAGAGCTGGGAATGTTCACCTGGAGAAGGGAAGGCTCCAGGGACACCTGAGAGCCCCTTCCAGGGCCTAAAGGGACTCCAGGAGAGCTGGAGAGGGACTTGGGACAAGGCATGGAGGGACAGGACACAGGGAATGGCTTCCCACTGACAGAGAGCAGGGATAGATGGGATATTGGGAAGGAATTCTGGTCTGTGAGGGTGGGGAGGGGCTGGGATGGAATTCCCAGAGGATGCCCCATCCCTGGAAGTATCCAAGGTCAGGTTGGAACAACCTGGGCTAGTGGGAGGTGTCCCTGCCCAGGCAGGGGACAGGATGGTCTTTAAGGTTCCTCCTAACCCAAACCAGTCTGGAATTCCATTAAAACCCTGGGATTTCATACCAAACTCTTCCAAACACAAGCTCTAAGGAAGGCACCCGATGCTTTTCTAGGGATGGGAACAGGAAAGGCTCCAAATCATCGGCACAAACAGGGAAAACTGGGCTGTCCTACATCCACAAATTCCACAGGGATTCCCTGGGATCCCAAGCAAGGATTTCCTAAGCAGCAGGAAGGGTGGGAAACAGGGATTCAGCCTGAGCTCTGGGATTAGAGGGAGTTAGTGCCACAGGACGGGACACCAGGAGGAGCAGGATGGATCCGGAGCCTGGATGTGGGAAGAGAGGACAGGAGAGTCCCATTCCCACAGTGCCAGGCTGGAATTCCAAAGGAACACATGGAGCAGACCATGCACCATGAGAGGGGTTAAACTCAGGCTCAAGCTCCACTCAGCACCCTTTTAGTCTGGATTTTTGGGATTGAGGCTGGAAAAGGAGCAGGCAGGTACCTGTGAGTGTGATCCCAAGAGAAAAGCAGCTGGAAAGAACAGAAGAAGGGAAATCAAATCAAACCCTTCCCAGGGAAGGGGAGTTAAACTGGGATCAGGGATTGTCCAGGAGCAGGTGTGGTATACAGGGATGGGATGGACCTTGAACTCCTGGAAATGCAGGTCCTGGAATGTGAGAGGAGTCTCCACAATTCCTGTGGTTTCATTCCAGGGAAGGAGAGTTAAGCTAGGATCAGGGATTGTCCAGGAGAAGGTGTGGGATACAGGGATGGGCTGGACCTTCTACTTCCCGGTCTTGGAAGGTGAAAGGAGTCTCCACAATTCCCACGGTTTGATCCCAGGGAAGGGGAGTTAAACCAGGATCAGGGATATTTTAGGGGTGTACCAACACTTGGGAGGGAGGGCTGGAATGTGCACTCACTTGAAGTACAGGTCCTTGAAGGTGAAATGTGTCTCCACGATTCCCGTGGTTTTCACCCTGGTCCGCAGCACGTCCTGCTGGCTCGGGATGTAGCTCTGCTGGGAGATCCGCTCCAGGTCGTTCAGGTAACTAGGCCGGGCACAGTGAGAGTGTGGCTGGCACTGGCACGGCGGGCATCGCAGGGAGCCAGGGGACATGGGGGATCCAGGGAATCCAGGGGAGCCGGGGGAGATGGGGAGCGATGCCAGGGAGGGATCTCTCCCTGTGCCAGGCTGGGATCTCTATGCCAGGATGGGATCTCTGTCCCAGGCTGGGATCTCTATGCCAGGGAGGGATCTCTCCCTGTGCCAGGATGGGATCTCTGTGCCAGGGCGGGAATGGGGAGCTGTGCCAAGGTGGGATCTCTATGCCAGGGAGGGATATCTCTATGCCAGGGAGGGATATCTCTATGCCAGGATGGGCTCTCTCCCTGTGCCAGGATGGGATCTCTGTGCCATTCGGGGATCTCTCTCTGTGCCAGGGCAGAAATGTGGAGCTGTGCCAAGGTGGGAGCTCTATGCCAGGGTGGGTTCCCTCCTTGTGCCAGGATGGTATCTCTCCCTCTGCCAGGGTGGGATCTCCCCAGGCAATTCACAGGCCAGGGCTGGCACATCCAAGCCCGAGGCAGTAAATCCCAGGAACAACACTCCCAATCCAGGCAATCCAAACCCTAAATCCCAACCCTCCTTCCTGACAGGCTGACACAACATTCCCTGACGATCAAGCCACTGCAAGGCAAAATTCCCATTGAAATCCCAGCCCCAGCACATTCCCTGTGGAATGCGGCCCCCAGGAACACCAGCACAGGCCATTCCCAGCAGGATCAGGAATCCCATTCCAGCCTGGAACTCCTCTGAGCTGCTTTTCCCCACAGAACAGCCTCCATATTCCTGGCACGAATCCGCTGGATTTTACTGGAACTGGGGGATTTTACTGAAACTGGGAGTTTTCACTGGGACATTTTAGACACACTGGGAGATTTTTCTGGGAGATTCTACTGGGATATTTTAGTGGCTCTGGGAGATTCTACTGGGATATTTTAGTGGCATTGAGAGATTTTTCTGGGAGATTCTACTGGGATATTTTAGTGGCACTGGGAGATTTTTTGGGGAGATTTTTCTGGGAGATTTTACTGGAACTGGGAGATTTTAGTGGGACTGGGAGATTTTACTGGGATATTTTAGAGGCACTGGGAGATATTACTGGGATATTTTAGTGGAACTGGGATATTTCAGTGGCATGGGGGCAATTTCACTGGAACTGGGAGATTCCAGTGGCACTGGGAGATTCCAGGGGGAGGTCTCAGTGGCTCCGAGGGGGTACTAAACCCTCCCAATCCAACATTACTATCCCAGAACCATTGCCAGACAGGAATTGCTCCTTTCCCTGCCCCTGGAAGCTGTGCCAGGAACTCCAGCAAGGTTTCCCTCCTCCCCCTGGCCAGAATTCCCAGGATTTGCAGAGCCCTGTCCTGTTCCCAAATCCCAGATCCCAGTCTGGACCTGCCCAGAGCCGCAGGGCCTTTCCCACAGAATCCAGGAAAAGCCACTCCCCTCATCCCTCCCTCAATCCCACAGGTTTGGGAGCTGCCTATGCCCGGGGTAGGCCTGGCTTTAGTTCAGTAAAACCTGGCTGGGAAAAGCCTGGCTTTGATACAGGCCCAAACTGATGGGATAAAGCTGGAAAATTGCTCCCAACTTCCAGCTGGAAGTTTGGGCAGTGAAAGTGGTAGAATTCCTAAATTTTTGGGGCAGCTAGGTAGGAGGGAATGGAGCCGGGAAATTCCCATCAAACCAACTCCTCGGGGAATGAGCCAGTGGGGCCTGAAAAACAGAGCACTGCCAGACTAATCCCAGAGCCAATCCCATGGGAATGGGGAGCAGTTGGAGGATGCAGCACAGGGGATTTTTGGGAAGCAGGATGTGCTCCCAACTTCAGGCACAGGAGGCACCTCCCCAATTTCCAGGCTGTGCCACTTGTATCCCAGATTTTGTGGCATCTGGAAAAAACACCCCAAAAACCTGGAAAAGCCCAGTGTGAGTCTCCTGGTTTCCAGGAATTCCTGACCCTCAACTGGCACAGCCAGGGAAGCTCCTCACAATGTTTTGGGAACTGCACAGCCCTGGCTGCCTCCCCCTCATCCCACACAATTCCAGGTCGTTCCCACAGCTCCTCCACTCCCATGTGCCCAGGCTGCATCCCTCCCTGGATTCCTGTGCTTCCAGAGCCAGCCATTCCCAAAAAGCCAGTCTGGGTTTGTTTCCCTTCTTTTCTGTCCCTTAAAATGAGGCTTTGAGGAGGAAAATAAAGAGCTCCTGTTTGGCTCTGAGAATTCCCAGCACATCCTGGGCCAGGAAGTGATCATGGAATCATGGAATCCCAGGCTGGGTTGGGTTGGGAGGGAGATTAAATCCCTTTTCATTCCAGCCCTGCCCTGAGCAGGGACACCTTCCATAACTCCAAGTTTATCCAATCTGGCCTTGGAGACTTCCAGGGATAGAAGGGAATTAATTCCTTCCCAATATCCCATCTATCCCTGCCTCTGTCAGTGGGAAGCCATTCTCTGTGCCCTGTCCCTCAATGCCTTGTCCCAAGTCCCTCTCCAGCTCTCCTGGAAGGGGCTCTCAGGTCTCCCTGAAGCCTTCCCTTCTCCAGATGGACATTCCCAGCTCTCTGATCACACTGGATTGGGAATTCCTTATCAGTAAACCTACCAGCTCCAGTGCTGTCCCATCCACACCCAAACAGCTCCAGGGTGCTCAGGGATGTTGGGATGTTGGGAAGAGAATTCCCCTTCTCCGGCTGCCTACAGGAACCCCGGAATGGGGAGTTTTCCCAACAATTTCCTCCTATTCTCTTTTGGTGCTGGGAAAAAAGAGAAGGGGAAGAAAAAGAAGGGAGGGAAAAAAAGGAGGAGAGAAAATAGAGGGGGGGAAGAGAAGGGAGGCGGGAAAGAGGGAAGGGAATTAGAGGGGGGAAAGAAAGGGGGAGGAAAGGATGGGAAGGGAAAAAAGAGGGGAGGGAAAATGAGGAGAAAAAAGAAAGGAGGGGGAAAAGAGGAGGGAAAAATGAGGGGGAAAATGGGGGAAATGGGGGGAAAGGGTGGGAAAAGGGAGGAGAAAAGGAGGGAAGAAGAGGGGAGAGAAATAGAGGGAATAGAGAGAAAATAGAGAGGCGAAAAAAAGAGAAGAGTGGGAAAAAAGAAGAGGGTGGAAAAGAGGAGAGGGAAAAGAGGAGGGAAAAATGAGGGGGGGAAAGAGGAGAGGGGGAAAAAAAGGGAAAGGGGGAAAAGAGGCTGGGAAGAGAAAAAAGAGGAGGAGGAGAAAAAAGAGGAGAGGGAGGAAAAAGAAGGGAGGGAAAAACCCACTATGGAAATAATGTGGATTTTCTCCAGCCCCGTGCAAGGGAACTGGGGGCAGAGCCAGCACTTGGGAACACGGGGATGGGAAAAGGTGATCGGGAATGTGCTAATTCCAGCTAATTATCCACAGCACCCCCAGCCTGGGATCTGCTGGAATTGGGGAAAAGCAGCCAAAGAGCAACTCAAACTCCCGAAAGCTTTATGTGCTTGGGAACATTCCCAGGGATCCTGGAAAGGGAATGCAGAGATGTGTGGGATGGGAATTCCTTCACGTCCCCACTGCTGAGCCCCAAATGGAACTGGGTGGGATACCGGGGGAAAATGGGATATTGTGAAGGAATTCTTGCCTGGGAGGGGCTAGGATGGAATTCCCAAAGGATGCCCCACCCCTGGGAGTGTCCAAGCACTGGCTGGATAAACTTGTAGCAACCTGGGCTATGGAAGGTGACCCTGGAATAGGATCTTTAATTCCTCTTTCTACCCAAACCATTCCAGGACTAAATTCCAAACTGTTCCAGGACTACACTCCAAACCATTCCAGGACTACCCTCCAAGCCACACCAGGACTACACTCCAAACCATTCCAGGACTAAATTCCAAACCGCTCCAGGACTACACTCCAAACCGCTCCAGGACTACACTCCAAACCGCTCCAGGACTAAATTCATGAGGCACAAAATGTGGGATTTTCCCCAGTGCTCCAGGAAGGGACCACAAGCTCCACATTCCCAGTGGATCCCCCAGGCCCGCCCCCCCCACCCCCCCAGCGATCCCGGCACATTCCGAGCCCTGGGAATGTTTCCTTACTAGGAGGCCGAGTCGTTAAGCTGGTATTCCCGGGATCTGCTGAAGCAGGCCTGCACTCCGGGGTCTCTCCAGAGGCGCTGGATGACCCCGGCCAGCTCTGTCGTCATCATTCCCTCCTCGGCACTTCCCGCCAGGACAAACAGCTGTCGGGCATCGTCCTGTGGGAACAGGGAGCCGGGAATTACGGCCATGGAGAGACTCCGGGAACAGCCACGTCGCCGGCACAGTCTCTGGAGCTCGGGAATTCCAGCCTGAGCGATCCCGGGCTCTGCAGCTGGTCGGCTGGAAATCAGGGAGATCTTTCCCTCCTGCAGCCAGGAATTGGGATACCCCAGGGACTGCAATATCCCAGGAATTATGATATCCCAGGAATTGTGATATCCTGGGAACTGCAATATCCCAGGAATTGTGAAATCCCAGGAATTGTGATATCCTGGGAACTGCAATATCCCAGGAATTGTGAAATCCCAGGAATTGTGATATCCTGGGA
>JAWWTY010000071.1:1442535-1453918 GCA_035222235.1 Margarornis squamiger | reverse complement strand
CCTCCCATTTGTCCCACATTTTTCCCTCTTTCCCTCCCATTTTTCCCACTTTTTTCCCATTTCTTTCCCTCCCTTTTTTCCCACATTTTTCCCTCTTTCCCTCCTTTTTTTCCCACTTTTTTCCCCTCCTTTCCCTCACATTTTCCCCCCCGTCCTCCCCGACCTGCCCCGGGATGCGAAAATCCACGGGGGGGAGGGGAGGGGGCAGGTCCCGCTTGGGACCCCCGGCGGCGGCCGGAGGACCCCCAATGCCCCACACCGGTGACAGGGACGGGTGGGACAGGTCCCGTTTGGAGCCGGGGGCCCCCGAGGTGGGGGTCAGGTCCCGTTTGGGACACCCGGGGGTCCCCACGGTGGGGGACAGGTCCTGTTTGGGGCCGGCCGAAGGGGGCAGGTCCTGTTTGGAGCCGGGGGTGCCCGGGGGGGGCTCGGGCGGTCTCCCCGTGCTCTGCAGGAACTGCAGGAAGTTCTCCTGGATGGAGCCCTCCCGGCTGGGCAGCCCCAGCCCCTCGTCGGGAGGCTGCTTGAGGAGGCAGGCGAGCAGCCGGCCGAGCTCGCCGCGGATCTGCCGGTTGAGGCAGCCGTAGAAGAAGGGGTTGGACGTGAAGCAGCAGAAGCCCAGCCAGGTGACCACGCTCTCGGCGGGCCCCCCCGCGTCCCGCGCCCCCAGCGCCGTGTACAGCTGGAAGGAGAAGTAGGGCAACCAGCAGAGCACGAACTGACCGCCCACGGCCAGCGGCACCGCGGCCGCCTTGCTCCCGGGGCCGAGCGTCCTGTGCGGGGTGCTCCGCGGGCCTCCCCCCGACGGCGTGACCATCGTGGAGCGGCTGCTGAGCGAGGCGGAGCGCCGGCGGGCCGGGGGCGTCTCCAGCCAGGTGGGCGGCGGGCCGTGGTGGGCGGCGGCCACGCGGGCCACGCGGAACATGCCGCAGTAGGTGACCACGAGCAGCAGCAGCGGCAGCGCGAAGTAGAAGGCGGCGAAAAACACCACGAAGACCTTGCAGGACGCGCCGCGGCTCCACTGCAGGGAACACCCGTGGGCGCCAGGCGAGGGCGGGCGCTCCGGGGACAGCCAGCCCAGCACGGGCACCACCGAGGTGGCCACGGCTTTGAGCCACACGCCCGCCAGCACCCCGGCCACCAGCGCGGGCGTCATGCGGACCTCGTAGCGCAGCGGGTGCAGCACGGAGTAGTAGCGCTCCAGCGTGACCGTGGAGATGGACAGCACGCAGGCACAGGTGAGGCACACGCTGAGGAACAGGTACGCCCGGCACAGCCCCGGCGATGCCAGCGCGGCGGAGCCCACCAGCATCTCCAGCGGCATCAGCGTGAGCGCGGCCACGAAGCCCACGAGGCACAGGTGGAACACGAAGGCGAACTTGCGCAGCGCGGGGGTCCTGGCGATGACCCCCATGACGGCGGCGTTGCCCACCAGGGCCGTCACGTCCAGCAGCACCATGAAGAGCAACCCCACTGAGCGGGCGGCACCCGCGCCGTCCTTGGCCTTGCCCTCGGCGCTGCCGTCGGGGGGCCGGGACCCCCCCCCTCGGGAGCCGTTCCAGCCCCACGGGGAGGGCAGGGAGGGCTCCATCCTGCGCTGGGCATCGCACGGGGCGGGGGTCACATCGCTGTGTGCCCCGTGGAGGGGGGTGGTGCTCAGAGCACCCCGAGGTGCCCCCCGGTTGCGCCCATCCGGGTGGTCCTTGGAGAGGGGGCACCTGGGGGAAGGGGGAGGTGTTAAGAAGAGGGGGGAGGCACTGGGGGAGCACCTGAGAGCTGAGCTGAGACCCCCAACTGCGGATCCCCGGAACCTGGGGGGAGTGGGACGTTAGAAGATGGGGGAGACACTGGGGGGACTCCTGAAAACTGAGTCGAGACCCCCACTTGCAGCCCCCAGGTGGAGCTGTTGGTGGGAGCGTTGAGACCCTGGAGGGGCCCCTGAGAGCTGAGCTGAGACCCCCAACTGCGGATCCCTGGGACCTCGGGGGAGGGGGAGATGTTAGTAGAGGGGAGAGACACTGGGGGGACCCCTGAAAACCCGGAAAGGGTCACAGCCGACTCCTGAGGGCCATGGGGGGGTCACAGCTGAGCTGGGGGAAGGTGGAGCTGTCAAAGGGGGGCGACACCCTGGGGGGAGCCCTGGGAGCTGAGCTGAGACCCCCAACTGCAGTACCTGGGGGGAGGTGGAGCTGTCGGGGTGGGGTGGGGGGAACTCTGGGGGGACCCTTGAGAACCCCGGGTGGGTCATAGCCGACCCCATAGAGCCATGGATGGGTCTCACCTCAGTTGTGCCATCCCCCCACCCCGCTCCAGGCACCTGTGGGGAAGGTGGAGCCATCGGGGGGAGGAGGAGAGTTTTGGGGGCCCCTGAGAGCCCGGGGATGCTCAGCTCAGCCGTGATGCCCCCCCAGCCCCCACCACCCCCAATCCCTCTCCACGAACCTCCCACCGAACCCCCCAACAAACCCCCTCCCCAACCAAACCCCTCGTTGCCCCCACCCAAAACCGAGAAAATCCGGGGTAAACCCCCCAAATTCCAGCGTTTCAACCCAAACCACCCTAATGGAGCCCCCCACGGTTGAGGGGGGTCAGGATGGGGGGGGTCCCCGCACCCCCCACGCGCGAGTTCAGCCCTGGTGCTTCCAGGGCCTTGTGTGACCCCCCCACCGAGCTCAGCCCCCCCTTCATGGGAGGCGGGGGGGCCACGCCGGAGGGATTTGGGGGCCATCCCAGTCTCCCCCCGGCTGTCCTCACCGGGTCGGGGCCCCCGAGGGTGGGGGGGCTGCTGATGGAATAGGGGCGCAGCCGAGGGTCCCCCCCCTTCTCCCTGCTCCCCCACTCTCCCCATCACCCCGAGCGTTGGAGGACCCCCCTTCTCATCCCCGGGGAGTCCCGTTCCCCCCTCCCTCCCTCCCCGCATCCCCCCCTCTCCCTGGGGCATCGCCCCTGCGGGGCCGCTCGGCCGCCGGACTTACCCTGGGGGGGCTTCATGGGGCCGGGCCGAGGGCGGGGGGTCCCCGCTGGGGTTTGGGGGGCTCCCCGGGGCGGGGGGGTCCCCGGGGCGGCGGGGGCTGCTCGGGGCCGGAGCCGCTGCGGCGGGGGATGCTCCGCTCCGCCCGCCCGCCGGGTCCTAGTGCCGCCCGCCCACCGCGGTACCCCGGGCACGGCCCCCCCCGCGCCCCCTGGGACCCCCGCGAGGGGGGCTTGGCACCGCACGGTCCGGCTTGGTTCTCCCCCGGGTTGGGGGGCGCACGGTGGGATCCCTCCGGGCTGCCGCGCCCTCCTCGGTTTCCCCAAAAAGGGGGAGAGAGTGGGGCACGGTGGGGGGAGGGGAGGCCCCTCGTGGGGCGCCCCCTGCGGGTGCAAATCCGCAGTGGGGGGCACAGGGTGGAGTGAGGGGCGCTCAGAGGGGCCGCCCCAGCTCTGCCCACCCCCAGCCCAGCGCCCCCTCCCCCGCTCCTTCAGCAATGGGGTAACTGGGATGGGGGCAGTGCCACCTCCCTCCCCCGCCCCTCAGTTTCCCTCCTGAGGGGTCCCCAACTTTCCCGCTCCCACCGCCCCCAACATCCCACTCAGGCCGCGAACTCCCCCCCCCCACCGCCCCGTCGGCCCCCTCATCCCGCGGGGGTTCGGGTGGGCTTCGGGGATTCCCGTTCCCGGGATTGAGGGGGGTGACAAGTGGCCCGCGGGTGACGCGTGTGTCGCTCCCCCCCGCGCGTGACGTGCCCATTGCCAGGCTCCGGTTCCCAAAAATAACCCCCCGAGCCAGACTGGAAAGGCGAGACCTCGGCTGACCCGGCTCCCGGGGGGATTCCAGGCACCGGGAATAGCGGGAATGCCGCGGGGATCCTTCCTGCAGAGCACGAATGGGTGGGAGTTCGGGACCCCAGAGCCCCAAACCCAACAGCCTGGCACCCGTGCCCCAGAGTGCCAATGCATCCGCAGCCTGGCACCCCAGGACCCGGTATCTGGGCACCCCAGTATCCCAGCACCCTGGCACCCCAGCACTTCCTCATCCTGCCTTCCCCCAGTGCCCCACACCCTGCCCCTCTGGCACCCCCGTATCACAGTGCCCTGGCACCCCAGTACGGCAGCACCCCGACCCCTAAGACTGCTGGTTGGGTGCCCGTCATCCCAGCACTCCAGCGCCCCAGTCCCCAGACACCCAGCTATCCCAGCACCCAAAATCTTGGCACCCCAGCACCAGGACACCCTGGCACCTCAGTGCCCCAGGATACCTGACATGTTGACATACCAGTACCCCAGGATACCAGGATACCCAGCATGCTGGCACCCCAGCACCTTGGCACCCCAGCACCAAGACACCCTGGCACCCCAGCACCCTGGCACCCCAGGGCCCAATATCCTGGCATCCCAGATCCCAGCATACTGGCACCCCAATACCTCAATGTCTTGGCATCCCAGTAACCCATATCTTGACACCCCAGCACCAAAACACCCTGGCACCTCAACAGCCCAGAATCCTGGCATCCTGGCACTCTGGGATACCCATATCCCAACACCCTGGTACCTCAGTACCCAATACCCTGGCACCCCAGAACCCGGTATCTTGGCACCCCATCACCCTGACACTCTGAAACCCCAGTATCCCAGTGCCCCAGTACCTCAGCACCCTGACACACCTGTCCCCCAGTGCCACACACCCTGGCACCCCCATACCCCGAGCTCTGGGACATCCCCCCGGCCCTCCAAGGTCACCCAGAGCGCCACATCGGGCAGGGGGGTCGGGGTTTGGGGGTGGCTGGGCAAGGATTAACTCCCGGATTAAAGATAGGAAGATGAGGACGATCCAAGGACAAAATTCCCAGTGTGGTTAAGGGGGGACACCCCGCCCGGGGGGGGTGTTGGGGTGCAGGAAACAGAGCGAGGGGCCCCCTGGGGGCCCCGTGCTCCGTGTTCCAGGGGTTGCCTTTAATTCCTGCCCCCTTTCCCAATAAAAAGCTGCATCATCCCAGCACGGTTTGTTCCAGCTCTTTTCCCTCTAATTTTGGACCCAAAATCCGGTACGAATGTTTGGAGCTAAAAATACTCCCGGGAGGCAGAACCGGGGGGGTGGAGGGGGGCGACCAAAGAGGGCTGGAACAGGGGCACCCAGGGGTGCCCCTCGGGGGGGTTCCCGCCCAGAGGGGTCCCCTCCGTCCCGGGGGGGGGCTGGGATGGGGTCGGGAGGAGGGAATTTGGGGTGGAATGGGGGTGAGGCTGTACCGTGGGATTGTGGGGATGAGAGTGGGGGGATGGGGTGGGATGGGGATGAGGGCCAGGATGAAACGGGGTGGGATGGGAAACTGGGGGAGATGGAGATGGGAAGAGGGAATGGGATGGGGATGAGGCCCAGGATGGGACTGGACTGGATGGGGATGAGGATGGTAGCAGAGATGAGAATAAGGATGGGGAGGAATAGGGAATAAGAATGGGGATAGGGACAAGGATGGGAATAGGAACAGGGATGGAGATAGGGTTGAGGGCAAGGATGAGATGGATGGGATGGGATGGGGATGAGGAGGGAGATAGGGATGAGGATGAGGACAGGGATGGGATGGGGATGATGGGGATGATGACAGAGACAGCGATGTGGATAAGGGTGGGGATGGGGATGTGGGATAGGGATGGGGATGAAGAAAAGGAAGTAGATGAGGATGAGGATGGAGATGGGGGTAAGGATGGAGATGGGGAGGTGGATGGGGATAGGGAGGGGGATGGGAATGGGGATGGGGATGCGAATGGGAATGGGGAGGGAGATAGGGATGGGGAGAAGGAGGGGGAGGGGGAGGGGGCCGGGCCGGGTCCGAGGGGTTGGTCCGGTCGGTCCCGGCACT
Source organism: Margarornis squamiger (assembly GCA_035222235.1). Lineage (NCBI taxonomy): Eukaryota > Metazoa > Chordata > Aves > Passeriformes > Furnariidae > Margarornis > Margarornis squamiger. Next base: position 1,448,081 of record JAWWTY010000071.1, on the reverse strand, counting down.
GCGAGGGTTAAACCCGAACGCTGCCGCCATTGGCTGAAGGCGGCGCGGGGCAGCCAATGGGGACGCGCCGTGCGCGCCGGGCCCGCCCCCAGAGCCGTCCCGGGGCCCATCGGGGCCCATCGGAACCGCTCGGCTCCGCTCGGCAGGGTTCGGAACCGCTCGGCGAGGTTCGGAACTGCTCGGCCGAGTTCGGAACCGCTCGGCTGCGCTCGGAACCGCTCGGAACCGCTCGGGGAGCATCGTAGAGGATCGGGGCGGTTCGGCCGCTCTCGGCCCGGTTCGGCTCGGCCTGGTTCGGCTCGGCCCGGCCCGCTCGGCTGCGCTCGGCTCCGCCCGGCTCGGTTCGGCTCCTCTCGGCCCGGTTCGGCTCCGCTCGGGTTAGCTCGGTTCGGTTCGGCTCCGCTCGGGTTAGCTCGGTTCGGTTCGGCTCCGCTCGTCCCGGTTCAGTCCCGGTCCAGGCCCGGGAGGGGGAGGGGAGGCCGAGCATCCTCCGCCGGGTCCGCCCCAGCACGAGAACGGGGAGGGACGGGGGGGAACCGGGTGAGACGCACCCCGGGCGGGCCGTGACATGTCGTGACAGCGGGGACGTGTCGTGACAGCGGGCACAGAGCCACCCCCCGCCCTGACCCGCGGGGGCACCGCCCCCGGGGCGCCTGTGACACCGGGGCACCGAACCCCCTCGCCGTGACACCGGGGGACCACCGGGGCACAGAGCCAGCCCATGTCGTGACCCTGAGGGACCACAGCCACCTCCGGGTGTGACACCAGGGGACCTGAGCCTCTCCATGTCGTGACAAGCGGGGACAAGGCCACCCCACGCTGTGACACAAAGGGACAAAGCCTGTCCAGACTGTGACACCGGGTGACAACAACCACCCAGCACGGTGACACCAAGGGACAGCATCTGGTGACAGCCACCTAAATCTGTGACAACAAGGGACAGCCACCCAGCACCGTGACAGTGGGTGAGCCCTGAGCCCAGTACATACTGTGACAGTGCGTGACTGAAGCCACTCCAGACTGTGACACTGGGTGACAAAGCCACCCCACTCTGCACTGCTGGGGGACCAGTGCCCGGTCAGTGACAGTCACTCCAGACAGGTGACACTGGGTGACCAAACCATCCTGGATTGTGACACTCGGTGACTGAAGCCACCCCGACCTGTGACACCAAGGGATCGAGCCACTCCACCCCGTGACACCAAGGGAGCCCCGGGCCCAGCATGTGCTGTGACACTGGGTGACCAGCCAGCCTGGACGTGCTGTGACCAAGCCACCCCCACTCTGCGGCACTGGGTGACCAAAGCCACCCTGGACTGTGACACTGGGTAAGCCCTGAGCCCAGTGCCTGCTGTGACACCACGGGACCGAAGCCACTCTGTGCTGTGCCACCGGGTGACCAAGCCCCTCCCTGCCGTGACACGGTGTGACTGAAGCTGCCCTGTCGTTCCCCCCCCGCCGGGTGTCACAGCCCCCCCCGTGCAGCCATGTGTGCCCCCGGGGGTGCACTGCCCCCGCTGTCCCTGCTGCTGTCCCTGTCCCTGCTGTCCCCGGGGGGCTCTGTGGGCTCCTCGTGCCCCCCGCGCTGCGTCTGCGCCTCCAACCTGCTGAGCTGCTCCCAGGCCAACCTGAGCTCGGTGCCGGCGCCGCTGCCGCGCTTCACCGCCGTGCTGGACTTGAGCCACAACAACGTGTCGCGGCTGCGCGGGGACTGGGCACCGGCGCGGCTGCCGCACCTGCACGCGCTGCTGCTGAGCCACAACGGGCTGCTCTTCGTGTCCACCGAGGCCTTCACCCACGTGCCCCACCTGCGCCACCTTGACCTGTCCAACAACCGCCTGCGTGCCCTCGACGAGAACCTGTTCAGTGACCTGGGCGAGCTGGAGGTGTTGCTGCTCTACAACAACGAGATCTCCACGGTGGATCGCACAGCCTTCGAGAACCTGAGCCAGCTGCGCAAGCTCTACCTGGGGCGCAACCGCATCGCGCGCTTCCCGCTGGAGCTGCTCCGCGAGGGCACGCGGCTGCCGCAGCTGGCACTGCTCGACCTGTCTGCCAACCGGCTGCGCAGCGTGCCCACAGGAGAGCTGCAGGCGCTGCCCGCCTGGCTGCGCGACCGCCTCTACCTGCACGACAACCCGCTGGCCTGCGACTGCCCGCTCTTCCAGCTGCTGGCCCGCGGCCGCCGCCGCCGCCTCAGCGCCGTGCTGGACTTCCAGAAGGATCTGCGGTGCGTCCTGCCCGGGGTGCCCACCCCCGTGGGCATCCTGGCGCTGGCGGGGCGGCAGCCGCTCAACTGCAGCGAGGCGCGGGAGGCCGTGCTGGAGGCGCACCTTGGGGACAGCGTCACGCTGGGCTGTGACAGCCGCTGGCAGGGCGGCAGCCGCCACTGGGTGACACCAGCGGGGGACAGGGTGGTGGGGGACAGCGGTGACAACGGCAGCGTGGCGCTGCTGGCCAACGGCAGCCTAGAGCTGCGGGCACTGCGTGCTGAGGATGCGGGCACCTACGCGTGCTGGGTGGCGGGGCCCGCGGCCAACGAGACGCTCTATGTGGAGCTGCTGGTGCACAACTTCACCCTGCATGGCCCCCACGACACGCTGAACACGGCCTACACCACCCTTGTGGGCTGCATTCTCAGCGTGGTGCTCGTGCTCATCTACCTGTACCTCACGCCGTGCCGCTGCTGCTGCGGCCGTACCGCGGCCGAGAAGGCACCGGCACCGCGCGACGACAGCATCAACTCCTCGGTGCTCAGCACCACCCCGAACCACGCCGGGGGGCATGCAGAGCCCTGCCCGCCCCTGCCCGCTGTGGGAGGGGGCGCCGGGCAGAATGGCAGGTTCAAGGCAGGGGGGGCCTCCCCGCTGCCCCCCCAACAGGGCCCCAAGGGGCACAGGAAGGTGTCGGACCCCGACTCGGTGAGTTCGGTGTTCTCCGACACGCCCATTGTGGTGTGAGGGGCTGTTGGGGACGGTCACTCTGTCCCCAGCGCTGCTGTGACAGTCCCCAGACAGGAGGGGTGGCTGTGCCCCCACTGCTGCATTTCCAGCTTGGGGGGGTCACCCCGTCGTCCCCCAGGACTGAGCACCACACCTGGCCCCTGCTGGGACCACAAGGGACAAGGTGTGAGGGGACACGGTGGGGACACCCCAGGGACACTCCATGTCCCCAGCGCTGCTGTGACCTATCCCCAAGCAGAAGGGGTAGCCGGACCCCCACTGTGTCCCCAGACTGGGGGGACATATCACAGCCCCCCAGGACTGAGCATCAACACTGGACCCTGCTGAGGTCACCATGGGAGTGTGAGTGAACACACCATGGGGACAGTCCCCAGGGACACCCTGTGTCCCCAGCACTGCTGTGACCTGTCCCTGGGAAGGAGGGGTGGCCGGAGCCCCACTGTGTCCCTAGGTGGGGGAGTCACCCCAGGACTGAACATCACCTCTGGCTCCTGCTGAGGTCACCGTGGGACTGAAAGGGACAAGACTGTGAGGGGACACAGGGGGGACAGTCCCCTGGGACACTCCATGGTCCCCAGCACTGCTGTCACCTGTCCCCAAGTGGGAGGGGTGGCTGGACCCCCAGGGCTGTCCTCAGACTGGGGGGACACATCACAGTTCCCCAGGACTGAGCACCAACTTTGGACACTGCTGAGGTCACCATGGGGCTGCAAGGAAAAAGGTGTGACGGGACACACCACGGGGACACTCCTCAGGGACCTGTCCCCAGGCAGGAGGGGTGGCCAGACCCCCAGTGTGTCCCCAGATTGGGGGGTCACCCCATTGGCCCCCAGGACTGAGCATTGCTGCTGACCCCCACCGACGGGGTCACACCATGGGGACAGTCCCCACTGCTGTGACCTGTCCCCAGACAGGAGGAGTGGCCAGACCCCCATTGTGTCCCCAAATTGGGGGGTCACCTCGTTGGCCCCTAGGACTGAGCATCAACACTGGACCCTGCCAAGGTCACTGTGGGATTATGAGGGACAAAGGTGTGAGGGGACACAGTAGGGACAGTCCTGGGGACACCCTGTGTTCCCAGAACTGCTGTGACCTGTCTCTGGAAAGGAGGGGTGGCTGGACCCCAAGAGCTGTGTCCCCCACTCTTGGGGGTCCCCCCCAGGACTGAGCATCACTGCTGCCCCCACCAAGGTGACTGTCACCACAGGACCATGAGGGACAAAGGTGTGACAGGGGACACTGTGGGGACACTGAGGAGACACCCCAGGGACACCCCGTGTCCCTAGTGCTGCTGTAACCTGTCCCCAGGCAGGAGGGGTGGCCAGACCCCCATCGTGTCCCCAGCTTGGGGGCTCACCCCCAAGGACCTCAGGTCAGTGTGGGACTGTGAGGGACAAGGGTGTGAATGAACACCATGGGGACAGTCACAGGGACATCCCATGTCCCCAGTGCTGCTGTCACCTGTCCCCAGGCAGGAGGGATGGCTGGACCTCTGCAGTGTCCCCAGCTTCGGGGGGTCACCCCGTTGCCCCCCAGGATTTAGCATTGCCCCTTTCCCTCCCCCAAGGCCACCGTGAGACTGACGTGGGAATGGCAGAGTGGGGGGCACCGGCCCCACTGGTGACAGTGACAGCATCCATGATGCCCCCAGGAACAGCAGTACCAGGGGGAGCCCCCCATGGCAGGACAGCCCCGCTCCCCGCGGCCCCGGACCCCCCACTGCCCCCCACCTTCGCATGTGACCACCAAGCATGACACACCCCCAGGGAGCATGTGCCACCCCGGGCAAGGGGGCACCAGGGGTGTGCCCCCCCAGCGGCCCCCCAACACCCTCCTCTCCCCCCTGCAACCCACAGCGGCAAGCAGAGCCCCCCCCATGCAGGGGGTGGGTCCTCGGGGGTCCCGACCCCTAAAGGAGCCCCCTCCAGCTGTGCCCCCCCCCCCCCCAGCTGGTGCCCGCTCATGCCTTGGCCAAAATAAACGTGTTTCCCGTCCCCTCGCCATGTCTGTGCTGCCCTTGGGGTTTGGGGGGCTCCACGGGGGGACCCCCCGCTGGTGGGAGGGGGAAGGTTGGGGGAAAGGCCAAGGCCACAGTGACAGTGCTGTGGGACCCCCGGGAATGGGGGGAGTGGGGGGACTCTGCTGCCATCTGGGGCGGGGGTTGGGGGGGCAAAGGGAGTGGGGGAGGAGGCGCAGGGGGGGTCACCCTGACCTGATCCTGGTCCTGGTGGGCTGTGCTGAAGGGGGGGGTGGGTGGTGTTGTTCTGGGCAGCCCCGTGTTCACCCCCACCCCACTGCCCCCCAGCACCCCAATGACCCCCCGAGCACCCCAATCACCCCCCTCAGCACCCCAATGACCTCACTGCCCTCCCCAGCACCCCAATGACCCCCCGAGCACCCCAATCACCCCCCCTCGGCACCCCAACGACCTCACTGCCCTTCCCAGCACCCCAATGACCCCCCAAACACCCCAATGATCCCCAGCAATCACTGCCCCTTCCAGCACCCCACTGAACCCAATGACTCCCCCCGTCCTGCACTGACCCCCTCAGCACCCCAATGACCTCTTCAGTCCTCCAATGA
>JAWWTY010000071.1:1401932-1438789 GCA_035222235.1 Margarornis squamiger | reverse complement strand
ACTCCCCTCCTTCCCCCCCAATCCCAAACACCCTCCCCACCACGCCGGGACCCCAAACCCTCCCCGTGCCCCCGGTGGTTTTGCCCCGTGGTCCCCTCCCCTCCGCACCTCCTGCCCCCCGGAGCCCCCCGGCCCCCCCGGGCCCCCCTCACCTCCACCTGTGGGCGCTGCGGTGCCCGTCGAGCATCGAGCCGAGCGCGGAGCAGACGCGGTCGAGCCGCCGGTCGAACACGTACCAGCCCGCGGTGACCAGGCGGCTCCCGAACGTGCAGAACTGGGGGGGATCGGGGGGTCAGCGCAGTCCCCCCAGCCCCCACCCACAGCATGCCCCCAAATACCACCCCCAGGGGTCGCAAATACCCAAATGGCCCCCCTGAGATCCTCAAATACCGCCAAGTGACTCCCAGGGACCCACAAGTGATCCCCAGGGACAGCCAAATCCCCCTGGGACTCCCAAATACCCCCAAGTGATCCCTCCACACCCTCTTCAGAGCCCCAAATACCCCCAAGTGACCCCTAGGGACAACGAAGTGACCCCACCCGGACCCCCAAGTGACCTGCCGGGCCCCCTGGGACCCCCAATATCCCCAAGTGACTTCCCCAGACCCCCAAGTGATCCCTCCAGAGCCCCCTGGGACACCCAAATATCTCCAAGTGCCACCCTGGATCCACAAGCAACCCCCAAATGACCCCTCCCCCGCACCTCCCTGGGCCCCACAAATACCCCCAGGTGACCTCCAGGGACCCCCAAGTGGCCTCTCCAGATCCTCCCCTCCAACCCCATCCCCCACGGGACCCCCCCCAATCCCAAGGACGGGTTGAGGGCAGAGTTGGGGGTCGCACCCCTCTCCCCCCCCTCACCGCCTGTGGCCGCGGGGGGCGCGGGGTCCGGGGGGGCTCCTCTCCCGCCCCCTCCTCCTCGCTGTCCTCGCTGGCCCCCCGGCTGCCCCCCGTGCCCGGGGGTGCCCCCCCCGTGCCCCCCTCCCCGGGGGCCGCCGGTGCATCCTCGGGGTCGCTGTCGGAGCAAAGCCGGGCCCTGCACGGAGAGGCCGTTTTGGGGTCCCCAAATTTGGGGGGGGTCGTTACTCTGTGTGTCCCCCTCCCCCTGTCCCCCGGGATGCCCCATTTTGAGGGGGGATCGTCACTCTGTGTCCCTCCTACCCACCCCCCGCAATTTTGGGTGGGAGCGTCTCTCTGTGTGTCCCACCAACCCCTGGATGCCCCATTTCGGGGAGGGGTCGTCACCCTGTGTCCCCCTCAGCGCTCCCCAGGGTCCCCTATTTTGGGGAGGATCATCTCTTTGTGTACCCCCACCCCACTCCTGGGGGTCCCCAGTTTCGGGGGGGCTTACTCTGCGTTCCCCCTACCCCTCCCGCACAATTTTGGGGGGGGTCGTCACCCTGTGTCCCCCCTACCCGCCCCCCGGGGTGCCCAAGTTTGGGGGGGTTGTCACTGCGTGTCCCCCCCGGGGGTGCTCACCTTGGGGGGGGGTGGGGGCAGAGGGGCAGCTTGGCCTGGCACGGGGGGGCTCTGGGGGGCTGCGGCAGCGCAGGAGGGGCGTCCTGGGGGGCGAGAAGGGGTGGCGGTTCCTTCCCGGAGGGGCTCCTCTCTTTGTGGGGGGGGTCGCCTCGGCGGGACCCCTTGAGCTCTGCCACCAGCACGTCAAAGTCCTTGGCACGGCCCGGCACCTCCCGGCGCTGGTGGACAGAGTGGATCTGGGCGGGGACACACACACAGCAGGGTCAGGACCCCCCCCAAACACCCCGCCCCAAGCACCCCCCCAAACACGCCCCCTCCCTCCCCCGTTTCTCGGTACCTTGCAGGTGAGCAGGCGGGTGCAGAGCGTGTTGGTGTCGGGGTTCCGCACCCCGCACTGCCGGTTCAGGTCACACTCCTTCCCTGGGGGGCACAGGGACGTGGGGGGGGCACGGGGGGCACCCCGACACCCCCCGGGCTGGGCACGAAGCCCCCACACCGCCTCAGAGGGGGGCACACAGTCCTGAGGGGGCTGGGGGGTCCTGGGGTGGAGCCGCCCCCCAATTTTTGCTCCCCTCTCCTCCCCCCAAAATGCCACTGGCAGCGCTGGCACCTGGAGGGGTCTGTGGGCATAGCAGCGTTTGGGGCCCCTGTTTTGAAGGGGGCATACCTGTTTAACCACCATATTTTGGTGCGTACAAGTTCCAAACGCCATATTTTGGGGGGACATGTGTCCAAATGCCATATTTTGGGGGGACATATGTTCAAACCCCATATTTTGGGATGACACGCATCACGTTTAACCCCCATATTTTGGGTGACACATTCAACCCTTGTATTTTGGGGTGACGTGTTTGACCCTCGCATTTTGGGTCAAACCCCATATTTTGGGGGGATGTGTTATACCCCCATATTTTGGGGGAGATTCATGTTCAGTGCCCATATTTTGGGGTTACACACGTGTTCAGCTCCCATATTTTGAGAAAATGCACATTTGATCCCCACATTTTGGGGTGACACCTCCATGTCCACCCCCCTATTTTGGGCTCACACCCCCCAATTTGGGGCCCCACCCCTCCCTCCCCCTCCTGTCCCCCCTAAACCCGCGGGGTGCCGAGCCGGGGGGGCCAACAGGGACCCCCAAACCCTCCAGAGACAGGAGGGACCCTCCATGCCCCACAACCTCCCCCAGCCCTCGGAATTCCAGCCCCGGGATGTTCCCAAGGGGCGGACTCACGTGCCAACTTCCTGTGGGCCCTGGGGGGCGCTTTGGGGGTCCCCAAATCCTTGTCCCCCGGCAGTGCTGAGTCCCCCCCGCCCCCCGCGGGCATCGGGGGCTCCTTGGGCACCGGGGATTCCTTGGAGTCGCCTTTGGGGGGCACCTTGATGCCATGCCCGTCCGGTTTGGGAATGCTGGGGATCTTCTCCAGGTTCACCACGGGCACGAACAGGCTGGAGGGTGGGGGGGAGTTTTGGGGGGTCTCAGGGGATTGCCGGGAATTTTAGGGTGGGATCCGAACGGCCCCAGGTTGATCCCACGAGGCCCATCCCGGTGCTCACCAGAGGTTGTTGTCCTTGTCCGGGTGCTCGGGAAGGGCTTGGGATCGGCCGCGGGCACCGGGATGAGCTTTGGCTGCTCCGGGGGGGACCCCGTTCAGGGGGCCGGGACAGGGGGGGGGCCGGGCACAGAGTTGGGGCAGCGGGCCATGCCGGCGCTCTTGGGGGTGGGATAAATGGGAAGGGGTGAGATGGGATGGGATAAATGGGATGGGATGGGATAAGTGGCATAAATGAGGTAAATGGGATAAATGGGATGGAGTGGGATAGGTGGGGTGGAATAAATGGGATGGAGTGGGATAAGCCCAGTTATCACTGTAGCTCCCACTGCCACAATCCGTCCCCCCCAACTCTGCTCCACCACAGCCCCCTCCATCGGCAATCCCAGCCAGCATTCCCAGTGCCGTGGAGCCCTTCCCGGAATTCCCTGGCTCACCACAGTGCTTCTGGAAGGCCTGGGGCTTCACCACCTGGTTGCAGTGGTTGCAGACCACCAGGTAGAAGTCATCGTGGGCCGGGCAGTGCCCAAAGATGTCCATGTCTGGGGGCAGATCCGTGAGCCGGCACAGATCCGGAGCCGTGGGAAGTGCCACGGCCGAGGATCCCCTGAGAAACTCTGCGGCCCCAAAATGCCGTGTTTCACCCCAAAACAGGAGCTCACCTTCCTTGATGAGGGTCACAGTGTCCGGGTTGCTGCTGCTGCTCTTCCCACCCTCCTCCAGCTCTGAGCTGGATCCTGCCAGAGAGAAAACCCCTCAGGGGCTGGCACAAGGATGATCCCGGTATTCCCACACAGGGATGGGACTGATCCCAGTGTTCCCAATTTTCCCACACAGGGATGGTCCTGGTTTTCCCATGCAGGGATGATCCCGATCCCAGTGTTCCCACACCTGGATTCAAGCAAGCATCACTGGTGCTCCCAAAACAATTAATCTGGATAAAATGAGACCAGAGGGATGGATCCATCCCAGGAGGGGATCGGTCCTGGTGTGTCACCTCTAGGGTCCCCATCCCAAGTACTGGTGCCACAGGATGTGAGTGCTCCTGGGTCACACCAGGATAGGATGGGACACCCCAGGGACACCCCCGTCTCCACCCAGTGGTGGCTCCACTGGTCATGCCCAGTTGGTGTCCCAGGCTCTGCTGGGAGGACTGGTGGCCACTGGACCATACTGGTCACCCAATGCCACCCATCTGTGCCATACTGGGCTCTCAGTCCCATCCAGTGCTATACTGGGCACCCAGCGCTATCCAGCTGCATCACAGGGCACCAGTGGGGCAGTGCCCAGTCTGCGGTACCCAGTCCCAGTCCACAGAGTCCACTGGGGCAGTGCCAAGCTCCCAGTACCCGGCACTTGGCTCCCAGTGCCCACTGCCCAGTTCCCAGTGCAAGGTATGCCTGTGCCCAATGAAGAGACCCCAGTGCCAAGCTCCAGGTTCCCAGTTCCCAGTGCAGAGATTCCAGTGCCAAGCTCCAGGTTCCCAGTTCCCAGTCCCAGTGCCCAATGCAGAGATTCCAGTGCCCAGTTCCCAGTCCCAGTGCCCAGTGCAGAGATCCCAGTGCCCAGTTCCCAGACCCAGTGCCCAGTGAAGAGATTCCAGTGCCCAGTTCCTGGTGCCCAGTTCCCAGTACTGGGCACTTGGTGCAGGGTGCCCTGTTCCCATTTCCTGGTGCTTGGTGTCCAGTACAGGATGCCCCTTTCCCAGTACCAGGTGCCCAGTACAGGATGCCCCATTCCCAGTATCAGGTGCCCAGTACTTGGTGCCTCGTTCCCAGTAGCAGGTGCCCAGTTCCTGGTACTGGGTGCCAGATCTAGCTGATCAGTGCTGGGTTCCCACTGCCCAGAGCAGGGTGCCCTGTTCCCAGTTCCCTGTGCCCGGTGCAGCATGCCCCATTCCGTGTTCCCTGTTCAGGATGTCCCATTCCCCTCTCCCAGTACTGGTGCAGGATGCTCCATTCCCCCTTCCCTGTTCCCAGTGCAGGATGCCTCGTTCCCTATTCCAGGTTCAGGATGCCCCCTTTTCCTCTCCCGGTGCCCAGTGCAGGATGCCCCATTCCCTATTCCCGGTTGTTCCCGGTTCAGGATGCCCCATTCCCCATTCCCTATGCCCGGTTGTTCCCGGTTCAGGATGCCCCGTTCCTGGTTATCCCGGTGCCCTTCCCCGTTACCGATTATCTCGTTCCCGGTTATCCCTGTTGTCCCGGTGCCGCTCCTGGTTATCCCGCTGCCATTCCCGGTTACCCAGTTATCCCGGTTATCCCTGTTATCCCGATGCCATTCCCGGTTACCCGGCTACCCCGGTGCCGTTCCCGGTTATCCCGGCTAGCCCTGTTATCCCAGCTATCCCTGTTATCCCGGCTATCCCGGTGCCGTTCCGCTCCCTCCGCTCGGTGCGGGGTCGTTCTGGCGCGGCCCCCCCGCAGCCCCCCGGCCCTCACCGGTGTCCGGGGGGGGCCCGGCCCGCTCCAGCCACGCGCTCCAGCTCAGCCCCGCGAACTCGGCCAGGCCGGGCAGCGCCCGCCGCTCCGCCGCCATCGCCGCCGCCCCCCGCCCGCACCCCCGCCCCGCACCGCCCGCACCGCCCGCACCGCCCCGCACATGCCGCGCCTGCGCCGCCCGCCCCGCGGCACCACGGGCAGCGCAGTCCGGGCACCGCGGGGACCACCGGGGGACCCCGGCAGGGACCTGGAGAGACACCCGGGGGGACCCGAGAGATACCCGGAGACACCATCGAGAGAGATCCCTGGAGACACCGGAGAGACCCCCGGGAGACACTGGAGAAACCCTGGAGAGACCCCCGGAGATCACCAGAGAGACCCCCGGGGAAACTGGAAAAACCCCGGAAAGACCATCGGGAAACGCCCCCGAGAGACCGTTGGGAGACTCCCAAGACACCTCAGAGAGACCCCCAGAATGACCCCCGTGAGACCCCAAGAGACCCCCGGGATCCCGGACGGGATGGGGATCATTTTACAGGGATGGGGGACAATGGTGTCGTTACAGTGGGATGGGGAATATGGGGTCGTTATACAGGGATGGAAACACGGGATCCCACACAGGGATGGGGACATGAATCACTATACTGGGATTGGGCACATGGGATTCTTATACTGGAATGTGGCACCCCTTATCGCTACACTGTACTCAGGTCTCCGGTTATCGCTATACTGGACTGCAATCTCCAGTTATCCTGATACTGGGTTGGGATCCCAGGTTATCCCTACATTGGGTTGGGGTTCTGTTATCCCTGTACTGGTCTGGGGTCCCGTTGTCCCTGTACTGGTCTGGGGTCCCGTTATCTGTGCACTGGGCTGGGGCCCTGCCTTGTCCTTACAGCAGTTTGGGAAGCCCAGTTATCCCGTAGGGTGAACGGAGACCGGGTTATCCCCAGGCTGGGCTGGGACCCCCCATTATTCCTGTACTGGGCTGCGGTCCCTGTTATCCTGTGTGGAGAAGAACCCCCAGGGGGGTGTAGCCCACCTGGGGGGTTGTGTAGCCCACCAGGGAAGTTGTAGCCCACACAGGGGTGTATAGACCACCCGTCCACCCAGGGGCGCATGTATCCCACCCGGGGTTGTGTAGCCCACCTGGCATGTGTGCACCCCAGCAGAGGGGTGTGTAGCCCAGCCAGGGATGTGTGTAGCCCAGCCAGGGATGTATGTAGCCCACCCAGGGGTTGTGTGTAGCCCAGCCAGGGATTGTGTAGCCCACCCAGGGGTGTGCATCCCCAAACCGAGACAAACACCAGGACCCCCAATCCAGAGCTGGTACCCAGGACTTTATGCGCCCCTCCACAGACATGGACCCCCCCGGGGTGACACACAGACCCCCCGACACCGAGTGGGACCCCCGGCATTCCCCATCCATCCCCCGCAGCATCCGAACCCCCCCCGCGGCTCCAACCCCGGGGCCAACGACGCCCCCTCCCCGGGCCGGCGGCCGGCGCGAGGTCCCGGGGCCGGGGGGGACCCCCGGGGCTGCGGGGACCCCCGGGGGGGCTACTGCTTGTCGATGGCACCCTGCTCGGCCGCGCTGTCCCGCGCCGGCGGCGGCCGCAGCCACGGCGTCTCTCGCAGCACGAACCAGCAATTCCCGGCCCAGAGCACGAAATTCAGGAACCCGAAGAGCTGCGGGACACGGGACAGGAGGGACAGGGGAAAAGGGGAGAGGGTCGCACGGGGCGTCCTTGGGTGAGAACAGCGCCCGGGAGCCCTTCGTGCACTCCCTGCACCAGATCCCATACATCCCATACAGCCCGTGTGTGCCAGGCATCCCATACAGCCCATACAGCCCGTGTGTGGAGGGTACCCTGTACAGCCTGTGCATCCCATACAGCCTGTGCACCCCATACATCTCATGTGCCCTGGGCACCCCATACACCCTGTGCATCCCATATATCCCATATATCCAGTGTGCCCCGAGCACCCCATACACCCCATACATCCCATATATCCTGTGTGCCCCGGGTACCCCATACACCCCATACAGCACATACAGCCCATGCAGCCTGTGAGCCCTGGGCACCCCATACACCCCATTCAGCCCATCTACCCCATACATCCCGTGCACCCCATACCCTCTGCATCCTGTGTGCCTCATCCATCCTATACACCCCATGCATCCCATATATCCCTTACACTCCATACACCTTATGTACCCTATAAATCCCGTACATCCCACACCCTCGTGCATCCTATATACCCCATACACCCTATACACTCCATACACCCCATATATCCCGTACCCTCCATACAACTCATGTACCCTACACATCCCATGCACCCCATGTACTCTCTGTCCTCAATGAACCCCCCGCACCCTGCCCACGCCCTGCACCCCACATGCCCCATGCCCCCCGTGCTTCCCAACACCCGTGCCAGGGGCTGCATCACCACCCCAACCCCCAGTGGCTGGGGGGTCTCCGGGGGAAGGGGGCAGAGCAGACCCCACAGCCCGTGGGACCGAGTTGGAGTGGGCACCATAGCCGTGCAGTGTTCCCACCCATATTCCCACCTGTGTTCCCACCCGCATTCCCACGCGTGTTCCCACCTACATCCTCACGTGTGTGCCCACGTTCCCACTGCCCTCTCCTGGCCGAGCTCGGAAACCCAGGAATACCCAGCTCTGCCTGTGACCCCACAAACCCCCTGCCCAAGGGAACCATCACACACGTGTGCCCTACCAGAAAGCCCCCAAACTCCCTTCCCGCAGGCACAAACACACCCGTGTGCCGATGTGTGTCCTACAAGGGCTGGGGGCCACTCAGGTCCACTTGAAACCCCACAAACCCCATCCCCAGGGGAACAAACACACCCGTGTGCCCACTCAGCTCTGCCTGAGACCTCCCAAGCCCCCTCCCCACGGGCACACCCCCAGTCTCTCACCACGGAGATGTTGGCCAGCCCCATGGCAGGTGTGGTGCCGGCGCTGCAGACCACGCCGTCGGCCTGGCACACACTCATGGCCGTGATGAGGGCACCGGGTCGAGTGGCCGCCTTGACGTCGCTCAGCCCCTTCCCCCAGGCTGCTGCTGCCACCAGCCAGAAGAAGGCGAAGCACACGGTGACACAGAAATCCTACAGGAACGGGGACAGCGGGATGAGCCGCGGGGCACACGGAGCTGGGCGTGCCAGGGCTGTGCCTGCTCTTACCCCAAAGGGCAGCTTGGTGTTCTCGGTGTAGAGGGAATGGAAGCGGAGGTAGAGCACCAGGGCTGCCATGGAGTAGAGGAAGGAGAAGACCCCCAGGGTCACGAAGAACTCGGCAGGGGCAGAGAAGTCGCCCACCAGGTACAAGGTGCGAGCCTCGGATTCCTCCTGGCAGTCTGGCATCCCAAAAGGAATCTGGTATAACCTGGGAGGGAGGGATGGGTCAGGGGGTGGGGGGAATAACCTGACTGAGGTGGTCTGTTGGGGGGGGTGGGTCCTTGGGAATGGGGGGAAGGATGGGATAACCAGGCTGGGGTGGTTCCTTGGGATGGGCGATGGATGGAATAACCACATCGGGGTGATCCACTGGCAGTGGAGGGGATGGGTGCAATAACTACGCTGGGGTAGTCCACAGGGCCAGAGAGGATGATGGAAATGGCTGGAATATCTAGGCTGGGGTGGTTCCAGGGATGGAGGGCACAGATCCGCTGCCAGGTTGGACCCTGGATGCTTTTCTAGGGTGCACTGTCCTGGCACGGGGCCGGGAGCAAAGGGAAGGGGGCAGAACTGTGGTGGCTCAGGGCTGGCCCAGCTCCATCATCATCTTCCCAGAAAAACCAGGATTCCCCTGGTGTTCCCTGATTAGCGAGAATTCCCATCCTCCCCACCCGCGTCTCCCCTGATTAATGAGAATCTCCCTGGATAGTCTTGGAAACTGAAGCCAGGGGATGTCCCATGACCCCAGGGATGTCCAGTGATCCTGGGGATGTCCCATGACCCCGAGGATGCCCAGTCATCCCAGGGATGTCCCGCGATGTCCCCACAGTGTCAGGGTGTGGAGGGTCCCCATCTGGACCCAGCCACGGCCCCCCGGGGTCCCAGCAGTGGGGAGGGAGTCCAACCCCGACCCAACCCTCCTGAGATGGGGTCCCGAGGCGGTTTTGGGGCTCAGCCCCCCCTCACCTGAAGGGGTACCCGAACTGGATGGCAATGGCCGTCATCCCCCCGCTCTCACACCTCACTGTGGCCCCGGTTTCGCCACTGAAGGAGCCGCAGGAGCCGAAGGCAAAGATGGCAAAGAGCTGTGGGAGAGGGGCAGGGGGTCGGGGGGAGACCATGCGGGGACCCCAACTGATCCTGGAGGGGATTTGTCCCCCCCCGGTGCTCACTCCCGGGCAAGCTGCCACCCCGCAGCTGTCGGCCTCGGGTGGCAGCTGCTGGCACCGGGATTCTGCTGGCACCGGGATTTGAGGCTGGGGGTGATGTTCGGGGGGGCACCGAGGCCAATCCCAGCCGCCGTTGATTTTAGGCAGGGTGCTGAGCACCTGAGTGGGCTTCCAGCCAGGCGGGAGCACGCCCATGGTGGGACCGCGGGGTTGTCCCTGGCCATTCCCTTATCTCTTGGATGAGGGCGCCGGGAAAACACCACTCCCAGTGTTTTCCCGCAGCTCCCGCTGGCCGAGCTCCCAGCTTCCCACCGAGCGGGGATTCCAAGCCTCCAGGGGATGAGCAGCCCCATGTGCGGCACCGAGGGGCGAAGCCAGGGATTTTGGTGGCTCCTCCAGGGATTTTTTTCCCCCTCCAGGTTTTGCTTTCGGAGTGTCTTCACTCGCAAGGGCTGATCCCACATGGGCGCCTCCCTGGCTGGGATTATCCAAACCGAAGAGCCGTGGGATTGGGGGAAAACCCCTTTAATCCGCTTCCTGCGGGTGGGGGGGTGCCCAGACAAGGCTGAGCCCCCCTCCCGTGCCTCAGTTTCCCCCGGGAGCCCCCCGGGCCCGGCGGGGCCGAGGCGCAGAAATGCCGCCCTGAAACCCAATCCCACCGGGAGACTCTCATGGCACGGCCGGGACGGGGCCGGACCTGCGGGCACTTGGCTCGTCCCACCCCCGGGGGTCCCCCCTCCTGGGCCCCGCGGACCCCTCGGACTCCCTCGCCACCCCACGCACCCACCCAGTGCCCCCCCGAGCCCGTGGCAATAGGGGGCCCTGCCACCCCCTTGTCACTGTTGCCCCGGCACGGCCGGGCAGAGCCACCTGCTCAAGGTCACCGGGGGGGAGGGGACACGTGGCCCCGCACCCCAAACCCCTCCAAATGGGGTCCCCACTCCCGGCGCTGATGGCTGAGGCTCCAGGGTCCCCTCGCCATGGAGGTGGGGGGGCCTTATGGAAATCAACGGGATCCCCCAAATCCGGGAGTATCCCGTTTCTCCTGGAACAGTTCCCAGGGGTGGTGGGGAAGGGGGCTGTGTCCGGGGCGGGTCCCGGGATCCGAGCACGGTGGGGGGACACAGCAGGGGTCACTCACCCATTCCAGCACCTTGATGAAGCCCAGGGGCTCCTGGAGGCGGCTCCAGCGCAGCCCACCCAGGATACGGTCCTGTGGGACAGAGCGGAGGGAGCCGGGAGCGCCGGGAACACAGGGACGGCATCGGGATGGCCCCGGGAGCTGCCCCGGGGGGCCAGGAATCCCTCCAAGGAACAGGGGGAGCTGCACCGGGGGCTACCCCGGGGGACCGAGAAGCTGCTCCAGAGGACCAGGAGGGCCACAACAGGATTGCCCCAGGCAGAGGGGCTGCAACCGGGGCGTCGGGGGGCTGCTTCGGGGTGGGGGGGTAAAACGGGGGACAGGGGGCTGCAACGGGGGCAGGCGGGGCTGAAATGCGGGGAGCGGGGGCTGAAACGGGGGCCGGGGGACTTCTCGGGGAGACCGGGGGAGCTGCTCCGGGAGACCGGGCGGCTGCAACGGGGGACGAGGGGGCGGCAAGGGGATCGTCCCGGCTAAGGGGCTGCTCCGGGGGCCCGGGGGGGCTGCACCGGCCACGGCACCGGAGCAGCGTGGGGCTGCACCGGGACTCCGGGGGCTGCACCGGGGGTCGCACCGGGCGGCTGCACCGGGACACCGCGGGGGACGCCGTGGGAAGACACCGGGGGTCGCGCCGGGGACCTCTGCCGGGCCACCGAGGGGCCACAGCGGGAGCGTGCCCCGGTCCCCGGGCACGGGGGTGGTACCGGAGCCCTACCTGGAGCCGGGTCGCTTTGTCACCGGCCGCGGGGGCTCCGGGCTCCGACATGGCCGGGCCGGGGGCGATCGGTGCTGCCTCCGCCGCCCGCTGGGACCGCTCCGCTGCCGGAGCCGCCACCGGGCACCCCCCGCCCCTGGGCGGGCGGCACCGACCCCGCCCCCGGCAGCGCCCCCGGGACAACCCCCTGGTCCCACTCAGGACAGCCCCCCGGACCATCCCCCCGGACAGCCCTATGGGCCCCCCGTGACCACCCTCCGGCCCCCCCCGGGACAGCCCTCTGGGGGTCTCCGTCTGTCCGTCCGTCCGTCTGTCCGTCCGTCCGTGCGTCCATCAGCTTCTCCGCCCCCCGCTTAGCCGGCACGGTGGGCCCGCCGGGGCCCGGTGGCGGCGCTGAAGGTCCCGGCGCGGCCGCGGGGGTCCTCGGGGCATCCCGGCGGCTCTGGACTGGCACCCCTTCCCTGTACCCGCTCCCGCAGAGCCCCTTCCCGCGACCTCCCTCTCAGAGCCCCGCTCCCCGTACCCACTCCCGGGATCCCCTGCCCGAGACCTCCGTCCTTGTATCCCTGCCCGGGACCCCCTTTCCCGTTACTCTCTCCCCGTTACCGGGACCCCCTCCCGGTACCGCGCCCTGCCCGCCCTCTGGCCCCGCCCACAGGGCAACCACGCCCCGAGTCCATCTGGCCACGCCCATCATCATTATGATCCCGCCCCTATACCGCTCTGGGCCCGCCCCCACACTGCTGGCCCCGCCCCCCGCCCCATAGCCCCACACCCCTTGGCCCCGCCCCTTCGCTCTAATCCCGCCCCCCACCCCTTCCCGCTTTCCCATTGGTCGCCCCGCCGCGACGCTGCCCAATGGGCGTGCGACGCGGGCGGAAGCGGAGCGGGACGGGGCCGGAAGTGGCGCGGCGGCCCCGTGTGAGGGTCGAGCCCGTGGCGGAGCCGCCGAGTCCCCCCTGGGCCCCTCCGAGTCACCCCGGGACCCCCCGAGCCCCCCGCGCCCCCGCCGCGATGTTCCTCACGCGCTCCGAGTACGACCGGTGAGTGCGCTGCCGTCCCCGCACGGGCGGCTGAGTCACGGCGCTGCGGCCTCCGGGGGAAGGAGCGTGTGAGGGCAAGGGAACGGGGCTGGGAGGGGAATGAAGCAGCAGGAGAGGCTGAGGGAGCTGGGAGGGCTCGGCCTGGAGAAAAGGAGGCTCAGGGGGGACCTTCTTCTCCAGGATTCCCTGACAGAAGGGTAGGATGGGGAGGGTCGGGCTCTGCTCCAGGGAACAGCGACAGGAGCAGAGGGAACGGCCTCAGGCTGGGCCAGGGGAGGGACAGGTTGGATACTGAGGAAATTCCCACCTGGAAAGGGTGGTCAGGCACTGGGAGGGGCTGCCCAGGGAGGTTTGGAGTCCCCACCCCTGGAGGTGCCCATAAACACGTGGATGTGGCACTTGGGGACATGGCCAGGTGGCCTTGGTGGTGCCGGGGATGGCTGGATCGGTGATCCCAGAAGGCTTTTCCAACCTCAATAATTCCGCGGGAAAACAGACCCCTCCTGGCAGGTTCGGGTTGGGTATTGGGGAAATTCCTGCCTGGAAAGGACGGTCAGGCACTGGGAGGGGCTGCCCAGGGCGGGGGCGGGGTCACCATCCCTGGGGGATGTGGAACTTGGGGCCGTGGGATTCGAGGGGATTACACGGGCTCCTGGAGCACCACTTGGATTCCAGAGGCTACTCCAGGACATCCCACCTGCCCTTTGTTCCCTGTCTCCAGGCACATCCCAAATCCAAGCTCTGTGGGGTCCCTGGTGCCCTCCCGTGTCACCTGTGCCCAGGTGGCTCCAGGGACCCTCATTCCATGTTTTCCCTGCCCCTCTCCCGTGTCCTTGTTGTCTTTGCAGGGGTGTAAACACCTTCTCTCCTGAGGGGAGGCTTTTCCAGGTGGAATATGCCATCGAGGCCATAAAGGTACTGTCACTTCCCCCCTATTTTCAAAGGTTGGGGACATTTGGGGCTCCTTCAAACCCTAGACTGGGTTGGTTGGGACTAATCCTAGGGCTGTTCCCTCCCAAACATCCCACACTCTGCTCTTTCGTGGGACATTAAGGACCAAATCCCATTGTTTCCCCCCAAATTCCAGGGGAAGTTCCCTCCCTGTGTCCCACCAAGGGATTTATCCCCAAATGAAATCAAATCTAAAGATGTTTCTCCCCAAAGCAAACCTAAAAGGTGGATTTAAACCCTGGAACTCTGCAGGGCCAAATGGCCTTTTGGGGCTAAATATCCTTCATTTATAATGTAATTGATAAGTATTCCTGTTGATTATAGGATTGGGAATAAGTAAGTTTGGGATAAACTGCCCAAGGGATGAAGGGAAGAAGCTCTGGGGGGTTTGGGCTGGGGAAGAGAAGGGTCCAGGCTTCATCTTCCCTTGGAGCACTAAAACGAGGGATAAAGTGATAATGGGGAGGGAAAAGGTGATAAAAATGGTAAAATTATCCAGGAATTGGGAATTAAAGCTCCTGAGACGGTGGGATCAAGGTCATTGTTCATGGGATCAGGGTGGGGTTGAGGGGAGGGTTGGTGGGATCAAAGCAGGGGTTGGTGGGATCAAGATGGAATGAAAGCGGGAGCTGATGAGATCCAGGCAAGATAGAGGCAGGGACTGGTGGGATCAAGGTAAGGGTTAGTGGGACCCGGGCAGGGATTTCCAGGAGCTCCTGGGATCTGTCCCTGTGCTCATGGGTGCAGCACAGTGACCCCGAGGTGTCCTGCAGTCCCAGGGTGGGCCTGGGTGCTGGGGATGATCCCTGCCTGGAGCTCCTGGGACACAGGGTAGAGCAGGAGTTCCTGGAAAGCAAAGTGCCCAAGCCACATGATTTGGGATTTGGGCCCATATGGGAAGTCCTCTTTCCCTTTAAATTTCACTCCCGCTGGCAGAGGAGGATTCCTGAGGCCTTTTACACCCCTCAGGCCTCACAAACTGCTGTTGCTTGGGAGATGAAGGATCTGCCCAACCACTTGGGATTCCCATGGATTCCACTTTCTCCCTTTCCTCCTTCAGGGAGGAAAATCCAGATTGGGTTTGTTTTGGGGGGTGATGGGATTAAATCTGGAAAATCCCCCCCAGATAAATCAGGATTAGGTGGGTTTTGTGAGAACTGGAGACTGTAGTGGTGTTTTCCAGCTGGGTTCCACAGCCATCGGGATCCAGACCTCGGAGGGAGTGTGCCTGGCTGTGGAAAAGAGGATCACATCCCCCCTCATGGAGCCCAGCAGCATCGAGAAGATCGTGGAGATCGACTCCCACATTGGTGAGACCAAGGGATCCAGTCCTGGGAGCACCCTTGGAATTGGGAATTTTTTTATATTGAGCATCCATCCCCTGGGAGTTTGGGAAGCTGTGGTTTGGGATGAGCAGTGGGAAGGCTCATCCCTCCCAGTGTACAGCTGCTCCTGGGTGCTGGTTTTCCAGGCTCCAAGCCAGCTCCAGGAGCTGAGAAGAGGCAGCTAAAGCACTGCCCCTGTCTCACTGACCTCCCTCATCCCAAATTTAGCTCTGGGAGGGCAGGGAATTACGGGCACTTGACTCCAGGCCAGTTTTTCTGGGAGAACCGGTGCCAACCCTGAGCCACCCACGCCCTGAGGGGCCCAACCGTGGGCTCCTGAAAGGCAGGAGAGCTCCAGAATTCCCATATTCCTGCTCCATGGGACATGGGAAGAATTCCAGGCATCCCATTCCCTCCTTCTGAGGGACTTTTCCCAGCCAGAGTGGGGGCTGTTCCAGGGTCAGCCAGGAAAGGCCCCTTCCCAGCAGATTGTTTCCATGGAATCATGGAATCCTTGAGGTTGGAAAAGCCCTCTGGGATCACCCATCTGACCATCCCCCAGCACTGCCAAGGCCACCCCTGACCATGTCCCCAAGTGCCACATCCACATGTTTTTTGGGCAGCCCCTCCCAATGCCTGACCATCCTTTCCAGGAAGGAATTCCCCCAATATCCAACCTGCCCCTCTCCTGGCACAGCCTGAGGCCGTTCCCTCTCCTTCTGTCCCTGGGAGCAGAGCCTGACTCCCACCCATCCCACCCTCCTGTGGGGAATCCTGGAGAGGGAGCAGGTCCCCCCTGAGCCTCCTTTTCTCCAGGCTGAGCTCCTGGTTTTCCAGCCCCTTCCCCAGCTCCATTCCCATCCCTGGACACTCTCCAGCCCCTCAATGTCCTTTCTGTCATGAGGGGCCCAAAACTATCATGCCCCCTAGAATTCCAGGTGTGACCCAGCACAGGGACACAAATCCCACCGTCTCCCATTCCCACATTCCCAGCTCCTCTCTTCAGCCTTTTGTGTTTCTTGTGGATTTTTGGGAAAACTTATTCCAAAGAAGGGGTGGAATGTCTCCTGTGTCCCCTCTCCCATTACAGGGTGTGCCATGAGTGGCCTGATTGCTGATGCAAAGACCTTAATTGACAAAGCCAGAGTGGAGACCCAGGTGAGATCCCACATTTCCATCCTGAAAATGGCACCACAAATCCCAGGAACACCTTGGAAGTCCTGGGCAAGGGAAGGAAGATCGTTCCAGCCAGTGGGATGGTGTGGAGTGGGAGGTTTGCTGGGAGCATAAGGGCTGTGTCTGCCTCTGTTTTGGTAAAATACTGGATATATGGGATGTGTTTTTATCTCCTTAAATTTTCTGGATGCCTCAGGTGCTCTGATGTCCCAGGGCTGGAATAAAGACTTGTCCCAGGGTTTTTTTGTACATATCCACCCTCTGGAGAGCTGGATAACCCATTTCTTCCAAAACAGATACTGGGATAAGGCTCTCCAGCCTTGCATTTCCCTGCTGGCATCCCAAGGTTTAGGTATCCCAATATTTTCTGGGCATTTCTGTGCTTCCTGACGCTTCCACAGGAGAAAAGGCCTCGAGTTCCACAGGGAAATTATCCTTGTGTTTACACACTTCTCACCAGCCCACCAGCCTTCCAGAAGTGTCATTTTTTGGGAACACAGGGATAACTGGGATCTTTCCCTGCAGAATCACTGGTTCACCTACAACGAGACGATGACGGTGGAGAGTGTGACACAGGCCGTGTCCAACCTGGCGCTGCAGTTTGGGGAGGAAGATGCTGATCCAGGAGCCATGGTGGGAGCTGGGCAGGGATTTGGGAATGCTGGGGGGCTCTGGGGATGTGGTGACTGCCCCTCTTCTTGTACTGGTCTGACCTGTTCCCTCCTTTGTCCCGCAGTCCCGCCCATTTGGGGTCGCGCTGCTTTTCGGAGGAGTGGATGAGAAGGGCCCCCAGCTGTGAGTTCCGCTCTTTTAATCCTTTGTAAAAATCCAAACCTCCACTGAAAACTTCCCACAACTTCATTTTGGGCTTTTCCTTAAGGATTTTCCTCTGGGGTTCATCTTGTTTTGTCTCTGTTAATGCTGTTAAACTCTTCTCTGAGCCTCCCTGCCTGTTCCCATGGAAAACACACTCTTACCTTCCCCAAATCCTTGCTTTTTGTGGTCTCCTGGGAAGCAGGGAAGTGTTAAAGCTCTCCCTGTGCCGAGTTTATTCCTACCTTTCCCTAAAGGAGCAGCAGTAACATAATCCTGGTGACATTCCTTGGGGAGGTGGTGGAGTGGCTGTAACCTGAACTCTGGGATCCAAAGGGAGGTGGGAAGGGCTTGGCAGAGCCAGCCCAGCAAGGCCTGGCTCCCAGCAAGGAAAACTGGCTGGATTTATTAAAAAAAATCAGGATAAGAGGGCAAAAATCCAAAGGGAAATGGTTCTCAGAGAAACAATTGTGTGTTGTAGTGTGGGAACTGCCAACTCAGGATTCCTTGGGGATGAATCCCAACTCCAGATGTGCAGGGAGCTCCAGGGGGATGGTGGGAGAATCCTTGGGATGCCCTGGGATGCAGCTGGTCCCTCTGTGTCCCCGCAGGTTCCACATGGATCCCTCGGGAACGTTCGTGCAGTGCGATGCCAGAGCCATCGGCTCCGCCTCGGAGGGAGCCCAGAGCTCCCTGCAGGAGGTTTATCACAAGGTAAGGGCTGGGACTGGGATTGGGAAGCACATCCCAAGGATTTGGGGGACCTCAGCACCCACCAACATCCCCTGATTCCCTTCCCCGTGAGGGGTTAGGAGTGGGGTGGGGATGAGGTGTCTGAGCCACTCTGGGCAGGATTGTTCCTTGGCAGAGCATCCTGGGAGGATCCCGTGGATCCTGAGGATCTTTACAACCAGGGGTAGAGCTGCTTCCAGCCCCCTGCTGTCCTAGAGGCTGCTGTGCCTGTGGGATAATTAAACCATGTCAGGAAGTTGTCTATAAATAGCATCAGGATCCCTGTGGATGCAGCACCTTCCCCTGTAAAACCAGGGAATTTGCTGCTGGAATTTCAGGTCATGGTGGATGTTAAGTAGGAATTTCCCTCCCCACCACATGGAGGGAGGTGAGAATCCAAACCCTTATGAAAAACATAATTAATGAGAAGCACAATCAGTGAGGAAGCCAATTAGTGTGTCATTTATCCACTACAGTTATCCCAGTTCCGGATTCCCTGGATTGACAACCCTTTTCCAAGTGCAGAAGGCTGGGAAGAGCCATTTATCCACCAGAATTGCCTAACTTCTGGGTGCCCCAGATTGTCAACCCCTTTCCAAGTGCAAATGGCTGGGAAAACTCATTTATCCACTACTGTGATCCCAGTGCTGGATTCCGTGGATTGACAACCCTTTTCCAAGTGATGGTGGCTTGGAAGAGGCACTTATCCACTGGAAATATCCCAATTCTGGCTCTGGGACTTCATGCAGGGATTTATGGGATTAAACACAGCACAGAGGCTTCTTCAAAGGGGGAATTTGGCCTTTTTTTTGTGGGAAATCAGTGACAAAAACCAGCCCCTTTTATCCGAATCCCCTCAGTGGGATTTCTGCGCCCAAAATGCCAGTTTTTTAAGGAGAAAAAGCAGGATTTTCACCATCCCTGCCAATGTCCCTGCCCTTCTCTCCCAGGGATGCTGCAGATCCCTGGATGAGCTGCTCCATTCTGGCTTAAGGGATTTGGGAAAGGGGAGGGGCCACATCCTGAGCCTCCTATCTATGAGCTCCTTGTTTTCCAGTCCATGACGCTGAAGGAAGCCATTAAGTCATCCCTGGTTATCCTGAAACAGGTCATGGAAGAGAAACTCAATGCCACCAACATTGAGGTGAGTCCTCCTGGAGCTGGGAATGCCCCTGGAGCAAGGAATAGAGCAGCTCAGGGCTTCCTGGAGCAAGGAATGAGGTGGTGGAACAGCTCAGGGCTTCTCAAGCTATCAGCTGATCCTGTCCCTTTCCTACATGGGAAAAATTGGGAGTGTTTGCATTCCAGAGGTGCCTTCCTGGTGTGTTTTCCCAGCTAATCCATGATTTTGAAAGGGTTCTCAGCCCTTCCCAAGTCAGCAGGGACCTGGATTGCCCCCCTGCATGGCTCGTTGTCCCCCTGGATTCAGCCATTCCTTGTAATAGAAGGAATGGAAATTCTCCAGCTCCTGGGCTGCTAAATCAGGCCTGGGGCAGTGCCAAGAATCCCCTGGATGGGGGACAGAGCAGGAGCCTCCAGGCATGGCTGTGCCCCTGGAACCCCGGGAACAGGGAGAAGCCACAGCCTGTGGGGGTGTCTGTCCCCCCAGACCTGCTCCCTTCAGGCTCCTTTTAGGGTGGGAAAGGCACAAACCCCCTCTGGATTGGGTGGGATAAGTGGGAGATGAGGAGCCAGGCCCCTGGATAGAGTTTGCTTCTATTTCTGGCGGGTTATGAGACACCAGACCTTTCCAAACCATGGCATTCCCGCTCCTCTCTCCTCCCATTCCTTCCCTCTGGGTGCTGGGAACCCTTTTCCCAAGGTTTGCACCCCATTTTTCTACTCTATATTGCTGCTGGTGGGATTCCTGGTGGGATTAACCAGCATCCTTTGGAGGGGAAAGCCACCAGCACATGAAAACTTGGATCCCGTGTCCCAAAGTGATGCCACCCAGCTGGAATCTCCTTTACAGGTGCTCTCCCATCCCGGGTACAGTGAGTGGCACTGGAATGTGTACAGTATCCTGATGTCATATCCCAGTTTAACAGGGGCTTAACTGTGCTTGGCACGGCCCTGGAGTGGGGAGGAATGGGAATTGTGCCAGAGGGGGAAGGATGGCAGGAATGTGCTGAGGGATTCAAAGGTTCCTGTTGACCCCAGTCACCCCCAGGCTACAGATCTGTCACCTGAAGGCCTCTTTGCTTCCTAGAAGGAAGGGCTTCTCCCATTTATCCCAGAGTGTTTTCCATCTGGGAACAAAGGAAAAGGGGGAAAGTGTGGCTGTGGAAGAGTTAAATCCATTGGTGACAAAGTTCAGGAGCCTGGGAGGACTTTTATGGATTTTAGATGAATGACTTCCCTGTAAAACCTATCTGGGAATGGGGGAGGGAAGGTTTGTAGGGAGAAAGCGAGGGACAGGCTTGAGGAGACCTGGAAAAGGGAAAGGAATTAGTGTCTCTTGAGTGCTTGGCTTTAGGATTTATACCCATTTGGGGGGATTTATATGAGGTTTTGGTGTATAAATCTTTGTGCTGTTGAGTCTGGTTGGCTCCAGGATCACCAGGTTTGGTGCCCAGAGACACTGTGGATGCTCCATCCCTGGAAGTGTCCAAACCAGTCTGGACGAGGCTTGGAGTAACCTGGGATAGTCCCAGCCCATTCCTGTCCCATCCCAGCCCATTCCTGTCCCATCCCAGCCCATTCCTGTCCCATCCCAGCTCTTGGCTCTCTGTCTGGCACAGCTTTCCCTGTTTTGGGCTCTCATCCCTGAGCCAGGTGTGACCCTTCATCCCGCTCACATTCCTCTTCCAGCCTTGTC
Source organism: Margarornis squamiger (assembly GCA_035222235.1). Lineage (NCBI taxonomy): Eukaryota > Metazoa > Chordata > Aves > Passeriformes > Furnariidae > Margarornis > Margarornis squamiger. The sequence goes on along the minus strand of JAWWTY010000071.1, from coordinate 1,418,226 downwards.
CTCCAAGTATCCCTTGTCCTGCTGCTGCCTCTGGAATGCCTGGGCTGCCTGCCCTGGCACTGTGTTGTCCCCACCCTTATCCCTTGGGCTTTTCCTTGGAGGTCTTGCAGGATGCACTTAGGCCTGGCCTAGTGTCATGTTTGGCCCTCCCTCAGTTTCCCTGAGTCTCCAGACAGGCCGCGATTTATCCCTTTGGAGGAGAAGAGCCCCTTGGAGAGGCAGGAAATCCCTTTTCCCAGGATTTTTTAATGCCTTTCCCCTCACCAGCACCTTCCTGTTCCCACTAAAATTCCCTGCTGCTTCTCCTATGAGGAGACTGAGTCAATCCAAAGCTATTTCTGCCACCAGCAGCTATTTTAGGGAATCAGGGCTGGAATGATCCTGCTGGGCTGGCAGCTCAGGAGAGGTAACAGCTGCTCTCTGCTTTCCTCAGCCACTTAACCCCTTATTCCTTGTTTTACAGCTTGCCACGGTGGAGCCTGGGATGAAATTCCACATGTACACCAAGGAGGAGCTGGAAGAGGTTATCAAGGATATCTGAAAAACAAGGAAAAACCCCTCAAATCCCCCCCGGCCCAAATCAAAGGAACTCTTCCAGTCCACCCAGTTACTGGGATTTCCTCTCCCAGCAGCTCCTTTATCCTGCCAGATCCGGAGGGGTTTTTTTATTCTTTGTGGACAGAACTGAGGAGGGAATGGAATAAATGATTTTGTTATTCCCACTGGGCCCCTCGGAGAGGGGGGAAAAGGTGGGTTTGGAGATGGAATTGGGGGTGGAGCAGGATGGGAGCTGTGCCAAGGGGCTCTGCTGGGGCAGAGTCTCCCTCTCGTGGTGTATCCATGGGCCATTCCAGGTGGAGTCCCACATTTCTTTTTAAAAAATCAGCATTTTTTGAGCTGCTTGCACCTGTTTGGTGCATTCCCCCCACCTCCCCCCCTGCCCTTTCCTGGCTGCTTTTATCCATAACTGTTCCAGGAGCTCCAGCTCCATCCCATAACCAGCTTTGGGATTTGGGTTTCCTTGGAAAAATGCCTAAAAACTGATAGAGCAGAGCCCACCAAGCAGGAACAGGGATAAAATCCTCTCAAATCCTGCCGGCACCACAGAAATTTATGAGTCTAACCCCATTTTTGACCAAAAAAATTCCTGTTTTATCCCACTTTTCTTGCTTTAGTTTCTTATTCTCCAGCAGGAATCTCTATCCCTGTCCTCCACATAGAATCTGGGAATCAAGGATCAGGCTGATGAGGGAATAAACTGAGATTAAGATAGTGTTTTCCTGTAAAATTGTGGTTGTGTGGAAAACCAGCTCTGCCTGGATCCTGGGAGGGGGAGGGGCCTGGGAATTAAATTCCAGGAGAAATTGCAATTTTAAATTCAAATTTCAGGATAAATTACATTTTAAAATGGCAGTTCCAGGAATTCTAATTCCTGAATAAATTGCAATTTTAAATTCCAATTCCAGGATAAATGATGATTTTAAATTCTGCTTCCAGGTTAAATTCCAAATTCAAATTCCAATTCCAGGGTAAATTCCAATTTCAAATTCCAGTTCCAGGAGAAACTCTAATTCCACCCTGAACCCAACAGCACTGGCTGGTGTGGAAGAGCCAGGAGGGGCATTGCCTTAGGAAACAGGGACATTTTCCAACTGGATGCTGGAAATGAGAAATTTTCCTTGTATTCCATTCCTTGGCAAAGCCAAACCTCCCCCACCTTTTCCTTGTATTTCCTTTTCCACCTTTGTCTCCCCCTCTTTTCCCTTCCCCCTTTTCCCCCCATTCCTCTCCCCCTTTCCTTTTTTTTCCCCCTTCCCCCCTCTTTTCCCCCAGAAAACGACTCTGCCTTTTCCAGGCAGGAAACTCCTCATCCTGTTAATTCTCCCCTCTCTTGTCATTCCCAGCTGGATTCAGGAAGGGAAGCCAGGCCTGGAAAACCAGTCCTTGGATAAACCTCAATTTCAGCCTAACCCAGAACCCTCCCCTTGGGAATTCCTGAGGATTCCTTGGGAATTCTCTTCCAGAGAACTTTAAAGGGAACAGCTTGGATCCCCTGAGGCCGTGGTGGGCTTGGATCCAACTCTTGTTCCTGCAGGTGAAAACAGAATTAATTAATGACTTTTTCCCTTTAGGAAGACATTCCTTGGAGCCTGCAATGTGGGGAATTCAGCTGGATTTTGGAATGCTGGGCCACTCCTCATCCCGAAACCAAGCTGGGGCAGGGCCCTGGAACGGGAGCTGGTCCATCCTGAATATCCAGAGGGGCTGGAATGAGGGCCAGGCCACCACCCTTTATCCCAGTTTACCATCCCAGAGCTCAGCTTCCCTTTGGGAATGGGGCCCAGGGGTGTCCCAGGGGCTGTTCCAGCTGGATTTGTTTGTGTCCCAGGGACACAAAAGCCCTTTGTTCCCACAGTGCCAGAAATGGCCCTTTGTGTCCCATCCTGTCACAAGGCACCTTTTATTTCCCCAAATCCACACTTTTTCCCTCAGAATTTTCTCCCACCCCCTAAAATCTGCTTCTTCCACCTCAAAATCTGCCCCAGACCCCAAAATTTGCTTTTTTTGGCCTCAAAATCTCCTTTCCCCTCAGGATTTCCTCTCAATGTCCAAAACCTGCCTCTTTCACCCAAAAATCCATCTCAGACACCAAAAACCGGATTTTTCCCCCTCAGGATTCCTTCCCCTCCCTCAGTTTTTGCCTTATTACCCCCAAATCTGCATCAGTTTTTTACCACTAAATCTGTTTCAGACCCCCAAATCTTCATTTTTTTACCTCACAAATGTCCCTCAACACCCCAGTATTTGCCTTATCTTCCCAAAATCTGCTTTTTTTTTTTGGCCTCAAAAACTCCCTTTCCCTCGGGATTTCCTTCCACCCCGCAAAATATTCTTCCCCACGAAAATTTGCCCCTTCCACCCCAAAATCTGCATTTTTTTGGTCTCCAGAACTGTTTTTCCTTCAGGATTTCCTTCCATCCCAAAAAATCTGCCTTTTCTGCTCCAAAATCTGCATTTTTTTACCTCAGAAATTCCCCTGAACACCCCAAAAATCTGCCTCTTCCATCCCAAAATCTGCTTTATTGCCTCAAAAACTGCCTTTCCCTCAGGATTTCCTCCCACCCCCTAAAATCCACTCCAGACCCCAAATCTGCATTTTTTTACCTCAGAAATGCCCTTCCACACCCCAAATTCGGGATTAATTCCTCTGCAACCAGGGCCTTGTGCTCCCTGTGGGATCCATCCCGGAGCTCTTCCCACAGGGGCAATTCCAGCCCTTCCCACCTCTCCTCCCACCCGGGAAAAGGGGAAAAGGTGGCAGAAAGATGGAATTCTTTCCTCAGCCCAGCGAAAATTCCGTTTTCCTGCGGGATGAGGGTCAGGACCTGGCCGTGCCAGGCTGGGAATTCCTGGCTCCTGATCTCGGGCAGTTTCCATGGGCAGCCCCCCCTTTTTGGTTGTTGTTGCACTGGGAATTCCACCGCCTGCTTCAGGCCCTTGTGGGACGTGCCCGACGGGAAGGGGGCCCCGACATTCCCTGAAAAATCGGGACGGGTCCCACTGCTGTCCCCCCTCTGCCCCAGCCCCGCTCCGTGTTTCCCACAATCAGTCCCTGAGCCCCCCAGGCCCTGCACCCCCTGTCCCCACCCCGCGACCCCTTGTCCTCATCCCGGGACCCCCCCGCGACCGCTCTGTCCCCACTTCGGCCCCCCCGGCCCCGTCCCCAACCTGGGACCACCCTGTCCCCGCCCCTGGCCCCCTCTCCTGGCCCTGAGACACCAGGACCCCCTGACCCCACGCCGACCCCCCCACCCCGGTCCCCATCCCGGGGCCCCCCTCCCGGCCCTGGGACCCCGTGTTCCCACCCCACGACCCCTTGTCCTCATCCCGGGTCCCCGCCCACGCCGGGGGTCCCCGCGCACGTGGCCGCCGCCACTCTCTGAATGGGCCGGGTGGGCCCGACGCGCCCCCTGCCACCTGTGCCTCCGGCCAATCAGAAAATTGCTGCGGCGCTGCTCGCCAATCAGAGCGCTGTCGCTAGGTAGATTAGAGCGTAGGAGGTCAGCAGACAGAGGGGCGGGCTCGCACCCATCGTGCAAGCGCCGCCGGCCACTCACAGCAGGAGGCGGGCGCTGATTGACACACCTAAACCAATCAGAGTAGCGGGCGGCCACTACGGCAAGGAGGAGGCGTGGCCGCGCTGTGAGCGACGTCTCTCACAGCCAACCAGAGCGCGGGGGCGCGGCGAGGGGGCGTGTCGCACGGCGCAGCCATCCAATGGGCGGCGGGGGCGGGCCTTGCCGGGCGCGGCGGTACGGGGCTGGGAGTCGCGATGTGGCCGCGGCGCGGGGCGGGCGCGGGGCCGGGGCTGTGGCTCGGCATGGCCGTGGCCATGGGGACAGCGCTGGGGCTCGGCCTGGCCGTGGCCGCGGGGGCCGCGCTCGGGCTGCGACACCGCGGCCCGCACCGGGACCCCCGCGGCGGCGGGAGCGCGGGGGGAGAGGCCTGCGCCGGCCTGCGCGGGGTGGCGGCCGCGCTCGGCAACAACACGCACCAGGTGAGGAGCGGCGGGAGGGACGGACGGGCTATGGGGACGGGGAATGGGGACACGGCGGGGACAGCGGGGACACTCCGCCCTCCATCCGGGGCGGGCGGGACACGCAACACCCCCCCTCCGCGAGCCCCGCCCCCGGCCTGCGGGACGGGCCGGCCGACACACGGACAGGGCGGCAGACGGAGGGACAGACGGGCCGACCGACTGACGGAGCCACAGAGAGACAGGCCGATAGACCGATAGACAGGCGGACCGAGAGGCGGGCGGACAGAGCGGCAGACTGATAGACAGATGGACAGATGGGCAGGCCGATAGAGAGACCGGCACTCGGACTGACAGAACGACGGGCGAACCGACAGACAGGTCCCCGCCCCCTGCGCGGGTAACGCCCGGCCCCCCCAGGTGGGGGCAGGTGAGGGCGGGGCGGACAGACAGACAGACAGACAGCTATCGCCCCCTGCATGCCCTGGGACGGACAGACAGACAGACAGACAGCTATCGCCCCCTGCATGCCCTGGGACGGACAGACAGACAGACAGCTATCTGCCCCTGCATGCCCTGGGACAGACAGACAGACAGACAGCTATCGCCCCCTGCATGCCCTGGGACGGACAGACAGACAGACAGACAGACCCCCTGCATGCCCCAGGACAGATGGACAGCCCCTGCCGTGCCAGCACAGACACTGCTGCAGTGGGACAGGCTCCAGGGGCAGGGACAGAGGGACAGACAGACAGACAGACAGACAGCAGCCTGACAGGCCCCCCAAACCCCGGGGACACACAGACAGGCCACGGGACAGACGGACACCACGGAGGGTCCTGACAGTGTCCCTTGGTGGGGCGTGGCTGTGGGTTGGGATGGGAGGAGGATGGACTCATGCCAAAGTGTCCCTTGAATGTCCCCAGAGACCCCACGAGTGTCCCCAGACCCTTCACAGGCTTCCTCAGGCCCTCCACAAGTATCCCCAGGGCACCCCTGCATGTCCCCAGGCCACCCCTCTGTGTCCCCAGGCCCCTCACAAGCATCTCCAGGTGCCCCACAAGTGTCCTCAGGCTCCCCACGAGCATCCCCAGCCACCCCCACCCCACTGCCCTCTCCTGTCCAGCCACTTCAGTCCCCCAGGTGGTCCCTGCCTGGCAGGGGTGGCTGTGGGACCTTCGTCTCTGTGGGCTGGAGGATCACAGCATGGTTTGGGGGGCTGAGGGTGGGGATAGGTTGGTGTCACCATCCGGGTGGGTGGCAGGGGACAGCCCTGCCCTGTGGGGGGTCCCCCTGATGTTCCCCCCAGCTCTGGGGGTCCCTGTGACGTCTCTTCCCCCACAGTGCGTGTTTGATGACCTGAGTGGCTCTGTATCACTGTCCTGGGTGGGCGACAGCACCGGGGTGAGTGCTGGGGCGGGGGACACAGCAGTGTCCCCATGTCCTTGTGGGGCCCTGTGTCCCCTCCATGTCTCTGTGGGACTGGGGGTCCCTTTGTCTCCCTGTGTCCCTGTGGGGTTCAAGTCCCTTTGTCTCCTCAATGTCCCCATGTCCCTGTGGGGTTGGGGGTCTCTGTGTCCCGCTGATGTTCCCAAGGGGTTGGGGGTCCCTCTGTCCTCTCCATGTCCCTGTGGGGTGGGGGATCCCTGTGTGCCTTCCATGTCCCTGTGGGATTTGGATCCCTCTTGGGTTCCCCTGGGTTTTGGAGTCCCTCTGTCCCCACCATGTCTCTGGAGGGCTGTGAGGCTGGAGGTCCCTCTGTCCTCTTCATGCCCCTGTGGGATTGGGGTCCCTGTGTCCCCACCTTGTTCACAAGGGGCTGTGGGTCACACTCTCCATGTCCCTGATGTCCTGGGAGGTTGGGGGTCTCTCTGTCCCCTCTGTGTCCCCATATTCCTGTGGGATTGGAGGTCTTTCTGTCCCCTCCATGTCCTGTGGGGTTGGGAGTCCCTGTGTCCCCTCCATGTCCTGTGGGGTTGGGAGTCCTTGTGTCCCCTCCGTGTCCTGTGGGGTTGGGAGGCCTTGTGTCCCCTCCATGTCCCTGTGGGGTTGGGGGTCCCTGTGTCCCCCTGTGTTCCCAAGGGTTTGGGGCTCCCTCTGTCCTCTCCATGTCCCTGTGGGGTTGGGGGTCCCTGTGTCCCCCTGCTGTTCCCAAGGGCTTGGGGGTTCCTCTATGCCCAGGGGGCTGTGGGGTGACACCCCCACCCCACAGGTACCCACTGGGGTGGCATGGAGTGAGAGGGGTGCAGAGATGGGATACCCCTTTTCTGTTGGGTGGGACCCCCGTGTGACCCTTCCTATCTGCCCTTCCCAGGTGATCCTGGTCCTGACGACATTCCAGGTGCCCCTGGTGATCATGAGCTTTGGGCAGTCCAAGCTCTACCGCAGGTGACCCCCCTTGTCCCCCCAGAATTGCCTTCCCCTGGTGCCCACCCCCCACAACAGGGCAGGGCAGTCCCCCCTCCCCTCCCCTCTTAATCCTGCCCCAAATTCCAGCGAGGATTACGGGAAAACCTTTAAGGATATCACCGGGCTTATCAACAACACCTTCATCCGCACCGAATTCGGGATGGCCATCGGCCCCGAGAACTCCGGAAAGGTGGGAAAGGAATCTGGGAACGTAGGGGGCTCCAGCACAGCGGGGGGGTCTTTCCGATGATCCCACTCATGGCTGAGCCCCCTGTTTTCCTGGGATGCAGGTGATCCTGACAGGGGATGTGTCCGGGGGCAGCCGTGGTGGGAGGATTTTCCGCTCTTGGGATTTCGCCCGGAATTTCGTCCCGACGGATCTGCCGTTCCACCCCCTGGTGCAGATCTCGTACCACCCCCGGCACCCAGAGCAACTGCTGGCCCTGAGCACCGAGGTACTGGGGACACTGGGCGGGTAACTGGGGACACTGGTGGGGTGTTGGGACACTGATGGGGAAACTGGAGGCACTGGGGGGACAATTGGGGACACTTGGGGGCAACTGAGGACACTTGGGGCAGGGCAACTGGGGACACTGGTGGGTTGTTAGGACACAGGTGGGGCAACTGGGGACACTGGGGGCACTAGGGACACTGGGGGGCAACTGGGGAGACTGGGAGAACTGGGGAAACTGGAAACACTGATGGGGCAAGTGGGGACACTGATGGGGCACCTGGGATGCTCATGAGGGACATGGGGACACTTTTGGGGGGTCTGGGGATGTTTTGGGCTGTCTGGGGACAGTTGTGGAGGATGTAGGGACACTTTTGGGGTGTCTTGGGGGGGTTCATCCACACCCCACCTCTCCAGAATGGCCTCTGGATTTCCACGGATTTTGGGGAGCACTGGGAGGAGATCCACAAATCCGTGTGCTTGGCCAAGTGGTGAGTCCTTGCTGATTTTGGGGATGAGGATGGATCCTTTTGGGAATCACACCCCCCTTCCCTCACCAAATTATATCCCAGCTCTTTTTTGGGCTTAATTCCTGAATTCCTGCTTTCTCTCAGGGGTGGAAATGACACCATCTTCTTCACGACCTACCTGAACAATTCCTGCAGTGAGTCCTTTGGGATGGGGGGATTTTTGGGATCCTCGGGGTGACTCTCAGCCCCAGCACAATCCCAAGCTCATCCGAAGCTTGTTAACCCCCAATCCCATCATTTTAAGAAGCTGATCTGGGATTCCTGGAGCTGAAGAAAACCCCTGACCTGGGCAAAACCTTTAAGGTCATCAGCTCCCGGATTTATTCCTTCGGGATGGGCGGTCGCTTCCTCTTCGCCTCCGTGATGACAGAGAAGGTGCTTATCCCCCTTTTTTCCTGCCCTTCCCCTGCTTTTCCCTGCCATCCCATGGGTCATCCCTGGGTGATCCTGTCGTGATCCCACAGGGCACAACGAGGCGGATCCACGTTTCCCTGGATCAAGGGGACACCTGGAATATGGCCCAGCTCCCATCTGTGGGCCACGAGCAGTTTTATTCCATCCTGGCTGCCAATGATGACCTCGTGTTCATGCACGTGGATGAGCCTGGAGGTGAGTGGGATTGGGATCAGAACCCTTGGGATGCAGACAGGGATTACATGGAAGCTTCTAGGGGAAGCATGGAGAAGGATTTCCCCGTAAAACAGCAATTATCCATCTGCTCACTCTGTTTCCTGGGAATTCCGTGCTTCCTGGTGTCCTCCTGGATGCAGACACAGGATTTGGGACCATCTACACCTCGGATGACCGTGGGATCATCTATTCCAAGTCCTTGGAGAGACACCTGTACACAACCACAGGCGGGGAGACCGACTTCACCAACGTCACCTCCCTCCGGGGCACCTTCATCACCAGCGTCCTGTCTGAGGGTGTGGATCCACCTGGGATGGGGGGGATGGAGGGGAGGGGGCCCCATCCCAGAAATCCTCAGCTGGGATCTGGGATGGAGGGGAGTGGGATCCCAAAAATTTTCATCTGGGATCTGGGGGATGGAGGGGAGGAGGATCCCATCCTGAAAATCTTCATCTAGGATATGGGATCTTGGGGAGCTGGATGGGAGGGTGAGCCCTTCCCAAAAACCCACCCCAGGGGTGGGATTTGGGGTCTGGGATTTGGGCTCTGGGTGGTCTGGAGGAAGGCTGATCCCATCCCAAAATTCCTCCACAGGGGTGGGATCTGGGGGTGCTGGGGGGGTGGGGCTGTGCCAAGCCACCTCCATCCCATTCCCTGTCATTCCATGACATTCCCTGTCCCCCATGCCAGACAATTCCATCCAGTCCGTGATCACCTTCGACCGGGGCGGGCAGTGGGTGCCCCTGCGCAGACCCCACAACAGCACCTGCGACTCCACGGCCCGGAGCAGGGACGAGGTGGGGGGGACCCCAAATGGGGAGACCCCCAAACTGTGGGGCTGGGGCAGGGGTGGGAGGGACCCTCAGACTGGGGAGACCCCCAAACTGCGGGGCTGGGGAGGGGGTGGGTGGGATCCCCATGGTGGGTGGGATGAGTCAGACAATGGGTTTGGGGTTCCTGGAGGTGCTGTGGGCAGTGGGGCAGTGCTGTGGGGCTGGGGCTCACACTGGGGGTCCCACCATGGATTGGGGGACTCGTGGGTGCCATGGGGATCTTGTGGGTGCCATATGGGGCCCTGTGGGTGCTGTGGGACTGGGGCTCACACTGTGGGTCCTGCTATGGGTCAGGGGTCCTGAGGGTGATGTGAGGTCCCATGGGTGCCACTGGGGGTCCTGAGAGTGCTGTGGGGGTCCCAGAGGTGCCATGGGGCTCCTGTGGGTGATGTGTGATGCTGGGGGTCCTGGGGATACCATGGGGGCCTCAAGGGTGCCATGGGGAGCCCTGTGAATGCCATGGGGCTGGGGATCACACTGTGGGCCCTGCCATGGGTCCGGGGTCCCAGGGGTGCCATGGGGGTTTCGGGGTGCCATGAGGGTCCCAGGGGTGCCATGAGGGTCCCAGGGATGCCATGGGGGTTCCGGGGATCCCCTGGCTTACAGTTGCCCCTGTGCCCCTGCAGTGCAGCCTCCATATCCACGCCTCCTACAGCATCTCCCAGAAGCTCAACGTGCCCATGGCCCCGCTGGCAGAGCCCAACGCCGTGGGCATCGTCATCGCCCACGGTATGGGGGGGCCGGGGAGGTGGGGGGGCCCGGGGAGCCCCCCCGTGCTCCCTCAGACTGACCTGAGCCCCCAGGGAGCGTCGGGGGGGCCATCTCGGTGATGAGCCCCGACGTTTACATCTCGGACGACGGCGGGTACAGCTGGGCCAAGACACTGCGTGGGCCCCACCACTACGCCATCCTCGACTCAGGGGGGCTGCTTGTGGCCATCCAGCACTCCAGCCAGCCCCTCAACACCATCCAGTGAGTCTGGGGGATCCCTGGGCTTAGGGGGGGGTTCGTGGCTTTGTGATGGTTCTTGGGTTTGGGGACTCCCTGGGTTTCTGGGGAATCCCTGGGTTTGGGGTGATCCCTGGGGTTTGGGGAGGCTCCTCATGGCCATCCAGCCCCTCAAGACCATCTAGCGAGTCCGGGGGGAGGGCTCTGGGGCTTGGGGGGCTGCCTGTGTTTGGGGGTCTGTGGCTTTGGGGGCTCCCTGGGTTTCAGCCCCTGTCTCTGGGGTCCTTTCTCTGGGTTCCCCATCCCTGTTTTTGGGGTATCCCTATCTCCTGAATGCTTGCTTCTGTGCTACCCCCATCTCTGGGTGCTGCTATTTTTGAGGTGTCCCTGTGCCCAGCGCTCCCTGTGTTTGGGTATCCACATGTCCAGCTCTCCCCTTTCCCCATGCCCAGCCCTTCCTTTTTTTGGGTATCCCATTCCCAATGCTTGCTGGTTTTGGGTATCCCATTCCCAATGCTCACTGTTTTTGGGTATCCCCATGCCCAGCACTCCCTGTTTTTGGGTATCCTGTGCCCAGCACTCCCTGTTTTTGGGGTGTCCCAATGCCCAGCGCTCCCTGTCCCCCGTGCCAGTCCCTGAGCCACGGTGCCCGCAGGTTCTCCCCAGACGAGGGGCAGTGCTGGTACAGCCACACATTCTCCCCTGAGCCGCTGTTCTTCACCGGGCTGGCCTCGGAGCCCGGGGCCCGCTCCAGCACCGTCAGCATCTGGGGCTTCCGCGGCGCCTTCCCCGCCCGCCACTGGGTGTCCTACACCGTGGATTTCGGGGAGCTGCTGAGCAGGACCTGTGAGGGAGGCCGGGCAGCTGTGGGAGAGGGAGGGGAGAGAGGATGGGGGGATATGGGGGATGGAGGGATATGCGGGGTGGAGAGAATGGAGGGAGGGAGGGGCTGGAGGGATATGGGGGTGGAGGGAGGAGGGGATGGGGGGGATTATAGGGGAGGGAGGGAGGGAGGGAGGGATGGAGGATGAGGAGGATGGAGGGATGGAGGGAAGGAGAGAGAGAAAGGGGGATGGAGGGATGGGGAAGATATGGGGGAAGAAGGCATGGAGGGAAGGAGGGTGGGGACGGATGTGGGTGGATGGGTGATGGAGAGGGGTGGATGGAGGGGATATGGGGGATGAGGAGATGGAGGGAGGGATGGGGGATGGATGGAGAGGGTGGGATAATAGGAAGGCGATGGGATGAATGGAGGGAAGGATGGAGTGGATGGGATGGAGGGGTATGGAGGACTGGAGGGATGGGGAGGGTATGAGGGGATGGGGACAGGATGAGATGGGGATAGAGAGGGACAGCAGGGGACAGCCAAGAATGGGAGAAGAGGGGCTGGGGACAATGCGGGGACAAGCTGGGATTAAGATAAAGTGGGACGGGGCCAGTGGGGACAGCTGGTATGGGATAAACCAGCATAGGAACAGGGTGGGGTGGGGATAAACTGGGATGGGGATAATCCAGGCTGGGGACAAACTGGGATGGGGACAAGTGGATCTGGGAACAGCAGGGATGGGGCAAGCTGGGCTGAAGACAAACTTGAATTGGGATGAACTGGGATGGGGACAAGCTGGAGTTGGGGACAAGGTGGAACTGGGATAAACTAAAATGGGACAAGCTGGGCTGGGAATGAGCTGGAATTGGGATAAACCGGGCTGGGGACATGGGCACAAGCTGGGCTGGGCACCGCTGGCAGTGGCACAGCTGGGACCAGGCCAGGGCTGTTCCCATGACTGTGTCCCGTCCATGCCTGTCCCTGTCCCCTGGCCAGGTGAGGACAAGGACTACACCATCTGGCTGGCCCACTCCAGTGACCCCAGTGCCCCCAGTGACGGCTGTGTTCTGGGCTACAAGGAGCAGTTCCGGCGGCTCCGCAAGGCCTCGCTCTGCCGCAACGGCCGCGCCTACGCTGTGAGCCACCAGCGCTCCGTGTGCCCCTGCACACTGCAGGACTTCCTCTGGTACAGCCCTGAACAGCCCATCCCCATCCCCATCCCCATCCCCATCCCCATCCCATCCCACTCCATCCCATCCCATTTCTCACCCCATTCCCATCCCACTGCATCCCATCCCATGGGATCCCATCTCCCATTCCCTCTCCGCAGTGATTTCGGGTACTACCGCCCGGAGAACCAGTCCGTGTGTGTTGAGCAGCCGGAGCTGAAGGGCCACGACCTGGAATTCTGCCTGTATGGCCGCCGGGAGCTGCTCCGGACCAGCGGGTATGGCATTCCCTAATCTCTGGGAATTTCTGTCCTCCATCCCAAGGGATCCCCAAATCCTTGTGGATCTCTCCACCCACATCCTGACTCATCCTTGGGAAGGGGTGGTGGGAGCTGTTTGGTCTCCAGGTGTCCCCTCTTTGTCCCCAGGTACCGGAAAATCCCTGGGGATAAATGTTCCGGAGGGGAGAGCCCGAGCCGAGAGGAGACCGACATGAAGAAGAAATGTACCAGTGACCTCCTCAACCCAGGACAGCTGGTAGGTGGCCCTGGTGGCACTGATAGCACCGTGACAGCCCCAGGTGTCCCCATGGAGCCGGGAATTCCAGGATGAGCAGGATAACCCCCCCTAAACCTGCCCCAATCCTGGCACGGGTGCCGTTAATCCATGGGATTGGCGGGAGGACCATGGCATTTGGGGGGGGAAAGGGGTGTCTAGGGGCATTTGGGGGGTGGGAAGGGGGTGTTTGGGAGTGTCCCTGTGCCCCCAGCTCCGGGTTTTCCCACTTTTCCAGCAGGGAGCCTCAGGCAGCTCCGTGCCGGTGGTCCTGGCCGTAGTGGCTGTGCTCGTGGTTGCGGCCGTGGCCGGGGTCGTGATCGTCAAGAGATACGTCTGTGGGGGCAGGTGAGGGGCCCTGCTCCGTGTGCCATGGGCCTGTCCCATCCCATCCCAACCCAAACCATCCTATTCCGTCCCATCCCCATGGACCCCCCCATGGACGTCCCATAGGCCCCTTCACAGACCCCCCCTATGGACCTCCCATGAACTCCACATAGACCTCTCATAGATCCCCCCTATAAATCCCCCATGGACCCCTCATGGTTCCCCCCATAAACTCCCCATAGACCTTCCATGGACCCCCACATAGACTCCCCATAGACCCTCCATGGACCCCCCCACGTACCCCCCACCCCTTCCCCTGCCCTGTCGATGGTTGGGGCAGCCCCAGGGGGTTTCTTTACCCCCCAACCCCCCCAGTACTCCCCCCAATTCCTGGCTGTTCCCACCCAGGTTCCTAGTCCATCGTTATTCCGTGCTCCGCCAACACGCCGAGGCCACAGGCGCCGATGGCATCGAGGGGCTGGACCCTGGCCCCCCTCCCACCAAGGGGGGCTTCCATGACGACTCTGACGAGGTGGGTGGGAGGGGGACCCCCCTGAACCCTCTGGGACCCCCCCAGGACCATCCCTGGTTTTCGGGGGTCTCCGGTGGGTGACAATCCCGTCTCTCCACAGGATCTCCTGGAGTAGCTGAGAGACGCCACGCTGGGCCCCCCCACGCTGAGAGGGCCCCCCCAAAAAGGCAGGGACCTCCCCCCAAAACAGGCAGGGAACCCCCAAACGAGCAGGGGACCTCCCAAAAGGACAGGACCACCCCCCAAACCAACAGAGACCCCCCAAACACACCCCCTTCTCCCCCTGCCTGGGATGGGGAGCAGTTCCTCTGCCCCCCCCCCTTTTTGGGGGTGTTCTATTTTAGGGGGGGTTTAGACACCACCCCCCTGTGGTGTCCCCCGTGCTATGGGGGTTCAGGAGGGGGCTCTGGGGTGACCCCCCCACCCAGCCTGTTCCTTCCTCAAAGCCCCCCAATTTGGGGGGTGTTCCCTGTGGTTATGGGTGTGTGTGGGGGGGTCTGTGCCCCCCAAGGGGTCTGTGCCCCCCCCCAGGGCTGCCCTTGGCCGAGGGAATCGCAGCAATAAGGAAATAGAAGCTTGAAGCAATTTGGGGGGGGCTGGGGGGCCCCCCCAGTGCAGGAATTGGGGGGAGGGGGAGAGGAGCAGTCCCCCCAATGTGGGGTGACCACCCCCCCCGAGCCCCGTGGCCAGGTTTGGTCCCAGCACTGGTACAGTCTCCTTACACTGGAAAGCCCCTGTTTTTTTGGGGGGAGGGGGCTGCACCCCAAAATCTGCCCCCCCAGCAATGGGAGGTGCAGGGGGGGCTTTGTGACCCCCCAAGGTGGGGTTGGAGTCTCTGTGACCTCACCAAGTTGGGGTGCAGGGGCTTTATGACCCCCCCAGTTGGGGTATGGGATCTTTGTGCCCTCCCCAATTGGGCCGCAAGGTCTTTATGACCTCCCCAGTGGGACGTGGGATTTCTGTGACACCCCCAAATTGGGGTTCAGAGGTTTTATGACCCCCCCAAATGGGGCTGTGGGATCTCTGTGCACCCACCCAGAGGGATGTGAGGTCTCTGTGCCCTTCCAATTGGGGTTCAGAGGCTTTATGACACCCCCCCCCCAAATTGGGATGCATGGTGTTTATGACCCTCTGAGTGGGATGTGGGGTCTCTGTGCCCCCCCAAATTGGGGTCCAGGGTCTCGATGACCTCCCCAAATTGGGGTGTGTGGTCTCTGTGACCCTTCCCTTGGGGTCCAGGCACTTTCTGACCTCTGAGTTGTGGTTTGGGGGGCTGTGCCCCCCCCAACTGCAACAGCAGGGTGGGGCTTCAGCAGGATTGGGGGGGCTGCCCCCTGCCCCTCCCCCCCCAGCTATCGCGATATGGCCCCGCTGTCACAACAAAGCCCCCCCCCCAAACTGGGGGGGTCACGGCCGCAGCTCCCCCTTGCATGTGCTTCAGTGGGAGTGGAGGGGGTGGGACCCCCAAACTAAAAGCCATAGCCCTGGACCCCCTCCGGCCCCCCCCCCGGGAGGTTTTGGGGTGCGGGGGGGGAGAGGGGCAGAGTCCTGTAAATAACGCCCCTCCCCTCCCCCCCGGACGGTTTCTGTATATTTGCAATTTTTGGGGTTCTTAGAAATAAAAGGAAAACGGACCCTGAAGGGCTTGAGGGGACAGGGACAGGGGGCACGCGGCGGGGGGTCACACAGATGGGGGGGCACGCGGGGAGTCACAATGGGGGGCACGGGAGGGGGACACACAGATGGGGGTCATAGATTGGGGGGCAGAGCTGAGGGCGGCACACAGGTTGGGGGGCACAGATAGGGGGTCAGAGTTGGGGGCTCAGAGCTGGGGAGGGAGTCACACAGTTGGGGGGTGTCACACTGTGGGGAGGTCACACAGCGTGGGGGGTCACAGCTGAGGGGTCACACAGAGCCTGGGGGGTCATCACACATTTGGGGGGGATCACACAGTGTGGGAGGGCTCACACAATGGGGGGAGATCACACGATTTGGGGGTCACACAGTCTGGGAGGGGTCACACATTTGGACGGGTCACACATTTTGGGGGGATGTCACAACCTGGGGGGTGTCACACAGTGGGAGGGGGAGATGTCACAGCCGGGGGGGTTCCCCCTCCCCCTTTGTAGGGTCGATGGTGGGGGGGGCCGTAATTAAACCCACGATAATTTATTGTGGTTTAAGGCAACTCTATACAAACCCACATGAACACGCAACATGGGGGGCACAAAAAACACCGGGGACCCTCCCGGGGGAGGGTCATGCATCACCCTGGGGGGGTCGGTCACGGGGGAGGGGGGGGGGGCTCCTGTGCACCCTGGCTTGGTGCTCGGGCAGAAGGGGAGTTAGGGGACCCCCTTTTGGGGGGCCAGGATGGTCCCAAATGGATATTGAGGGCCGGGGTCCCATGGTCAGGGATGCTCAAGGGGATCCATCCCAACCGCTCTGGAACCCCCAAAAGGTCGTTTATGGGAGAGGGGGGGAAACACGGGTTGGGGGGAAACCCCCAATTGGGGGGAACCTCCAGGTT
The DNA here is from genome assembly GCA_035222235.1 of Margarornis squamiger. NCBI lineage: Eukaryota > Metazoa > Chordata > Aves > Passeriformes > Furnariidae > Margarornis > Margarornis squamiger. Next base: position 1,401,949 of record JAWWTY010000071.1, on the reverse strand, counting down.
GGTGGGGGGACACACGG
>JAWWTY010000071.1:1364080-1392602 GCA_035222235.1 Margarornis squamiger | reverse complement strand
GATCCACACCCCGCGGGATCCACACCCCGCGGGATCCACACCCCGCGGGATCCACACCCCGCGGGATCCACACCCCGCGGGATCCACACCCCGGACCCTCCCCCGGGATCCTCCCCGCTCCCCGGCCGCTCCCGGGACAGGAGCCCGTACGTGGGGTCCGCGCTCTCCCGAGGGCCGGGCCGGGCCGGGGCAGCGGCGGGACAGGGGCAGGAGGAGGAGGAGGAGCAGGGACAGGGAGCAGGGAGAGGGGCAGGGAGAGGGGCAGGGAGAGGGGAAGGAGAGAGGCAGGGAGAGGGGTGTGAGAGGGGCAGGGAGAGGGGCAGGAGAGGGGCAGGGAGAAGGAAAGGAGAGGCGCAGGAGAGGGGCAGGGAGAGGGGAAGGAGAGGGGCGTGAGCGAGGGTGGGGACTGTGGCCGGCAGCGGGGCGGGCCGGGCTGCGATGAAAGCAGTTTTTGGCTGGACTGGGCTCGGCTCGGCTCGGCTCGGCGATGCCTCCAGGGGCAGTGGGACCCCCCATCCCAGCCCCGCTGCCTCTGGGACCCTTCCCAGCGCCGTGGCTGTCGGTGATGGAGCGGGGCGGGGGACAGCGAGGCGCGGGAGGACGTGTGCGAGGATGAGGATGAGGATGAGGAGGAGGAGGAGGAGGAGGAGGAGGAGGAGGAGGAGGAGGAGGATGGCTGGCTGTGAAGAGGCTTCCCGAGGAAGCAGGAGCCTCTCCCTGGCGGGCCGGTGGGTGCCAGCAGAGCCCCGTGCCGAAAGGACCCGGCCAGGAGCGGGGCGGCTGCTTTGGGGCTGGGCGAGGGGAGCGGGGATGGCCGGGGGTCCCTCCCACGGTCCTGCCCGCCCTCCTCCCTCCTGCTGCAAGTAAGTATAATGTGAAACGAGGGGTTTTTTGTTTGTAAATCGGACGCATTTGTGACACATTGAAATGGATTTCTGCGTATTTTTTTTTTATTTTTATTTAGAGCGGAGGCTTTCATACTGTAAGCTCAAAGAAGGGATCTGAGGGGAGTGGGTTTGATCTAAATAGTTCCAAAACTTATCATTCTGTGGCTGTTCTCAACCAAAACCGGCTAAGAGCTGTTGTTACTTTGCTTTCAGTTTCTATAGGACAAGTCGTATTTTCGAAAAAGCGAACAAAACCGTAAAGCCCAAAAACCCGAAGCAAGCTCTTCGGAAATACCAACACCAGTGTCGCACAGTTAAAGTAAAACTCACAAGGAATGCTTGCAAGCTTTTGGCTTACTTAAGGGGTTCCTCGGCTTCCCAGGGTGTGCCGGGGCAGATGCTCCTCCTGGAGATGCCCACTAGATGGGACCCGCGGCTCGGCTGTCCGTGGGCAGGCTCTTCTGCACGGGAACACGGCTCCTGCCTTTCGCTGAGGGGTTAGGGGGGACACAAGGGCTCAGTGAGAGGTGGGAACACGCGTGGACCTGCCTCACGAGGAGAGGGGGCAGGACCCCGCAGCAGAAATGATCTGCCTTTGCACAAAACGCAACGGAGGGGGTGGATTGCTGATTTAACTCTGGTGGAAGGTGCCTCGGCCCATGGTAGGGGGATTGGGATGGGACGATCTTTAAGGTTCCTTCCAACCCAAACCGTTCTGTGATTCTGTGAACCCCTTTGCAAGCGAGGGCACCCTCCTCCAAAGAGCACCCCAACTGGCTGGAGCAGCTGCAGGAGCAGCAATCCCGTGCTGTGGGCAGGAATCACTGTGCTCCCTGGTCACTCCCTCCTGCCCACTCCCTTCCCCCCGCAGGGGAATGACTCCACGAGGCAAAGGAGGGGACGCTGTGAGCAGGGCACTGTGGGGCTGTGGGCAGAGCAGCACCCTGGGGTGCCAGGGGGGCACAGCTGGTCAGTCACACCGCCTGCAACATCTGTGGGGTAAAGATGTCATTTACTGTAATTTATTTTCCTGGCAGTCTCAGAAACGCCAGGAAAACCCCCAGGAACACTTCCTCATGCCTCAGCCCTCTGCTGTGAAAGGGGCTGATAACTTGCCTCTCTCCTTGCCTCAGCTCAGGACTTGCCATACCTACTCATTAGCATTTATCCCGCTGGCCTTTCCCAGGACACGATCCAGGCTTGTTGGGTTCCTGCATCCCCAGGCATCCTCCATACCCTGCATGCAGGACTTACCTCTGTTTGAGTGACTGGTGTCAGCCAAGGGTTTCCTCTGCACCTCCAGGAAAGCAAGCCAGAGCACTTTTTGGACTTGCTGTGGTTCCATAGAGGTCTGAAATTGGGGTTTCTGGTCAGCCCCAAAGGGCCTGCAGCCCTGTGATCACATGTTTGGGGCTCAGGTGAGTGGTGTGCACCAAGAGAAGGTAAAACCCTGATGGGATTGGGGGGAAAACTGTCCTTGGGAACTGGCCAGAACTCCCTGAATAGTGTGATTCAGTAAATGCACGTTGCCCCAGGCAGCCCAACTTCCCAGGGCAGGCCAGGAAGGCCAGGGGAGCTGGGGAGAGAGCTGACCTGGGACACAGCAGCTTCTCTTTCGGGGACAGTGTGCCCAGGCTGTCCCACCCCCAGCCCGGGCAGTGGCACGCCAAGCACTCGCCCAGCTCCCCATGTGCTGGGTAAAGAGGCAACAGCTGCAGGGGCCCTTCTGCTGCCTCAGGAGCTGGGACAGCACCCAGAGCCAGGCTGGCAGCTAAATTTAAACTCCTGCTTTGTGTGTTTGTCCATGCGAGTGCAGGCTCCAGCCCCCACTCCCCCAGCGCCTCCCCTGCTGCACGGAGGGGACAGGGACCCGGCGGGGCCCCAGCTGGCTGGGACCTGAGCAAGAGGGGCTTGGCTGCAGGGCAGGGGGGAGAGAAGAGGCTGGGGGAGCAACACCATGGAGCCTGCTTCTCCCCAGGATGACGTGAAGAAGAGGCAACAGAAGGAGAAGTCCAAGAAGCCGGTGCCACCAGTAGCCCCTCGGCCACCCAGGGCTCTGTTTTGCTTAACCCTGGAAAACCCACTGCGGAAGGCTTGCATCAGCATCGTGGAGTGGAAGTATCCTCTGGCTGCAGGCTCTTGGGAGCTCATGTGTGTGTGTGTGCCTGTGGGCAGGGTGCTGGGCGTGGGTGCTGGGGGGCAGGAGGGCTGTCAACCTGTTTCTGGGTCTCCTCAGGTCTGTAAGAGGCAGGGAGGCACTCAGGGAGCCCTGGTAGGATGTGTTGGCAAAGGCAATGGCTGTGCAGGGAATAGGCTGGTGGGGAAGGCTGGGGCTGAGGAGCGGGTCAGGCCATGGGGACCCTTGGTGGGGTGGTACAGGGACAGGCAGGGACAGCCTGGGGTGAAGGGACTTGTGGGTGTGAACATGCCATGTGCTGGGGAGAAATGGGACAGGTCACTGAGAAGGGGGTTTGCTGTGTGAGGAGGGGGTACAGCACCCATCCTGGGGTGGGAATAGGGTCAGGATGGAGCTGGGGACAACAGGTCACCCAGGGAGAGAGGATTGGGGTGGGTAGTAAGACCATGGCGAGTTGCTTGTGATGGCTCTTGGTGTATCACTGCTTGCCTGATCCCCCAGCTGTACCCTGTGCTGGCTGGCTAGCATCCCCTGAAGCCTTGCTTGACACTGTTGTCCTCCCAGATCCCTTTTCCATCCCTCCCTTGCACTCCTGTTAAAGGTGAAGGCTTTTGTGGGTGATACTGCTCAGAGGGATAGTCTCTGTGTGCCTTTGACTTAATGTAGGGATGGGGTTTGGGTGTTGCATTTTGATCTTTTCACGGGAGCACTGTAGCTCAGGAATACCAAAATGTCATATTTCTGCCATGCATCCAGGGCCTATTGCTTTATTCACCTGTATTTTAGGTAAGGGAAGAGAATGGGAGATGAAACATTTCACTTTGATTTCAGCAGAACATTTGGACTCAAGGGAAATGATGGACTCTGGGAACGGAATCAAGTTCTTCCACTACAATTTTCTCATTTCACTTGCTGAAGTTTATCTGTGTGTTCCTGGCCTTGGTGGGATGATCCCAGCCCTGGCCAGGCTTTACTCCTCTTGGAGATGGCTTGGTCATCTTAGGCTGGCTGTGTTGCTGTGCATAGTGCCATGGGGACCTCGAAACCGTGCCCAGGGAGAGGCAGGCAAACATGGGGGTGGTGCTTGAGTTTGAGCCCTCCTTCCTTTACTGCAGTGGGAATCTCTGTCCTTCAAAGGAGTGGGAGCAGAGCCAGAATTGGGGAATTCTCATTTTCTGTTTCTCTAGCAAGAGAACTGGGTTGTTCTACGAGCACATGGAAGGGAACTGTGCCTGTGTCTTAAATAGGCTCTGAGTAGGGAAGAAGCTTATGTGTACACCCAAGTGGCAGGGGAAGAGCTGGAAATAGGACTTACATCTTCCAACATGCTCCAACACATTCCTCCCCCCAGGCCAGCACATGCCAGAGCGGAGTGGGTACCACAGTGGGGGTCTTTGCCACATCAGTGCTCTGGAAGGGGGGACAGGGGAGGGTAGAGGTGTGTGCCCCACCAGAAAGGTGACACGTGCAGGTGGCTCTGACCTGGGCAGGACAAATGATCCAGAGCATCAGGTTTCTGCAGGGCCTGGCTGTATTTATACCCAGATGCACCTGGCTGCCCTCGCTCAGGGGGCAGGGCGGGCGAGGCACCACGGGGTCGTTCCAGTTCCCGGGGGTTGTTATGGTCTGCAGGGCCAGGCAGGCTGCCAAGGGCAGATTAGCTGTGATCATCTCCTGCCAGGTTACCTGGCCTCCCTCTGGGTTCAGTGTGGCAGTGTGCATTGCTGCTCCTCAGGCCCATAGCTGCTGCTGCTGCTGCTGCTGGGGCACAAAGCTGAGCCACAGGAGTGGAACGGGGTCTTTTTTAGGCAGTTGTGGGGTGGGGACTATCACTGCTCTGCCCAGAGTGGGTGAAAGTCAGACTGGCTGGAAGCAGGGGGGGGTTTATGCTGAAATTTGCTCACATCTCAAAAAACCTGTGTGTTAGAACAAGGAAATCTGGCTGTTCTGCAGCTTAATTTGTGTGCACAGCAGCTAGTCCAGCAACTTGATAGTTTTGGGGACATGCCTGGCTTTGTGGTGTCACCGTGGTATTCTAGATTGTTTTGCAGCCAGGAGGACTTCAAGGCAGATGAGTGAGGAGTCTGTGGACCCTGAAGGACCACAGAGCTGCAAGGCAGATACAGGGACACTTGGGTGCTTTATGGTGGGAGATTGCTGCAGGAAGAAATGAGGTTGCAGGACAAGTAGATAAGGAGGATGCTGAGGCTCTGGCTCAGTGGCAGGAGGTAGAGACACTGTGCCTGGTGACACTGCATGCCTCTTTTCTGGTTAAATCTGTCCCACTGCATTTCTACCTAATAACAGTGCCACACTCACAGAGTCGTAAGCAGCAAGTGGATTCCAGCTCCAGTCACAATCGAGATCACCCTTCAGGGAGGGCTCCTCTCCCCCTGTCCAAGCAGGCAGGGGAGCTTCCAACCCCTGGGCTCTGCCCCATCACCTGGAACACAAAGGGGACCAGCTTTTCCAGCTGACTTTACCTGGTGGATAGAAAGGTTCAGAAAAGGAAACAAAGCCTGTGATGAGCCCAGGACGTGCCTGACAGTGCTCAGTCAGCTCAGCAGGCTGGTATGGATAGAATGCTCCCTGGGTGTCCCTTGCCCTGTGGGGCTGGATTGGACAGTGGTGTGGCCTCAGGGATGGATGCTGGGGGCAAAAATGAGAGTGGGGGTCCCTGGAGGGAGAGTCTGGCTGTGAATAGTGTCCTGGAGCCAGAGTTTGAGCTCTTTGGAGGCTTCAGGAAGGCGAAACCATGAGGTTTCAGTGGCCCAAGCAGAGCAGTGACATCAGCAGGAGCCTGGGAGTGACCAAGTGCCTCTGATACCTTCCAGTCAGGGACACACAGCCCACCTGAGACCCTGAGCAGTGGGTGCTGCTCAACACTGTCTTCCTTATGGATACTGAGTGCAGAGGGAGCCAGGGCCAGCATGCTCCAGAGAGGGATGCTTTGATTCAGTGCCTCCATTATGCAAAAGGATCCTGATCCTTTAGGATGATGTACTGAAGGATGAGGAGGGGGAAACTGCCAGCTCTCCCATCCCTTTGTTAATCCTCCCCTGCAGCCCTGTTATCTGTGCTCCCTCCCCACTTGTCCTGTGCCTGAGCTGCATGTGCTGAGTGACCAAGCCCTGCAGCCCCTGAGGGAGTGCTGAGCTGAGCTCTGCCTGCTCTCTGTGCCCTGCCCGGGTGGGATGTTCATTCCCCACACATACCCAAGCAGGCCAGGACCAGCCAGGGTTCCACCTGCTCTTTCTTTCCTGTCTCCACTCCTTAACACTTCCCTCTCAGACCCTTCGAGATCATCATCCTCCTCACCATCTTTGCCAACTGCGTTGCTCTGGCCATTTACCTGCCCATGCCTGAAGATGACACCAACGTCGCCAACTCCAGCCTGGTAAGGGACAGCCCTTTCTGCTGTCCTGGCAGTCGAGGGCTCCACTTTGAAGGCTCTGCAGAGCTGGTTGCTTGGTGTGCCGTGGGTGCAAGGTGGCAATTGCTGTGGTGAGAGCATCTGCTGCTGCCTGGAGGGGCAGTTGGGCAATGCTGGTGCAGCCAGAGCTGCTGCAGAGGCAGAGGGAGGCAGTGGTGGGGGCAGAAGTGGCTGCAAAGTGGGTTTTCAGAGGGGCTGGAGATCAGAGGCAGCAGATCGGTGTGTGAAGTACACAGGAAGGAAGAATTGATGCCAATAAAAGAAAAAAAATTCCCTCTGTTTTTATTGTGGCATTTCCAAGAGGAAGCATCCTGTTCCAGAAAGGCTCGAATGGTTTCTTCCAGCGTTTTTGGAATCAATTTTTCTGACCTTTCCTTTCAAAGCTCTATTTTAGCTTTGTTACTTTTTATTTAAGAGGGGAAAACCCCATTTCTGTTAAGCAGAAAGGTCACTCCTTTCCAATCGTTATTGTGGGTTTTTTTCCCTCAGTCACTCCAGTTTGCCTGGAATAGGTTGTTTTGATGGGATCCAAATCAATAGTTTGCACTATTTTTAGTTTGCCACCCCTTTCCACTCTTCAGATCCCCGCTGTGGTTCAATGCACATTGATTTCCAGGGAGAGACTGAGTTTGGTGACGGACTCAAAACATCTAAACGCTCCTTTTTAATGAAACATTCTCTCCTGCTGGTTTTGGGACTCCTCAGGGTAAATCCCCATGGAGGGTTAATTCCTGGGGGGTTCCTTCAGCCTCCTGGCCTGTCTGACCATCTCCCCTGACCCCTGTGGACTGAGGGACACTGGTTTTGGTTTCTTCCCTGGCCGAGGGGGCATGGCATGGTTTGGAAGGTGCAGTTATCTCAGGTGAGAGGCTGAAGAGGCAAAGCAAAGCTGTGGCAGGTTGACCATGGGAAGCAGGGGATGAAGACAGTGGAGATGGGAGTTTTCCTGCTGGGAGAGGGTTTGGAATGTGGCTAAGACCAGGCACGTGCAAGGGCAGAGCTGGGGGAAGCCCAGCAGTGGGTGGCACTGTGGCATGACTGGGGGATGAACTGGCACTGGGCTCACAGGGCTCCCAGACAGGGGCTGATGCTGCCCAAGGACCAACAGCATTTCCCACGAGTGGGAGGCAGGTGGGAAAGGACTGGGCAATGCCATGTAGAAATGAAATTACTTCTATTTCTATTTATTGCATATTACAGGGGCTGATGCTGCCCAAGGACCAACAGCATTTCCCACGAGTGTGAGGCAGGTGGGAAAGGACTGGGCAATGCCATGTAGAAATGAAATTACTTCTATTTCTATTTATTGCATATTAGATTACTTATGCTCTACCCTATTGGGGGATTTTTCAGCTTGTTGCCATGCCAACAGCCCTTGGTATCTGGAGCCTGGCAGCCCCAGGCTGCTGTTCTTTCATTGCTGCTTGTGTGTGTCCCTTTGTCACCGTGTTCTGGTGGCTTTGTGTGAGCAAACCCAGCTGAGAGCTGAGCCAGGCCCCCATCACCTGGGGCATCAGGCTCTGCTGGGCACGGGCCTGCAGGTACTGACCAAAGGCTTGTTGAGGCATTTTCCTGCAGCAGAAAGGTGCTGTGATGCATTTAATCTCTCCCTGACCCTTCTTTAATGTTCTCCATTGCCCAGTCCTCTGTGGAGAGGATCGAGTTTATATAAAGACCTTTGTAAAAACTGAGTCAGGGCAGCGAGGACATCACCCCACATCATTTGTGTAGGCAGGACTGAGGCTCCCTCCCACCAGAGCTCACTGCTGAGGGGTGTGCAGGAGCCTGCCCAGCTCCAGTTTCCTTCAGGGACACCTCCTGCACCCCAGCCACTCTCTCAAAAGCTGAGGGGCTCCAGTAAGGAGAGTCTCAGGGAGAGGGGATTGCTGGGAGACCTCTGCTGCCAGTTCCTTGCTGCAAGGTTGGAAAATGTGGAGAGCAGCCATGCTCTCTCTTTCCACAAACAGCAAGGGAAGAGCTGTGGCTGCCCCGTCCCTGAGAGTGTCCAAGGCCAGGTTGGACAGGGCTCTGAGCAACCTGGATAAATGGAAGGTGTCCCATGGGCACTGGATGACCTGTAAAGGTCCCTTCCAACCCAAACTGTTCTGTGATTCTATGTGGTCTTCAGCTACACACACCCCTTGGAGAATCCAGAGAGTGTTTGCCATGACCTGCCCCACTGAAAGGCTGCACCAGCTCAGCCCACTGACAAAGATGCCAAGGGCATGTCTTGTTAGCTGGGGGGCTGGTTCCTCTTGCTCTGCTGGCATCAACACTTGCCCAGTTTACAGCCAGATAATCTGGGGGAACTGCCAAAACACTGTCCCATCTGCTGTGGGCTTCTCGAAGAGACCTCCAAGGAATAGCAAGTCCCCTTTTGATTCTGGGCAAGGGGTTTTCAGAGGGATATCCTGCTAATCAGAGACCCTGGAGCTGGAATCTTTCCTGCTGGAAACCCAGGGCATGGAATTGGCTTTTGCAGTGCTGGATCCTGACACTCAGCAGCCTCAGCAGCTGCAGGGCTGCTGTAGCTCACAGGGAGCTTCCCCATTGCTCCTCCTCTGTTTGCAGCTGGGGAGACAGCCCACCACACCAGTGGCTGCTGGCATGGCTCTGCAGCCCCTCTGTACCCAAAATGATCCTCATGACAGTTGTGTTTGCATGGGATTGCAAGGACAGGCTTTGGGAAACAGGTTAGGTGGCATCTGTGGGAGGTGGGAGGTGAGCAGCGTTGAGTTTCTCTCACTAAAACCTTAAAGACAGGGGCAATGCCAAGGTCTTTGCTCTTACCATGGCTGCTCTCAGATCCAACAGGGAACTGGTACTTCTGTGGGTGACAGTCATATGGGGACACTTGGCACAGCCACTGCTTTTGAATGTGTGAATTGAGCAAGTAATGTTTCTGTCTGAGCCCTGAGCACTGAGCCCAGCTTCTTAAAAGGAGATTTTCCTTTTGAAGGGCATGGGAACCCTCAGAAGAAGGTGTCTTTGCAGCACTGCAGCATTCCCCAGTCCCAGTTTGGTCTCAGAGAGGTGTTTCTGCCTTTCTGGAGGCAATTCCCTGGAGATGCTCCTTGCCCTTCAAGAAGGTGTAGACTGAAGAGCGAGAGCACGGAGCATCAGAAATATAAATAGCTTTATCCACCTGGCTGCTCTGGAGGGCTTTTAATCCCAGTCTGGAAGGGCCACTGGTAGCAAGGGCAGTGCTGGCAGTGACAGGCAGAGCCAGATGGGTACAGGCAGCTCTTGGCTGCACTCCAGGGACAGATGAGCTATCCTGGCTCTGTGTCTGCAGGGCTATGCTGAGCCCTTGCAGGGGTGCCAGCTCCTGTCTGGAAGGGGGTGCAGTACCTCTGCCCAGCGGGTCCCCAGGCCCATTTCTATAGCAGCTTGCTTTGCCAGGCAAATGTCTGGCATTAGGCTGGAGGTCTTGAGCCCCAGGCCTCAGTGAACACCCCAGGCACAAGGGAAACCATGCTATGCTTGGCTTGTCTCGTGGTGACTGTGTGGGGTCTCCAGGATAGACCCAGCAAGCCCTCAGCTGGAGAGGATGAGGAGAAGGTGCCAGTGCTGCCTGCAGGAGGAAGATTGTGTGGGAATGGGAGGGTGGGCAGCAGGGAGGAGAGCCAGAGAGGAGCAGTGCCCTGTGCCAGGCACTTTTGGGTGCTGGATTTGGAAATGGCCGTTTTGCTGGAGCAGTTTGTAAGAATGGGTACCCGTAGCTGCAGGGCAAGGTCCTGGCAGGGGGCCATTGAAATTGGATGGGGGGATCATGCTGCATGCCAGAAAGTGGCATGTGGTGACACAGCATGGTGACACAGCATGGTGACACAGCATGGTGCCCCCCTGTGCAGGGGGGATCTCAGGTGGGTTGGCAGCAGGGACTGACCCAGAGTCACGCAGTGGGTGGTGGGGATACCAGGGGAGGTGACAGTCTGCCCTAAGAGAGTGTCCTCTCCTGCTTGCCTTTGCTCTCGCCAGGAGAAGATCGAATACGCCTTCCTGATCTTCTTTGCCATTGAGGCCATGCTGAAGATAATCGCCTATGGCTTTCTGTTCCATACGGACGCCTATCTCCGGAACGGCTGGAATGTGCTTGACTTCTCCATCGTGACTCTGGGGTAAGGGAAAGAGGGAAGACTGCTGCTCTTCAGCTTGGGCCAGGACTGTCCCACAGCCCTTCAGGGACAGGAGTTTTTCTAGGGACTGCAAGGGACAACTCCTTGATTCAGTTCATGGCCTTCTCCCATGGGTCCCCTTTTCCTGCCCTGACATCTAGTGGAATCCTCTCTAATTCCTGTTTCTTCCTGGCTGACTCCTTCATGCCTCTTAGGTCTCCTTGCCCTGGAGAATGGGGGTGGTATGGAGTCCTCCAGGGTTTGCACACAGGGGGTGGGATGTCCCCAGCCCTCAGCAGTGGAGCTGTGCCCAGGAGCTGGACTTGGCCAAGCGCTGCTCCCTGGGTGAGGCTGAGCACATCTGGCAGTGCTGGCCTCGCTTTTCTGCCCGCAGAGCTCTAAATCCTTAGCTCAGATTTCCTGTTTTCTATTCTCACGCCCTTCTCTTTTTTCCCCTGCCCTTTCTTCTGCTTCTCCCCCTTCCCTCCCTGTGCCCTGGCTCTTTCAGGCTCATCACCATGACCCTGGAGCAGGTCAATGCAAAGCAGGGAGGGACTTCGGGGGGCAAAGGCGGCTTTGACGTGAAGGCCCTGCGAGCATTTCGTGTGCTGAGACCCCTGCGCCTGGTGTCTGGAGTGCCAAGTGGGTGCCCTGCCATCAGGAAGGGCTGGCAGGGGGATGGAACCCCTGGCCGGGGTGGGGAGCCATGGGATAGGCTTCTTGGTTTGGCTGCAGGGGATGGAACCCCTGGCTGAGGTGGGGAGCCATGGGATAGGCTTCTTGGTTTGGCTGCATCAAGCCCAGCCACAAGGCAGGTGTAGAAGAGCCACAGGTTCCTGCTCGTCCCTACAGCTGGCAGTTGTCAGCCCTGGGGATGTTCATGTTGGCATCCAGCTGCCTCCATGGCTCAGTGTCAGCACCTTTGATGGCCACTGTGAAAGGGGCCAGGACCTTGTTCTAGTTTCCACATGCTTGCATGATGGGTAGAGAAAGGATTTCTTCCTTCAGAGGTTTCAGTCCCATCCCACCAGTGCTGTTCTTCCCTTGGCATGGGGCGTTTCAAAGGCTGCTTGTCAGTGGGGCTGGCAGAGATGCCAAGCTGCACCCAAAGCTCTTTAGGAAGTGGTTGACCTCCTCCCCCTTCTGCTTGTTGCAGGCCTTCAGGTCGTCCTGAACTCCATCATCAAGGCTATGGTGCCCCTGCTCCACATCGCCCTGCTGGTCCTCTTCATGATCATCATCTATGCCATCGTCGGGCAGGAGCTCTTCAAGGGCAGGATGCACAAGACCTGCTACTACCTGGGGACAGGTGGAGCTTTGTCAGCAGGAGAACGTGGCAGGGAAAGTGTGACCCTGCCAGCATTAGCCCTGGCAAAGGGGTGGGACTGAGGGCTGTTTGATACAGCACAGAGCTGGGTGTGAGGGGCTGGTGAAAGGCTCCTTTTGGGGGCTGCTCTGTTTGGCCTGACGCGCTGCTGACACCATGGCTTTGCCCCCCAGATGTGATTGCCACGGTGGGGTCAGAGAAGCCAGCCCCGTGCACCAGCTCTGGCCACGGGCGACACTGCACCCTGAACGGCACCGAGTGCCGCAGCGGCTGGCCAGGACCCAACAATGGCATCACCCACTTCGACAACTTCGGCTTTGCCATGCTCACTGTCTACCAGTGCATCACCATGGAGGGCTGGACTGAAGTCCTCTACTGGGTAGGCTCCAGCACTTGGGCTTGGTGCCCAGCTTGGCAGAAGTGATGCTGGTCTTGCCTCAGGGCTCTCCTGGGCACAGGACCAGTGAAAGACAACCTGCCCCACCAATCTTCTTACTGTGATGCACATCCCGTAACACACCAGCCATGTCTCTGCGTCCCCACAGGCACTGCCTAAACTGTCCTTGCTCTTGAGGAAGACAGGAGAGTGCTCCTGGTCCCACCTCTGTGAAGGGTGTGGGCCAGGCACAGCAAAGACTGGTGGGTGCCCCTCCAGCAAAGCCCCCTGTTTTGCAGTCCTTGGGAGAGTGTCGTGCTGAGGCTTGGGCTTGGGGCTGATGTTTAAACCTGCTCCCCACATGGTTGGGTCTGATTTTATCTCTGCTAAACCCAGATACAGAGTTCTCAGAGCCAGGTTTCTGTGCCACCCATCCCAAACACTCCCTTTGGAGGGAGCAAAGATCACAGAGGCTGCTGAGGGGCCCTAAGGGGACACAGCAGAAAGTGCCTTCAGAATGCTTCACCTGCATCTCTCCTTGCCAGGTAAATGATGCCATGGGGAATGAATGGCCTTGGATCTACTTTGTCAGCCTTATCTTGCTCGGCTCCTTCTTTGTGCTCAACCTGGTGCTGGGGGTGCTCAGTGGGTAAGTGCAACCCTATCCTTTCTCTTCCAGCAGAGGAGTTTTAACTGGTTTGAACAATACAAGAAAAAGCCTGTTCCTTTTCCTCCCTCATTCCTCTCCCCTTTTTATTTTTGCATGCTCAGAAAACCTGATCCATGAGCTACTTTTTGTGTTAGTGTCCATGACTGCCTGAGGTTTTAGCTCAGCTCCCAACACAGAAATCTTTTCCTTGGGGCACAAGCAGCTGTCAGCAAGCCCAGCCTTGGAGCACATCATTTGGGGGTTGTGGTGTGTCCTGGCAGCACACACAGCCAATGAAGCAGTCATCACCCCATGGCTGTGGGGCTGGGCACTCCTCACTGCTACCCCCAGCTGCCATCCTGCTGTGAACACACATGATTTTCTTACAGCCAGCCTAAGAAGAACATCTTTGATATGAGTGCAAGGGATCCAAGAGAATGGTTGTTAGTCTAATTAATGCTTCAGCTGTCTTCCAAGTGCACCAATAAGCTGTCATCAATCTGTTAAAACGATTGTAGCACTTCTAGGCCAGAGTGAATTAGTGCTAATTCCCCCAGTAGTGCAGTGAAATACCTGAGATGTGCTACTCAACCTACTGTGCCTTGTTGTGTGACTGCCACCAGCCCAGTTTTGTTTCTGGGAAGTGTGTCTTGTCCTTGAGAGTAAGGGGGGCTTTTCTCCTCAGGTCTGTGTAGGGTTAGGGTCTGTTTTATGTATTTCAATCCTGCATGTGCAAGTGGATCACACTCATCTTCTCTAAGAGTTCACAGGGTTAGTTATGCCCTAATTACTTGCATTTGTTAGTTCTCTCCTATGGCAAGCACCATACGACTGCAATGTTAAAACAAATTGTATATTCATATAAATAAAACAAGCTTAAAAGCACAAGATAGACCACAGGAACCTGACTCTAGTGTGGAGTTAGCTGTAACAGCAAGATGAACTGGACTATAGGCATCTGATCCTGGAGTAATTTGTAGGCACAGCAAAGGTAATTTTTGTAAATAAAGCTAAATTACGCTTGAGATCAGGAAAATTATTGTTCTAGGTCTGAGATCTATTACTAACACATGGCAACACCAGCATGGCTGGGCAGCAGCTCTACAGTCCTGCCAGATACCAGGAGAGGAAAGGAATTAATTGAAGTAAAATGAGAAGAGTGGGCAAGGACATTGGCAGACCTGCCCTTTCCCTGTTAGCATGAAAAGAGTGTCCTGTTTATCTGCCATGTGATGAGCTCACCTTCCCCACATGGAGATCTTGGGGCACATTTCTGCCCCCAAGATGGGTGAGACCCCACTCTGATCCCTGGCAGGGCTGGGGAACTGCCCCAGCCTCCAGCATCTGGTGTCATTCATCCTGTCCAGCTGTAGCACCCTTCAGCAAGGTGGGGAAGGACCCTGCCTGCCATCAGGTGTCAGGTGATGGGCTCCCATGGTCCTGCATTGAGGAGCTGGGCCAAGAAGGAGGAAAAGCCACTGGAGCAGTCTAGGATTTCAGCTTCCTACAAGGCACAGAGCTGTGCTACCTCACCTTCACGACATTCCCTCCTGAGTCTCACTCTGCTGCTTCCCTTGCCCCAGCGAGTTCACCAAGGAGCGTGAGAAGGCCAAGTCACGGGGCACATTCCAGAAGCTGCGGGAGAAGCAGCAGCTGGAGGAGGATCTGAAGGGCTACATGGACTGGATCACCCACGCAGAGGTCATGGACAGTGATCGAGCCAGGGGACAAGGTACCAGCTCTGCTTGGTCTCAGACCCTCAGTGTGAGGGCTGGGTTCCCAATGCTGACCATCCTAGAGAGGCAAGGTGGAAACCTTTGGAGAAGTCACAAGGATTTGTCTTGCTTGAAAACCCATGAAACAAAAAGCTTTGGCTTCTGCAGAACAATTCCCTTCCTCTCTTTTTTATTTTTTTTTTTTAATTTCTTGAATAATTTTGTTGAATCTGAACCAAACTAGCAATAACTTGGCCCTGATGCCAAATCTCCACCTCAACTGCTGTATTTAGTATTTGCAGACTATGAGCAAGGTCTGAGTCTCCCTTGGCAAGGGGCACTTGAAATGGCCATGAGGAGCATGTGCCCTTGGTGTGCAGAGTCATGAGCTCACACACCAACAGATGCATGAATTTCTTGCCACCACTTGGCCATTTCCAGGGATTAGAAGTGGCTCAGGAAAGGAGGTGGATATCCAGGCATCCAGCTGAAGGCTCAGCAAGGCCTGGGGAGCTCTACCACTGAGCTGCAGTGCCTGCTGTGCCCCCCTGCCTGGTGAAGGCACTTTTGATGCCTCAGGCTGAGTGATCCATGTGTGCTAGGAGCCTTGGGAAACAGTGGGACAGACTAAACACCTCTCCACAGCTGTGGCCTGTGTTCGTCCAAACCTGTTCAGCCTGTGCTCAGATCACAGCTGGTCCCAGCTTTCTCCATACTGGAGGACCTGCTGCTGTCCCTCTCTGAGCTGGAGCTCCTCTTGCTGCAGGGCAGGTGTTCCTGGTGCCTCCTGCTTGGTTTGCACCTGACCCTCAAAGCCTTCTGCCTGGACTTTAATTGCTGGCTCCCCGGGATGGCATCACTTGAGTTTACTTCTGATGGGGAAGCTCTTCCCGGTGTGCTCCTGGAAGAGGTTCCCTCCCACATGTTCTTCCCAAGAAAAGCCTGGGATGTCATTCTCTCCTAGGTATGATGCCATTGGATGAAGGAGGCTCAGAGACAGAGAGCTTGTATGAAATTGAGGGCATGAACAAGTGGATTCTCTTCTTGTAAGTATGCTCTGGCTCAACCATCTGCTGCTCTGCACATGGGCTTGTGCTGTCTCTCACTTAGTGGCCAGACTGGGCCAGGCTTTCCTGGTGAGCCACCAGTTTCTGGGAGAGAGCCAGGGGCTGGTGCTCTGGTGGAGATGCAAACATCAGGGCAGCAAACAGGGCATTTTGCTGGGCTGAAGTGAACACCTGCTGTGGGACCAGGCTCCAAGCATCCTCTCCTGGCCCGTGCAGCATCATGTGTAGTTTAAGGGCTGTGCCTGTAGCCCCCAGCCAGAGGTGCTGAAGGCCAAAATAAAGCCAGAAAGTGTTTGTGTGAATGAACTGCAGAGCCTGAGGGAATGTGCTGTGTTCCAGGGGCAGGTCATGATCCCCATCCCTTTTCAGAGAAGACCCCTGAAGGAGGGAGCAGGGGTGGGTCTGCCCTACAGGTACAGCCCAAGGATGTGGGGCTGCCCCACTGCCCAGCCTTGCTGATCCTTTGCCATCTCTCCAGCCGTCAGTGGAGGCGTTGGAACCGAATGTTTCGTAGGAAGTGCAGGGATGTGGTGAAGTCCAAGTTCTTCTACTGGCTCGTCATCCTGATGGTGGCATTGAACACCCTCTCCATCGCCTCTGAGCACCACTTCCAGCCAGAGTGGTTGACACGGGTGCAAGGTGAGCAAAGAGCCTGAGAGAGAGGGAGGGACTGGGGTACTCTGCTGTGCAGGGACATGTGTGAACTCTTCACTGTGCCTGCACAGCCACACTGGCACGGCACAGGGGCTGTTAGACACACCCACCCACCACACAGCCTGCACACTGTGTGTGTGTGTGTGTGTGTGTGTGTGTGTGTGTGCACCATCCTCACCACGCTGTCACACAGCTCACACTGAACATGCATAGCGTGTGCACTCCTAGGGACGTGAGTTTGCATGGTGAGCACACACAGAGTGTGTACATTGACACCTCTGCACATAAATACACGTGGCATGCACTCATGCAGTGCAACCACATGCATTTCTGCCTGCAGCTCCACACACACACAGGCAGACAGAGTACAGGTGTGCACACACACACACACACACACACACACAGAGCTTGGCCAAATGTGTACATGTGCCAGCCCTGCATGGACTCACTCACCACACAGCCACATGCTCACACAGAGCTGCATGTCACCCTTCTCCTGTGTGCTCCCCAAAAACAGCAGCTCAGGGCTGGGTGGGCAGACAACGGTTAGCAGCACCACCCTCCTTCCCTGCCTGCCCTGCCAGGCTGGGATTGAGGTCCCTTCTCTGATGGGTTGGATCTCCTGCCCCAGACAATTCCAACCGGCTGCTGCTCGCCCTCTTTGTGGCCGAGATGCTGCTGAAGATGTACGCGCTGGGGCTGCGCCAGTACTTCATGTCGCTCTTCAACCGCTTCGACTGCTTTGTGGTGTGCTCGGGGATCCTGGAGACCATCCTCGTGGAGCTCGGCACCTTGTCCCCCCTGGGCATCTCCGTGCTGCGCTGCATCCGGCTCCTCCGCATCTTCAAGATCACCAGGTTGGGGGGGAGCTCTGGGGGTACTGACAGCTCACGGTCCCCAGGCATCACTCGTGGTCCCCAGGCATCACTTGTGGTCCCCAGACATCACTCACGGTCCCCAAGCATCACTCATGGTCCCCAGACATCATTCACTGTCCCCAGACATCACTCGTGGTCCCCAGACATCACTCGTGGTCCCCAAGCATCACTCATGGTCCTCAGACATCACTCAAGGTTCCCAGACATCATTCACAGTCCCCAGATATCACTTGTGGTCCCCGGACATCACTCGTGGCCCCCAGACATCACTCACGGTCCCCAGGCATCACTCACGGTCCCCAGGCATCACTCACGGTCCCCAGGCATCACTCGTGGTCCCCAGACATCATTCACAGTCCCCAGGCATCACTCACGGTCCCCAGACATCACTAGCCTTGCCCCCATGGAAGGCTGTGGCGTTGAGCAGAGCTTGGAGCTTCTGGGTAGAGCAACAAGGCAAAGCTGGGGATTTCTGTCTCCGGGACACGGTTTGTCTTGGAGTGGCGAGGAGAACAGAGCTGAGGTCCCACTCCACCTCTGGGTTCTGGGATGTTGCAGATGGGGGTGCTGCAGGCCAGGACTCCTGGCTCCTCTTTCTCAGCCCAACCTACTGTGTGTTCACTCCTGTTCCCCATGCTGCCTGCTGGTGCCCTGCCCAGGCAGCAGTGTATCTTACCTGTCACACCATACCTGCACCTCTTTTCTACCTCCTGGGGCCTGGCTGGAGCAGTACCAGTGCCCACCCTGGGTGCAGAGCCCCCCTTGCTGGGTGCTGGCACATCACCTTGGGCCAGGTGCTCTGTTCCCTGTGCCTGGCTGGTCCTACCTGCAGCCTTCTCCACTTTCACCTCCCACACCCTCCTGTCTCTCCTCTCCCCAGGTACTGGACATCGCTGAGCAACCTGGTGGCCTCCCTGCTCAACTCTGTCCGCTCCATTGCCTCTCTGCTCCTCCTCCTCTTCCTCTTCATCATCGTTTTTGCCCTGCTGGGCATGCAGCTCTTTGGGGGCAAGTTTGATTTCGAGGACATGGAAGTGCGGCGCAGCACGTTCGACAATTTCCCCCAGGCTCTCATCAGTGTCTTCCAGGTTTGGGGCTATGGGAAGGGCAGTGGGGGGCTGGAGGGCAGGGGGCTGGGAGTCTCACCTGAGCTGTGGGTCTCCAGGGAGGAGCTGGGTCTCAGGGGGTTGTGGGTTTGTGGGGATGATGTGGCTATGAGAGAGGAGCAGGGAGATGTGTCTGGAGTCATAAGCAGTAGTTCAGGGCTGAGCAGGGGAGAGGGTGTGACTGTGGGACTGGAGGGGCTGTGAGTGTTTGGGACTGGAGGGGCTGTGAGGGTTTGGGACTGGAGGGGCTGTGAGGGTTTGGGACTGGAGGGGCTGTGAGGGTTTGGGACTGGAGCCAGGAGGGCAGGACTGGTGTGTGAGCTACTGCCATGCTCTGCTGTGGAGGCTCTTGAGTCTCTTTTATTTCTGTGCTCCCAGATCCTGACTGGGGAGGACTGGAATTCAATCATGTATGATGGGATCATGGCCTATGGGGGCCCGTCCTTTCCTGGCATGCTGGTCTGCATCTACTTCATCATCCTCTTCGTTTGTGGGAACTGTATCCTCTGCCTGCAGAGCCAAACCTGGGCTCCCTGCACCCAGCCCCATGGCAGCAAATTCACAGGACTGGGAAGGGGAGACGCAGGGGCTTCTGTCAGCATCCCAGTGCTTGCCTTAAGCTTTTCAGTCCTGAACAGCAGCAGAACAAACCATGGGTTTCTGGGCTTGGGGGCTGGGATGTGGACGAAGGCACATCTGGAGGAGGTTTGGGTGCCCAGCAGGGAGAGGTTCAGTCACAGTGGGTGCAGGTTAGGGATCACCAGCCAGGGTTATCTCAAGGGCTCAGCTCCAGGAAGGTTTCTCAGGGCACCATGGAGAGTTCTGGCCACGTCCTCCAGACAGGAACCAAGTCCATGTCCTTAGCACTGTTCCTGCAGACATCCTCCTCAATGTGTTCCTGGCCATTGCGGTCGATAACCTGGCTGAGGCTGAGAGCCTGACTCTAGCCCAGAAGGCCAAGGCAGAGGAACGCAAACGGCGGAAGATGTCCAGGTGAGCACTGCTGGCCCTGGCCATGGGAGCTCCCCAACCTGGTGCTTTGGGGTGGTGAGGGGGCAGAATGGCATTGCATCACAGTTCACTGCCTGCTCTTCCCTCCTCTCTGCTCAGGGGTTACCCAGAGAAGTCTGAAGAGGAGAAGCAGATGCTGGCAAAGAAGCTGGAGCAGAAGGCAAAGGGAGAAGGGATTCCCACCACAGCCAAGGTCAGTGCTGGTGGGGCTGGGCTGTGGAGAGCTCCTGGGGAGGGACCAGGCTCCTCCTCCCACTAGCCAGGATGGACAAAGGCTTGGAGCCAGTCTGGGGCAGGACTCTTGGCCAGAATTGTTCCTCCCCTTAGCATCCACTGGTGATGGGGGCTCTTGGTGACTGGGGCTCTCTGGGCCCAGGCAGGACATGTCTGGCCAGCTGGCACATGCAGCTGCACGTCCTCTTCTCTGTCTCTCCCTTGTTTCAGCTAAAAGTGGACGAATTTGAATCCAATGTCAATGAGATCAAAGACCCTTACCCTTCTGCGGACTTCCCAGGTAAGTCTTGTCCCTGGCAGGGCAGCAGGAAAGCTGAGGAGGCATTGCAGAGGGGTGCTGTGTGAGGGGCAAAGGCTGTGGTGACCCTCCACCAGCCTCGGGGTACTGAGGTCCTTCTGACACAGATGCCAAATCAGGATCATGGGATTGAAAGATTGTCCATATAAGGTCATATTCCCCCTCCCTCTCTGGATGATTTTTTCCACCCTCATGGCCACCCTGCAGGTGATGATGAGGAGGATGAGCCTGAAATCCCTCTGAGTCCTCGGCCGCGTCCCCTCGCAGAGCTACAGCTGAAAGAGAAGGCTGTGCCCATGCCTGAAGCCAGCTCCTTCTTCATCTTCAGCCCAACCAACAAGTAGGCACTGCCCCTTCCCCCTGCCTTGTGGAACCAGGCACTGACCCTTCCCCGTGGGGTCCTGTCTGTGTGTGACAGCCAGCTCTTAAGGGAACCAGCTGATGGGAAAAGCCTTCTGTGTGGATGGACACACTCCATGCCTAGGGCCTTCCTGTCCCCAGGGCTTAACCATAGCCCTCTGCGAGGCTGCTCTGGCCCTGTCTGATCTCCCTCTGGCCCCTTGCAACATCTCACGTCGTTTCTGTCCCTGGCAGGTTTCGGGTGCTGTGCCACAGAACTGTCAATGCCACCTGGTTCACCAATTTCATCCTGCTCTTCATCCTGCTCAGCAGCATCTCGCTGGCAGCTGAGGATCCCATCCGGGCCGAGTCGTTCCGCAACAAGGTGCCTGTGGAGATGGGGAGGGTTGGGATGGATGGGGAAGACCTCCTGGAGCCCCCCCAGATCCTCAGTGAGCAGGGATTTACTTTGCAGATGCCACCCCTAGGCAGGTGGCTGTGATTCCAACCCTGCTGCTGGGAGGGCAGTGCACTCTGGCAGGGGAGGCTGGATGTGTTTTCCATTCAGGGTGCAGCTGGGACAAGTTTTTACTGCTCTGTGTCTCAAGTTTGCTTCTGGGTGAAGAGATTCACCTGAGAAGGCGTGTAAGATTACCTTGTTTTGAAACTGTGGTGACTTACTTGCCACAGGGATGTCCTGTAAGGTGGCAAACTGGACCTCTGGTGTGTGCAATACCTCGGAATGCACAAGTGCATCTGGCAGGGACTGGGGGATCTCAAATACAACAGCTTCCCAGGGCACTCAGTGCTTTTGGGCATCACATGCTTTCAGGTGAATGAGGCCAAGCCTATCTCAGCTGCAAAGGGAGAGCTTTGTCCCAGCTGCAGGTTGGATCGTGCACTGGAGAAAATCAGCAAAGCTGGGGGAAGTTCAGGGGTCTTCTTGGCGCTGGGTTTGCGGACCCTGTTGAGCTAGATGGGCTCCCCAGTGCACAGTGTGGAAAGAAAACCACAATTCCCAGGTGTTTGAGCATTTCCCACGTCACCCAAATCTCACCCAGTCCTGGTGCTTCTGTCCCCAGATTCTCGGATACTTTGACATTGGTTTCACCTCTGTCTTTACAGTCGAAATCGTCTTGAAGGTGAGTCCTTCACCCCGTGGTCCTGCCATGAGCCCAGCCTAGAGCATGGGTCTAGACTCTTCTGGCCATGGACACTCATGCACTTGGGGCACAAGCTGAAGGTCCCAGTGAGGGGAAATTGCTGGCTGATCCTCATGCCCCCAGAGTTCATCTGTGCAGCCTGAGTGCTGTGTGACCTGTCCCCGAGGCCATGTGTGCCCTCCAGTGAGGCCAGGCAGCCAAGTCAGCTGTGCTGTGACACGGGGATGGAGCAGCCCTGGCACCAGCATTTTCATTCTGACACGCTGCTAGGAGAAACTCTGCCAAAGAGAAAGCAGCAGGAACCTGCAGTAGGAAACAGCAATCCAAGCCAATTGTTGCGTGTTGCTCCCACTCCAAGGGTCTTTGCTCTTCTCCTCTTTAATTTGCTGGCTGACTTGGGAGAGTTTTGTCTCCAGCCAGTGCAACACAGAGGATTTTCAGCTGAAGTCACCTTCCTGCCAGGCTGCAGAGGTCTGAGCAGGACAGAGTCCTCCAGCCATGGAGCTGTGAGAGCCCCTTGTGCCTTGTCCACCCCAGGGCTGTGGAGGGACCATGTCCCCGAGCCCTGCCCAGCCTCTCTCCTAACTCCTTCTGCTCCCCAGATGACAACCTACGGTGCTTTCCTGCACAAAGGCTCCTTCTGCAGGAATTCCTTCAATATCCTTGACTTGCTGGTGGTTGCTGTCTCCCTTATCTCCATGGGATTCGAGTAAGCACCTCCACATGCCACGGGATGGGCACTGGTGTGGTCAGGCTGGCAGGGCAGCTGGGGGTGGTGGGTGGAGAAGGAGCAGCTGGCCCAAGGGGTGCCCATGTGCCCATAACATTGTGCTCAGGGGGACAGGGCATGGACAGGTAGGAGGCAGGCAAGCTCCTTCAGCGTCAAAGGTAAAGATCTGAATAGAAATTCAATGTGGAGCTGCTTTCTCCAGCTGGTAGTGTCCCTTAGCCTCATGTGGGGTGATGGCCCAGTGCCATCTGCTCTGTTCTGGTGTCCCTTTCCCCTCACCCCTGGCCCCAGCCTGGCCTCTGTGGCTCCTCATGGGGGCTGTGTCGGCTTGGCCTGGGTGGAGAAATCGTCCCATCTCAGCTATGCCTTCCTCCTCAGGTCCAGTACCATCTCCGTGGTGAAGATCCTCCGGGTGCTGAGGGTGCTGAGGCCTCTGCGAGCCATCAACAGGGCCAAGGGGCTGAAGGTAAGCAGGAGGCTGGGACTGGGGGACCTCAGCCTGTGGCACCCTCCTGGGAGGTTTTGTGGCAGGCATCCCCCCTGCTCCCAATTCCCACTCCCCATCCGTGGAAAGGGTCTGCCCAATCCCTCTGCTCTTGACAGGCTCCCACTCTTCCTATGGTCCATCCCTGCAGTGGGAGGGTGTGGGACACACAGGGGTTTGCCCCAAACATGGTCACATGTGCACTGTCCCCCACCTTTGCAGCACGTGGTCCAGTGCGTGTTTGTGGCCATCAAGACCATCGGTAACATCGTGGTGGTCACGACGTTGCTGCAGTTCATGTTTGCCTGCATTGGGGTCCAGCTCTTCAAGGTGAGTGGTGTCTCAGGTGGGCAGGAGGCACGTCCTGCTCGAGCACATCCTGAGCAGGTTCTCCTAGTCATCACCCTGGGGGTGGTGTCTTGCCAGTGTTGGGGTCCCACAGTCAGGGGACCCAACTACACCAGACCCCCCAGAAGAGCCTGCAGTGAGGGGAGGGCAGAAAGCACTCAGGGTACTGTCAGGTCCAGACAGCACCTGTAAAAGGGCCAGCTGCCTCACCTCATTTAGTGCCTCAGTTTCCTCTTTTCTAAGTGCTTCTGACTGATTTTCTGTGTGCTTTGGATGCAAAGTTTCCTTTTCCACAGTACCACTCCTGCTGTCTGGGCTTTGGTGGCTCCAAGGCAGAGCTGGCCCTGGCTGAGCTCAGCTTTGCTGTAATAACTGGGCTGAAATTCCCAGCTGACATGGGCAGAGCTTTCAGGACACTGTGCAGACTGAGCACACCTGTCAGAATACCTTAACTTTTAGTTAATTCTCTGGTTACTGCTGTCTTTTCTGTTTTCCACACAGTTGACTCCTATATGGGATAAGCTGGGTACCCAGCTCTGCCCTGGCTCCTGAAATTCCCTGTGGACTGTGTTGTGTTGGCAGGCAGAGTGGGGAGGCCAGGGGTGGTGGGAGGCCAGGGCCAGAGTCTGCATGGAGGTGGTGTGGGAGGGACTGATGGTGGGCTGGGAAAAAGACAAAGCTCCCCGGGGCTTCTGAAGTCACAGCAACACCACAGCCACTTCTGGTCTCTGTTAAATGCAGGGCAAGTTCTATAGGTGCACAGACCCATCCAAGCTGACGGAGAAGGAGTGCAGGTAAGAGCTCTCTGCAGCTCCCAGCTGGGCAGGGGCCAGGGATGGGAGCTGGGTGGGGGCTGCTTGTGTTCCTGTAGGGGGATGTGGCATCCAAAAAAGTGGAGCTGAGGTCTCGTGCTGTTCTCCCTCCCCCTGGGGTAAATCAGGAACAAGCACAGGGCTGTCCTACCCTCCCAAGGACCAAGGACTGCCAGCACTGTGGTGTGAGAGCTGAGGGGGCCCTGCCAGTGAGCACTGCATCCCTTCTGCTGCAGGGGCCAGTTCATCAACTATGTGGATGCAGACCCTACGCAGATTGAGGTCCAGGACCGTGTCTGGGTGCACAGCAACTTCCACTTCAACAACGTCTTCTCAGCCATGATGTCCCTTTTCACAGTCTCCACCTTCGAGGGCTGGCCAGAGTGAGTCTGTGGTGAGGGAAGGTCTGTGCTGGGAGCAGGGCATGGCCAGGGTAAAGAAAGAAGAGCTGCCCAGGATGAGGAGCAGGGCCAGCCATCCTGGAGGTGGCTGTGGAGTTGGCAAGGTTATCCAGCAGCCCTATCCCACCATTGCTGGGTTTGGGATGCCTCCAGAGCTCTCCATAACCTTCAAGAGGTCTTTCCCACTTCATTAGGGTCTCTGTTGCCTCACTTTCCTCCCTGTAGGCTGCTGTACATGGCCATTGACACCAATGCTGAGGATGCAGGCCCTATCTACAACTACCGGGTGGAGATTGCAATGTTCTTCATCATCTACATCATCCTCATTGCCTTCTTCATGATGAACATCTTTGTGGGCTTTGTCATTGTCACCTTCCAGGAGCAGGGGGAGAATGAGTACAAGAACTGTGAGCTGGACAAGAACCAGGTAATGGGACTGCTGGGACAGGACAGGGAGGACCAGCCCGTGGCTGGCACAAAACAAGCTTTCTGAGGGAAGGGCAGAGGGCACCAGAACAGGCAGTGAGTCTCCCTGGACAGGTAGAGTGCCCATTTAAACATTACAAAAGGCCTTTTTCACATGGTGAAGGTGGTCAAGCACTGGAACAGGTTGCCCAGAGAGACTGTGAAGTCTTCATCTTTGAAGGTATTCAAAAGCCAACTCTCTTGGGCAGCATGCTCCAGCTGGCCCTGCTTTGGGCAGGGAACTGTGACTAGACCATCTCCAGAGGCACCTTCTGCTGCCAGCCCTTCTGTGATGCTATTGTGCTGTCATTCTGGCTGGGGACAGCAAGGCTGAAAGCAGCAGAGACATCAGCAGAGGACATGGGACGTGCTGGGGGGACACTGGACAGGGGTGGCTGCCAGCCCAGGAGCAGTGTCATTCTCCTGCACTGAGACAGCACAGGCAGCTGGAGCTCAGGGTGCTGGGGTCATGTGAGCCACACAGGAACCCAGCAGAGATGGCCCCAGGCTGCTGGGGAGGGACAGACCTGCTCAGCCACCTCAGAACCCCCTTGGCCCCTCCTTCACGTGATGTCTTCAGGATTCTCTTGGCCAGTCCTGAGAGACCACAGGGAAGTTCCTGGATAAGCAGGCACACTCTGGGCTGAAGGGGTCAGGCCGAGGGCAGCACGGCCATCTCTGGAGGCAAGAAGTGATTTTGGAAACTTGTCCCATGTGGGTGCTCTGGGGTGTATTTGCAGGAAGCACAGCAGACACGTGACCCACTGCTGTACCCAGCCCATGGGGCTGGGGTGAAAGAGAAGGGGGGCTCCAGCTGGGTCTATGGGGATGTGCAGTGTTGCTGATGGTGCTGAGTCTGTGCCCGTGCCTCGGGCACTGCCATGTGCCCCGTGGTGGGTTCCCAGCTGCCCTCCCTCCCTTCCCCAGCGCCAGTGTGTGCAGTATGCTCTGAAGGCTCGCCCGCTGCGCCGCTACATCCCTAAGAACCCCTACCAGTACCAGATCTGGTACGTGGTCACCTCCTCCTACTTTGAGTACCTCATGTTCTTCCTGATCCTGCTGAACACCATCTGCCTGGGCATGCAGGTAAAGGGCACAGTGCCTGCCATGGGGTGGGGTGGAGGGGTGTCTGTGGCAGCAGATGGGCTGGCTCAGCCCTGCAGCCCCCAAGAGAGCTCCTGGGTAGGGGGTTAGGTGGGATAGGGGCAAAGATGTGATCCCAGAAAAGGGTGTGCAGGGGGGAAATTCCCCTTTTTGCTGAGCCACAGGCCTGTCTGTGGGAGGGGGGTCTGCATCCAGCACACCCCTCTGAGCTCACAATGGGGGCTGGACCTGCTGTCAGCTAACCTGGCTCCTTCTGCCTTATCCTCAGCATTACAACCAGTCTCCAGAAATGAACCACGTCTCAGACATCCTCAATGTGGCCTTCACCATCCTCTTCACCCTGGAGATGGTCCTCAAGCTCATGGCCTTTAAAGCTAAGGTGAGAGGAGGGCATGGTCAGCATGGAGAGCAGGAGGGGTCCCAGGCTGGTCCATTTATCCTGCATTTGGCATCTCTTGAGTACAAGCACCTCCAGCCCTGCAGCTCCAGAGAACTTCTCCTTGGGGAGACTCTCAGGGACCCCCATGTGCAGGACCTGGGAGTTTCTAGAAGGACTACTGTTTGTCAGGGCTACTCTTGCTGGCCAAATTGGACCCAGTCCAGCTGGCTGTTGTTCCCATCTTCAGGGTCATGTCACTGGTGGGGTCATAGCTCTATCCACCCTGATCCTGCTTCCTCATTTCACTCCACTGTGAGACAGGACCAAACAACTGAGCAGAGAGTGCAAGGTCTGACCACCGTCCCTTCTTGTGAGGGGCAGAGTCACTGAGGATCCTCCTGGCACCCCTTCCTCTGGGCTCCAGCATCTGCCTCCTCCTTGGCTTAAACCTTTGGATGTTCACTCCTCTTTTCTGGCTCTTTCCTGACAGGGCTATTTTGGAGACCCCTGGAACGTCTTTGACTTCCTCATAGTGATTGGCAGCATCATCGACGTCATCCTCAGTGAGATCGATGTGAGTGTCAGGGGGCTCAGGCACGAGGGTGTCCCCACCCAAGACTGCCCTGAAACACCTGCCCTGGGGCAAGCTGGGGGTGCTGGGGTGGTGTCCAGCTCTGCAGGCTGCTGGTGTCATCTTCTCTCCCTCTGCTCTGCCTGGTTCTGAGGAGGGACAAACCAGGATCAGCCCATGCCATGAGTGAGTGGAGAGCACAGCTGTGGCCCTTGGAGCCTTAAAGCACTGTTTAAACATCCCCAGCTGGCCAACATGTCCCATTGCCCCTTCCCCTCTGGTCTCCTGAATCTGTGGGCACTGGGATACTATGGAAAGCAGTCACTCAGGACTAGACCATGAGCAGGAAGCTGCATGCCAGCCCCTGCCCCACTCACCCTGCACGTGACTGGCCAGGCAGCCCCACATCCAGCCTCAGAGCAGTGCAGGTGGGAGAAAAAGGCTTCCCACAGCTCCCTGTCCCCACAGGACACTGCTGGCCCCTGGGGAGGATCAGATGCTTCAGATTTCAAAGCATTTGCTTTGTGTCCTCTTTGTGCATTGACATAGTGGCCTGTACACATCCATATGTGTGCCTGTTTGTACTCTAGACACCACTGCAGGGGCTCTGCACCATCTAACCTGTGGGCATGGTGCCTCAGGCAGTGCCTGTGGTAAGGGCTGTGCTGGCAGCACTTTCAGGGCAGTGCTAGGAAGCCAGCATGCCCCTGCCTTCCACAGCACTGGGACATCCACAGCCGTGTCTGGCTCTGAAAATGCCCCCCTGCCCAGGGAGGTGTGTGCTGCATTCAGCAGACCTGATGGTCACTCCAGAAGCAGCTGTTGGATGGGGGAGATGACAGATTAACCCTCTCCAGTGACTTGGCATGTGTCTCCTTGAAGGAATACTAGCTCTGGTGCACTGCATGGCTGGGTCTGGCAGGGCTGCTGCCCCTGCCACCCCTGCACAGAGTCACCATCAGACATTGTCTGTGCAGGGAGGCGAGTGTGTTCAGGGACCTTTGGGGGCAGTCACCTTCTTCTCTGGAGGGTGGTCCAGGCCCCACAGAGCTGGAATAAGCAAAACCCATCCACCTTCCTCTCCTGTGGCAGCTCTGTGCTCCTCTCTGCACAGCCCTGCACGTTAGTACAGCCATCCTCTGGGCTCCTCAGCCTTGAGGAGCCCCCAGACTTCGGGCCAGTTCCAGCAGCTTTCATCTGTCAGTAACCTCCTCCAGGTCCCCATCCTTGCCCCCAGCTCTCTGCACCTGTGACTGGGTTTGCTGTTGCCTGTCAGGCATCACCACGTCCTTCCCCAGCCTGCTGGAACCCAGAACTGAAGTTCAAAGGGTGCTCAAGGCCCTGCACTGGGCAGAGCTTTTCAGTCCCTGGGGAGCAAGAGACCACTTGGCACAGGTGCCAAAATCCTGCTCTGCTTGCCCATGGGTCTGTGGGGCTGCCCAGGACACAGGTCCAGGTACCTGGAGGAGCCTGGTGCCCTGGCAGGGCTGGCAGGGACTGTGCTCTGTGTGCCACAGCACCACTGACTGTGCAGGAAGCCAGGCAGGATTTTGAGAATGGTCCTGTGTGGCCTGAGCTTCCTGGGTCCTTTCCCCCAGTGCTGTATGCAGGAGCATTGAGAGCACTGGTCTCCTTCTCCAGCCCCCCAGGGTCTCCAGGGACCTCTGTCCAAGGACCCTGCCCTGGCAGTGATCATTATTGTCCCCTAGGGTGGTCTCACCTTTCCTCCATGTACTCATTTCTCCCTCCAGCCCACAACTCTCCCAGCATCACCAAGTGTTCCTGAACCATATGGTGATGTACAGGGGGACATTCCTCTCCTCTCCTCTCCTCTCC
>JAWWTY010000071.1:1326194-1361797 GCA_035222235.1 Margarornis squamiger | reverse complement strand
CTCCGTTTCCATGTTACTTTCTTCTGTGTCTTCTCCTTGAGCAACCATCCCTCCCCCTCTCTTTCTCTCCCTCCTCTCCCCTTTTCCTTCCTGCCTCACTTCTGCTGACTCTCTTGTTCTCTCGACAGACTATTCTTGCCCCCAGTGGTGGATTGTACTGCCTCGGCGGAGGCTGTGATGGCATTGTAAATATCAGCTGCATGTGCCTGCTGTGCATCCTGCCCCCTTGCTGCCCGTGGCCAGGGTTTGCATGTGTCCTGCATGTCACTGAGCCACACCAGACCCAGCTGTTCTCTCTGGGACATAGCTCTGCCCTTGCTGAGAGGGAATTGGGGTGGCACATCAGATGCACAGAGACCCCTTCCCACCCTGAGAGGTGCTGGGCTGTTCCCCAGTCCTCCTGGGCCCATCCAGTGGCCCAGCCCTGCCCTTCCCCATCCCACTCCCTGGGCCTGCTGTATCAGAGCACCCAGCAGAGGTGTGCCCAGCTGCAGGGCAGGAAAGCTGGCTTTGGTCCTTTTGCCCATCATAAGGCCTGAAGGGAAGCAGCCTCTGGCTCTGTTAGCCCCAGAAATGGCTAGAGGGGCAACCCCTGTGCTGTGCCTTCCCCTGGGGCTGGCTGTGTCCCTTGGCTGCAGCCTGATGTCCCGGGGTCTGAGTGAGCCAAGCACATTGGGGTGACTCTGGGCAGCACCCCCAGAGCCACCTGCCTTCAGTCCCTCCTTTGATAGGTGAAATTCCTGGTGGGACATTCTCCAAGCAGCCCTTCTGTGTTTAAAGAGCTGCCATGAACCCTCCCTGTGCCTGGTGCCCACCCTCCAAATACAAGACATGCTTGGTGAGAGCCTGGTGGGACTGAGCCTGTCCCTGGTGGCCCTGTGACCCTCACAGCTCTCCCAGCCCATGTGGCAGCATGCCTTCATCCCTGCAGTGTCCCAGTGTCAGAGGTGTGAGCCAGGAGGGCTGGGGAGATGAGATCCTTGGGAAGGCTGGGAGGAAAAGTGTGATCCTTTGCAGTGTGATCCTCTGTGCAGGCAAAGGCTGTGGGGACTATGAGTGGTGCCTGGGAGTGGGATCTCATTACCCTTCCTCCCCCCAGGACCTGAACCCCTCCCTTGAAAGCCTGGAGGCTTCAGCTCTCGCTGCCCTCCAGCTTTGTGCTCTGCCTGCAGGACTCTGATGATAACTCCCGAGTCTCCATCACTTTCTTCCGACTCTTCCGGGTGATGCGGCTGGTGAAGCTGCTGAGCCGTGGAGAAGGTGTCAGGACCCTCCTGTGGACCTTCATCAAGTCCTTCCAGGTCTGTGAGGAGCAGTGCTCCCCTCCCAGACATGCATGTGCCCAGGGCCAGCAGCAGTGGCTGATCCTGAGGCTGGCAGGGTGAGCAGCCCATCCTCACCAGGCAGAGGAGAAAGGCTCCAGTCCTGGCAGGCTGCTGGCTTCAAACTGAGCTGGGGGCTTGTGGTTTTTGGGAGAACATTGCCCCGGTGGGTGGGAAGGTGCAGGGGGCTCCCTGGCTGACAGCACTATGTGTCAGAGCTGGGCTGGGTGCTGGCAGCACCTCCTCAGCCCCATTGCTGGGCTCTGCACCAGGTGGGTACCTCAGGGCATGCTGCAACCTCAGCTCCCAGCCCTGACCTGCACAGCTCCCTCAGCCCTGGGCAGCCCTGGGGGATGCTCAGCCCCTGTCCCAGCCCCAGAGCTGGTGGTCCCATGGGAGCTGGCATTAGCCCCCCGTGTGGGAGAACCACAGAGAGCAGTCAGTGGGAGGGTGGTCAGAGGAACAGGTAAGCTGTCCCCTCCCTGCATGGGGGCCTGGATGCTGGCTTTGGGCAGCAGCTCCAGAGTTCCCCCTGTCTCTGGGTTGCCTTGATGCTGGGCTGGTGTCTCACACAAGCCCCGTGGTCCTTTTGGCACAGGCTCTGCCATACGTGGCCCTGCTGATCGTGATGCTTTTCTTCATCTATGCTGTGATCGGGATGCAGGTGAGAGGCACAGCAGTGTGGGGGTGGTGGGGGAAAGAGGGGAATTGGTCTGGAGCAGATGCCCTGAGCCTGATAGTACCTGGGGAGGTGACACAGGGAGGGACTGGGTCCTCTGCCAGGCCCCCTCTGGGACTTTGCACATGATGGGACCCATTTACCCTGGTCTGCAAGGATATTTGCCACCCCAGCAGCCTCCCATCCCCAGGATGCAGCCACGGCAGCAAAGAGCACTTTAGGAGTCAATGGCACAACCCAGACACACAGGCACCAGTGCTTGTGCTGCTTCATGAGACCTCATCTCCTTGGCCCAGATAAATGCAGTTGTAGTCAGCTGTGTTTTCAGCACAGGCAGGAATGTCCAAGTAGCTCCCGAGCCCCAGAGCACCCACACCTCAGTCTCAGTCTCTTTTGTGGGTTCCCAAAGCCAAGTAAAGAAGAGCTCAGGGACCAGAGGTGCTCTGGAGGGTTGTCAGTGCCTGAGAAAGGGTGCTGGGGACCTTGAAATTGTGATTTACAGATGTTTGGGAAGATTGCCATGGTGGATGGGACGCAGATCAACCGAAACAACAACTTTCAGACATTTCCACAAGCTGTGCTGCTGCTCTTCAGGTCAGTCTTGTCTGTGAGCAGCTCCAGAAGAGAGCTGTGCTCTGAGCCAGTGGGGACCCCCAGCTTGGAGTGAGGGAGACCAGCATTTCTGCAGCTCATTTCTTTTGTGTCCCACAGAAAGATCTCCTCCCGCCTGCAGTGGGAGCGTTTCAGGAGAGGGTTTGCCTGGTGTGGCTGGGCTGCAGAGGAGGGTGGCATTTTGGCGTTGCTATTCTGAATATTTCCTTCCCCAACCGGATTTTAATTGGTGTATTGTGGGGAAATTCACAGGGAAGCAGGAGCTCAGCCCAAGGCTTTCCTTGACCCCAGACACTTTGAAGCTTTCGGTGGCCCCACAACAGCAAGCCCAGAATCCTGACCCCTGCTTTCCCAGGCGCTCCCTGTTGCCCCGTGCACTCCCCACATGCCCAGCTCCTGTCCAGGACAGGCAGGCAGCAGCAGGTATCCCCTCTCCCCAGGTGTGCCACTGGGGAGGCGTGGCAGGAGATCCTGCTGGACTGCAGCTACGGCAGGCGCTGTGACCCGGAGTCGGACTACGCCGAGGGCGAGGAGTACACCTGTGGCACCGGCTTTGCCTACTTCTACTTCATCAGCTTCTACATGCTCTGTGCCTTCCTGGTATGCCAGGCTCCCCTGGGGCTCCCTTTGGCACTCCTGTCCTGCCAGGGCAGCCCCCGTGTTGTTAGCTGTGCATCCCATGGGGTGGGCCCACAGCACCCTCCTCCTGGGGGGATTATCCCCCAGCCCACCTACCTGGCACTGCACTCCTGGGGGACCCAGGATCCCCCTTTAGTTCCTTCCCACAGTCCCCATGTGCTGCTGTCCAGATGTGTCTGTGCTGACCTTTGTGAGGGTGGAGAGGGACGAGGTGCCCTGTGCCTGTTCTTTCACATGACCTGCTTGAGCAGGAGGTCCCTCACTGTATGGGGAGACCCTCACTCAGCATCCCCCGACCCCAGAGGATCCCAAGCCCCTCCTGCTCCTGAGCACATCTGCCCATGTTTTCATGCTACCAGCTGGTGGGTCTCTCTGCCCTAACTGGGTCCTTTCCACCTGCTCCTTTGCCCTCAGATCATTAACCTCTTCGTGGCTGTCATCATGGACAACTTTGACTACCTGACCCGAGACTGGTCCATCCTTGGGCCCCATCACCTGGATGAGTTCAAACGGATCTGGGCTGAATATGACCCCGAGGCCAAGTGAGTGTCAGGGCGTGAGTGGCACAGAGAGGGTGCTCCATGGGGTGGGCTGACCTGGGGTATGCATGGCAGGGTAAGCTGTGGCACAGCCTAGGAGTTAGATTCCAGCATCTCAGAGGTGAATGTGGACTTGCCAGAATATTCCAGGGCTGATACAAGCCATCAGTGTATTCGGGAATACGAGACTTTCAGTTCCCTCTTCATCCAGCTCTGGTGATGCTGTCAACTCTTCCCATGCCACTGCACACCTTTACCAGCTGCCAGGTGCCATGGGGAGCAGCTGCTTTCCCCAAGGGGAACATAAGGAAGTGCAGGACCCCAGGGATGGGCCCCTATAGCCCCTCCCCAAGCCACTGTCAAACAGGTCTGTCACTTCACCGCTGATGGGGTACGTTTGCTCTGCAGGGGTAGAATCAAACACTTGGATGTGGTGACTCTGCTGAGGCGAATCCAACCTCCCCTGGGCTTTGGGAAGTTCTGCCCACACCGTGTAGCTTGTAAGGTAAGAGCCAAGGCAGTGACAGGGTGCGTGGGCACAGGGGCACCTTCGCCAAGCTGTCCCCATGTCCTCCCCAGGAGGCTGAGAGTGACAGTCCAGCCAGCTACCCAGTGCCATGGCTTATTCCCTGCTCTGACCTCTCCTGCTCAATGCAGGGGGTTGTTTGAGGGGCAAGGATTGGTAGTGCTGACCTGCACGGAGTTGATATCAGGTTCCTGGAGACAAGGACTTACCTGTGCCCTCCTACCAGCCCAAGGTGGTGGCACTGGTGGGGTGGGCTCTGCCTGGAACCCTCAGTACAGGGGGACCCCAACCCACACTGCAGGACCCCACATCTGCAGCTGGTGCAGGAGTGCCTGAGCACATGGCCATGCCAGCTGGGCTGTAGGAGCTTGTTCCCAAGGGCTGAGACTGCTGAGGTGGTGGGAAACCACGACTCTGATGACAGAAATACACTCTTCCTGGCTTAGCTCGCTCTGGACAAATCCAGGGCCTGTGTGAAGCTCACATGTAACATGCATGAGCAGGGGCTCAGGCACTGGTGTAATCCCTCCTGGATTTTGGGCAAAGGCATCAGGAGATTTGATCCCCACATCCCTCACAGCAGAGTGGAGCACATTTTGGACTGGGGAGCACAATGCAGAATGACTCCTGTCTCCCTGAGAGCGGCTGGGGGGGCTCAGCCAGGAGAAGAAGGGGCTCAGAGTAGACCTCCTTGCTCTCTACAACTCCCTGACAGAGGGTTGAAGCCAGGTGGGAATCAGTCTCTTCTCTCAAGTAACAAGACAAGAGGAAACTGCCTCAAGTTGCACCACAAGAGGTTTAGGTTGAATATTAGGGAACTTTTTTCACCAAAAGACTGGTCAGGCCCTGGCACAGACTGCCCAGGGGAGCGGTGAGTCAGTTCTCTGGAGGGATTGAAAGGACATGGATGTGGCACGTTGGGGACATGATTTAATGGTGGTCTTGGCAGCACTGGAGGAATGGTTGGACTTGATCTTAAAGGTCTTTTCCAACCTAAACAACTCCGTGATTCCATGATTTTCTCCCATGGCACCCATGCCCCATGAGTTGGGTTATTTCCCCTGTGGCTCTCCCTGACACCTGGACCAGGGGTGTCACTGCCTCTGGCCCATGTGCTGCCAGGGGTGGTGCAGAGCCCCTGGGCCCTGGCACAGCCAGGCAGGGCTGGGAGGGCTCCCTGCCCTGAGCAGAGCCTCTGGCCAGGACAGGCAGTGTGTCTGGGGGGCTGCCAGCCTGCTCTGCTGCCCGGGGCTCACGGGTGCTGCTTTGCTGTGCAGCGCCTGGTGTGCATGAACATGCCCCTGAACAGCGATGGCACTGTCACCTTCAACGCCACCCTCTTTGCGCTGGTGAGGACAGCCCTCAAGATCAAGACAGAAGGTAAGGGATGATCCTGTTTGCCTCTATGGCCTGACAGGGGACTCTCCTTGTGCTGCTGGGTGCAGGTCCCCACTGTCTGGGGACCTCAGGGTGCTTGCCTCTGGGATCAGACCCTCTGGACAAACCCTTGGCTCCATGCTATTAATTATCTCTTTGACCAGAGCCCATGCTCTGCGCTCAGGCCACAGCACTGCTCAGGCTGAGCCTGGAGGATGTTATTAGCTGTAGCCACATGTGTTGCAGCCCTGAGGAGTCAACCAGTGCCACCCTGAAAGAGCTTCATAACATCAGCCTGAACAGCTCAGGAGTAGGGCTGGTGCAGCTCCCATCCTTTGAATTCAGCTGTGCTGGGGAGGAGTTGCTTTCACCCCTTCCTTGCCAGCACCATGGTTTCCTGAGCCCTGCTGTGGGGAGGTGGTGTCCCACCAGCTGGTTTCCATGCCTGTGGGTTGTGCCTGTCCCAGGAGTGGCTCTGGGCTGGGCTGAGAAGCCAGCTGTGGCAGCAGGTGAGCTCAGGCAATGCTGAGCTGCTGGGGCCAGGGTCTTCCACAGCGTGGCACGGTGCATCCCTCTGGCTGGGGTGGGAATGTGGCAGTCTGGGAGGAGCACGGGAGATCTTGGAGATCATGGGGACAGACTGGGATTGCAGGAATGGTGAAGCCTGTGGGAGCACCAAAGAGGAGGTCAAAATCTGTGGCTGAATACAGGAGCAGAGACGGTGGCACTAACATTTCACCCCTTGGCTGGGTCTGACTCACTCTACAGTGAAAATGCTTTGACTAAAACCAAAGCCTTGCTCCTACCAAGTTCATTTTTGTTGGTTGGGGAGGCAGAGAGCAACTGTCACACCCTGGTGGAGACTGGTCAGGTGTTCCCATGCTTTGTCTTCACTCTGTTCACTCCCCTGGGAATGATCTGCTCTGTCCTGCTGGCTTTCCTCACAGGTAACTTTGAACAGGCCAATGAGGAGCTCAGGGCTATTATCAAAAAAATCTGGAAGCGAACAAGTATGAAACTTTTGGACCAAGTCATCCCACCTATTGGAGGTATGTCATCAGGTGGCACTTCCAGAGGCACAGAGTGATGACCCCTGGTCAGGGTCTCACTGTCTTAACCATTTGGGACCTCGTGGTATCATCATGTTGGTTTTCTCCCTCCAGATGATGAGGTGACAGTGGGCAAATTCTATGCTACTTTCCTGATCCAAGAGCATTTCAGGAAGTTCATGAAGCGCCAGGAGGAGTATTATGGATACCGGCCCAAGAAGAACACTGTGGAGATCCAGGTTGGTGTGTTGGGGATGCTGGAGGGGTGACCCTTCCTGGAGGTGGGCAGGAAGTTCAGCAGGTCAGGGAAGAGGCTTCCCCCAGCCTGGGGAAGTCCAGGGATGCTCAGAGAGCTGCAGTGACACACAGGGACCCCTGTGCCTCAGGCTCTGGAAGTGAGGTGGCCCCAAGTAAACCAGCACTTAACTGGCCATGAGATCCCACTGCTGAGGGTGACCTTAGTGTCCAAAGTGCAGGTGACTCCAGAAGCAGAGTTTTGACTCTCTGCCTCACTGATTCCAGTTGCAGAGAGGGCTTGGCAGGGTCTGGCACCTCACCAAGTAGTTTTAACATCTGGAAACTCCCACCACAAACCAATGTCCATGCTAAATGCTGCTCCTCCAGGCCCTTATTCACCTCTCTGCTCCAGTCTCAGGGCCTTCTCCTGGCTCTCCCCCTGCCAGTGTCCAGATAGCTCCATGTGCCTGGTGTTCTGTGTCATCTCATTGCCTTGTGGAGCATCAGGTGGAGGGAGGTCGATGTGGCTGATTTAGGGAGGCACTACTGCAATCAGAGAGACCTGCACAGCAGCCCTGAGGGGTGCTGGGGGAGGATTTATGTGCCTGGCTGGAGCAGCTGGGATGTCCTCAGCCTCTCCTGATTTGATAGGTAGGAAATCTGTAACGATAAAAGACCAGGGCCCAAAGGTGCAAGGCAAGGAAAAGGGTCAGGTCCCAGATCAGGGACAGAGGCACAGCCACCCCTTGGGCATCACCAGCCCGACCCCCCATCAGGCTGCCTTTGGCATTGCCTTTTGTGGGACCATGTGAGGCTGTTTCCCCAAGCACAGAGCCAGCCAGCTGCAGGGTGACCCATGGCTTGTCCCTGCTAGGACAGCTGGCAAGGTGAGTGTGCCTCATCATGTTCCCCTCTCCAAAGCCCAAGGTGAGAGGGGTGGTGGGGTCAGGCCATATCAGCCCTGCTTTCCTGTCCCCTCCAGGCTGGGCTGAGGAGTATTGAAGAAGAAGCTGCTCCTGAAATCCATCGGGCCATTTCTGGGGACCTGACTGCCGAGGAGGAGCTGGAAAGAGCCATGGTGGAGGCTGCCATGGAGGAAGGGATATACAGGGTGAGTGCCCTGAGGGCAGCTGGAGGTTGGTGGTCACACCCAGCTCTGATTTTGAAGTGGTGGTGGTGGTGGTGGACAGCAGGGCTGTTAACACGGGGGGACAGTCCACAGAGTGTGGAGCACAAGATTGGATCAGCACTTATTTCCTTCCTGTGAGCATGGAGACATCCTGGTTGTGTCATCCTGGGCAAGCTGCTCTCTCCTCAGTTTCACCTCTGTGAAAGGACCCTGCTCTTATGCCTGGCAGGGTGTGCTGGATTTTTTACCAACTGGTTTGGAGGTTCCCACTCCCATCCTCTGCCAGGCTAAGGCAAGACAGCCCAGGTGTCACAGGAGCACATTTAATTCCCACACTGTGGGAGTCTCAGAGACAGCCTGGGCAGCTGTAGGGTTGCAGAGTTGCACCTCTTGCTGTGTCCAAAGGTGCCACCAGCTCAGGCTGTCCCGTCACAGAGGTGACAGGATTTGTCACGCTTGGGGCTGGCTCATGCCAGTGCTGCTGTATGGCCATCAACCCTCAGCACCTCGAGTTTGCCATCTGGACAATGAGGCTTTTGGGACTGTGTGGTCTGTGAGGCCTGAGCAGAGTGACCACTGTTCCTACAGGCACCTCCATGAGTCTGCTCCCACGGGAATGTCCCCAGAGCAGCCTGGGGTTCCAGGCCTCCCCTGATGCCCCTCCCTGTTGGTTGCAGAGGACAGGTGGCTTGTTTGGCCAGGTGGACAGCTTCCTGGAGCC
This sequence comes from Margarornis squamiger, assembly GCA_035222235.1. Lineage (NCBI taxonomy): Eukaryota > Metazoa > Chordata > Aves > Passeriformes > Furnariidae > Margarornis > Margarornis squamiger. Next base: position 1,352,967 of record JAWWTY010000071.1, on the reverse strand, counting down.
CAGCAGCCCACTGCAGCCCCAGGTGGCCAGCCAGAGGCCCCTGCAGTTCACTGAGGTGGGCAGTGAGGACCTCGACTCCCCCGTGTTCCTTGATGACTTCCCCCAGGAAGGCAACACCAACATCAACAATGCCAACAGCAGCGTCTGGCTGGAGGGGTAAGGGCTTGTCAGCTTCAGTGGGCAGGTGAGGAGGGTCAGTGCTGGCCATGCCAGTGGCTCCCCTGGGGCTGTCCTGCCCACTGGCTGCACCCTGTCCTGCCCAGGGGGTCCTCATGGATAGGTAAGGGCTGGAGAAGTGGGGGAAGAGTCGAGCACTGGCTGTGGAAGGGAATGCAGGAGCTTTGGGCAGCCCTTGGGATGTGAGACAGGGACAAGACAAGGGGACAGGAAGAGCAGACACCCCATACTGGTCTCTGGTGCCCAACCTGGCACTCCCAGAGGTGTCCCCCAAACACCAAGGGTGGCTCCAGCATTCCCTACATGCCCTTCTTGTCCTTCCCATCACTCCTTCATCTCAGTGCCACAAGGATGGAGGTGGACAGCAGGGCTCCAGGGATCACAGGAACCACCCCTCCCTTTCCTCTGCCAATCTCTGAGTGCCTGGTTAGGGCCACCAGCACCTGCCTGGGCACAGGTAGAAGGGACAAAGATTACCAGTGTCAGAGGATGTACTTAGCCCTAAATCTTGGGGTCTCCACCCTGTTTATCTGTCCTAGCTGTCCCTTCGGGTCTGTCTCCCCAGGGTTGAGGTGGGGAGGGCTGCACCCCTGGGTGGAGCTGGGCTTAGTGCATGGTCCCCTCTCAGGCTGACCCACCTTCCTGCCCTTGCCAGGGTGCAGTATGAGGATGAGGTGCTGAGGAAGATGGTGCCAGCACCACCCAGGCGTCCAGCACGGGGTGAGTCTCGGCTTCATTTCTCTTCTGGGGGACTGGGACCAGCCCAGGGGCCAGAGTGGGGAGAAGGGTCTGATACCTGGCGGGTGGGAGGAGGAGATGCAGACCCCAGTAAGTTGGAGGTTTGCTGAGAGCCCTGAGCACAACAGGACTTGTCTGGAGAGCTCCAGGAGACCCTTCTCCTTCCTTCCACCCTTTGGGGTGATGAAGCATGGAGACAGTGCCTCGGGTTGGAGGAGCACTGGGCACCCTCAGGCAGCAGGGACAGGAGACCAAGTTCATTTCCTCAAACAGGGACTTCTCTTTCCCACCTGTGGGTGAGAAGCCAGCACAGGCAGTGGGCAGGCACTGGCACTTTGGGTGGTGCTGAACTGTAGTGAGCCCGTTCCCAGCTCTGCCTGGTGGTGGTGTCCTTGCTCTTGTACCCATCTGATGTCCCTACCTTTCCCTCCCGCAGAGCGCAACCCCCCCATACCCATGGAGAGGCTGAGCAGGAGGCGAAGGGCCACCTCTGGGGATGCCCCATCGCTGGGGCCGCTCCTTCTACCCCAGCAGGTAAAAGGGGCAATGCATGCCCAGAGGCAGCGATGTGGGGGATGCAGGTGACACTCCCTCCCGTCCTGGGAAAGGCTGTCACAGCTGTCCCGGGAAGGGCTCCTCATGTGAATCCAGCCTTGCCAGAGCTTTTCTTTTGGATCAGCCTGGGGATGGAGCTGGGCCCCCACCCCAGTGCTGCAGCAGTCACCAGGGGCTCCTCCAAGCTGGGACAGCTTGAAGCAGCATCCCTCTGGCTCCCCAGTTGCCTTCAGGCAGAAGGGATGCATCAGGTTTGCTCCCACATTCCCCTGGCTGCCCTTTGCTGCCCACTGTGCCTCATGCCTGGCTGGTGCCAGGGCAGGGGGTCAGGGCTGGGTCCCAGCTCTCTGCCCACATGGCCCTGCTGGTCCCAGTGGAGGTGTCCCAGACCCAGGAGCTCCAGCAGGATGGCAGTGCCTGTCCAGGCACTGCACAGGGACAGGGGACAGGACCTGCAGCCCTCACACTAACACGGGAGAGATCTTCCATGGGCAGTGTCCCAGCCCAGGCTGCAGCTCTGTGCTCCTCTCACCCAGCTTCCCAGAGAGGATGGCACTGTGACAGGAACAGTATCCAGCTCAGGGTTCCAGCACAGAGAAAGTGGTGAGCCAAGCACATCCTCCACCCCAGCCATCACCTTCCTCATTCAGAAGGTAAGCCAAGGGCACAGCCTGGCAGAGGGAAGGGCAGGGATGGCAGGAAACTCCAGGGATACCATGCTCATGCCCTGATGGGAGGTTGGGGGGCAAAGCTTAGCTCCAAGGGCGAGCAGCAGGTATGTGCCAGCACAGGGGCAGCAGGGAGGAGGCGAGGGGAGGTGCCTGCAGCCAGGGCACCTCCCCAGGCTGGGCACCCACGGGCTGTGACCTTGTCCTCTGCACAGGCTCTGATCTCTGGGGGCCTTTCGACTCTGGCCCACGACTCGTCCTTTGTAGCAGTGACCAGGGACGAGATGGCAGCCAGCAGCCAGCTGGAGATGGATGAAGTGGAGAAAGCAGCCGTGGAGCTGCTAAAGGGAAGACAAACACTGCAGGGCACAAAAACTCGTTCTGCCCCCCTGGATACCTCAGCCACGTCACCAGCTATGTCCCCAGGGCTCGGTGCAGCCCCCTCCCAAAAGACCATCACTGACACTTTCCTGTGAACTGCCTGCCAAAGTAGCCCAGCAGGCACGGTCCTGCCAGGGGCTCGCAGGGGCTGCTGGAGCAAAGCTGCACAGCTCCCCACCTCTGCCTGCAGTCCTGGGGGGCTCTGGCCAGCTGCAGGAATATTCTGGGGACAGGTCTCTGGGATGCTGGTGCAGGACACGACAATGCCAGCGGGTGGCTCTAGCAAGAGCTGGACAGGTCATTAAAGTGTTCCTGCTGTGTGACTCTGTGGATCCCCTGTCCCCTCCTTCCTCTGCCGCCCTGCCACACAGTCTGTGCCCACAGCTCCTCACTGCCCAGCCAGGGGAGGGGGCTGCAAATGTGACACCATGTTTAACCAGAGCTGGCAGTGATTCACATGGCAGCATCCAGTCCAGTCATTTTGAGGTTTCCAAGCTCTGGGGGTCTCCTGGGATCCCAGCAGCTGGACCCAGCATCCTCATGTCCCTGCTGAACCCTGTGGTCTCCTGCCTGCAGCCAAGCCTGGCCCGTGAGAAGGAGGAGATCTGCCAGGGGCTGGGCAGCAAAATGGGGCCTGGGTGGCTCCCTGTCTCAGCTGGGTATGAAATGGGATGGGGCAGAGGCATGAGAACATGTCCAAGCTGGGGCACCAGCCCTGGAGCTGGCCAAGAGGAGAGCTGGCCACTGCGATGCCATTTCTGCCTCTCCCACTATCTCCACACACCCTGCTTGGGGTTGGGCATCCATCGCTCAGCCTGGTCTGGGGGAACATCTCATTGACCCCATGACATCCCCACAGCTCAGCAGGGCACAGGCCAGCAGGGTGTGGGGGCACAGAGCTTGCTGCCTGTTCCTGCCAGTGCTCCCACTGCTGCCTGCACTGCTGTCGAGCCACAGCTGAGGTTACTCCTCTCTGGGGCTGCCCAGGGGTTTGCATTACAGACTGCAGTGCCCCCAGTGGGGTCTGGGAGCTGAGCACGGGGGCAGCCCCCTCTCCCAGCCCAGCTCTTTGCTGGGATCTGGCTCCCAAGGGCCCCCAGCACAGCCAAACTGGGAACCAGGGGGTTCTTCCTCACCTAATAGATATTAAAATGCGAGTGAGCCGATGGGTCCCAGGGGAGGAGCAGATCAATGAGCCAGCCTGCTCCCCAGCACGGCTTTTATTTGTTAACTCAATCAAGGGAACCGGCTGTCTCTGAGCTCCAGCTGCAGCCTGAGCACCAGAGCCAGTCTGTGGCATGCAGCCAGCAGGGATGGATGGCATGGGGGCAGCCACTGCATCCCTTCCTCTTGCTTCTTTGCCCTGGGGCAGGACCTACATGCCCTCACACTCACCCCCTTCCTCCCCACACACACACCCCTTGCTGAGGAAGGGCGTGGGGGTTGGCACTGTGGCTCTACCAGGGGATGTCAAGGACATGTTATGGGTGACCAGGTGAGTGGTCATGGTCTCCTAGTGGGTTTAGGGAGGTGTGGGACTTGTCAGGACAGGTGGGGTCTCTAAACCTGAAAGGTGACACTGTGGTGGAGACATACCATGGTGGTGGGGCCTCTGCACCCTCTCAGAGTGTGGGGCAGCACGAGGGGTGACTTGCCCCATCTGATGTGTGTGTTTATGGTGTGTCTTTTTTGAGTTGATTCTAACTGAACTGCAGGACAGTTGTGATTTGTGGCACTGCTGGTATGTGGGTGGGAATAGGAAGAGAGGCACAGCAACATCACAGTCACTGCCCCTCTCTGCCTGGAGCTTTAGTGGGGAGGAGTCCAGTCTCTGAAAAACCCACAGTTCAGGGTGGGAAGGGCAGCCAGGACCAGGTGTCCTTGCAAACATGAGACAAAGAAAGAGGAATACCAGCTCCTCACATCCCTGCAGGAGAAGAGACAGTCCACATCCTGCTCATCCCCATGATGCTGTACCAGCATAAGGTGCCCTGGAACTCACCCATCCCAGCAGGTGCTGAGGAGCTTCCACAGGGTGCAGAGCCCTGGCACCTTGGGAGCCTCAGAAGGAGCATGAATGGACAGAGTGAAGGGACAGTGGTGTTGGGGTGAAGGTACCCAGACCCCAGAGCAGAGGGCAGGTGCTGGGCTCTGTGACTCATTAGTTGACAGCCACCAGCTGTCAGCCACCAGGTCTGGCATGTCCTGGCTGTCCCTGTCCCAGGACACAGTCTGGATGCCTCAAAGGAAATCTCCATATACCTGTTTGCCTTCATGCTCCACTGCTACTTGCCCTGACATTGACACCAACCTGGGAAGCTGGGGGTCCCTTGTAGGTCTCTCACCTGCTGGGTGATGCTTTCTCCTGCTGAGCCAGGGCCTGGCTGTGTCCCTGGGCAGCATGTCCAGCTGCTATCACCCCCAGCAAAGTGAATGCAACTCAGGGATGCCATAACAGGGACTCCTTGAGCTCCCCAGTCCTTGCCTGTCCCCAGTCCTTGCCTGTCCCCAGTCCTTGCCTGTCCCCAGTCCTGCTCCCTGATGGCCTCTGTACCTGTGTCCCTCACCAGCCTCCCAAGACATGGAACCCATGGCCTGTGGGCACTGTTCTCTGCTGTGTGGGTGTCCAGCCTGCTCTGTGGGCCCCACAGCCTTGCAGTACAGACTGCCTGTGCTGGAGAGCTGTACTGGCACCTGGGCACTGTGCTGTCATGCCATCAGCCTCATCCCTTCTCCTCTTGGGATAGGCTTCCACCACAGACCTGGGCAGCCCCCAGGGTTTCCAGCCCCCAGTCCCAGCTCACCCCTGACGTGCTCTGGCTCCTGCTGCTCTGTGGTGTCACCCCTCAATGCCACAGAGCTCTGGGATGGGATCCAGTGGAGCCAGGGAGGTGTCTGAGTGATGCCAACCGTGTGGGACCATGCGATCCAGAACAGCACCGACACAGCCCCGATAAATCCCGAATCATCCCATAGCAGCCCCAGTACTGCACCACTACAGCCCGGAGAGGTCCTGGTACAGCCATGGTGCTGTCCTAGTACAGCCCCAGTACAGCCTGGAGCAGACCTGGTACAGCCCTGGTACACCTGGAGAAGCCCCAGTACTGCCCTGGTACAGCCCCAGTACAACCCAGAGCATCCCCAGTCCTGCCCCAGTACACCCCCGGTACTACCCCAGTACAACCCCAAGCATCCCCAGTACAGCCCCAGTACAGCCTGGAGCAGCCCTGGTACAGGCCTGGTACTGCCCCAGTACACCCCTGGTCCTGCCCCAGTACACCCCGGAGCATCCCCCGTCCTGCCCTGTTACACCTGGAGCACCCCCGGTACTACCCCAGTACACTCCCAGTAGTACTCCAGTACAACCTGGAGCATCCCCGGTACTACCCCAGTACACCCCCAGTACTACTCCAGTACAACCCGGAGCATCCCCGGCCCTACCCCAGTACACCCCCAGTATTACTCCAGTACAACCCGGAGCATCCTCGGTACCACCCCAGTACAACCCGAAGCATCCCCGGTACTACCCCAGTACAATCCGGAGCATCCCCGGTACTACCCCAGTACACCCCCAGTACAACTCGGAGTATCCCCGGTATTACCCCGGTAGTGCCCCAGTACACCCCCAGTACTACCCCAGTACTACCCGGAGCATCCCCAGTACCACCCCAGTACAACCCGAAGCATCCCCGGTCCTACCCCGGTACTACCCCAGTACACCCCCAGTATAACCCGAAGTATCCCCGGTTCTACCCCGGCCCTACCCCAGTACAACCCGGAGAATCCCCGGCCCTACCCCAGTACACCCCCAGTACACCCCGGAGCATCCCCGGTCCCACCGCGGCACACCCGGAACAGCACGGGCGCAGGCGGCAGTGAGGTCGCTGGCCCTGTAGGGGTCAGCAAGAGCCGAGGGGTGTGAGTGTGAGTGGGCGTGAGTGTCACCGACCCACTGCGAGTGTCACCGAGCCACTGCGAGTGTCACCGAGCGAGCGCCACTGCGAGCGGGCGCGCCCCCGCGCGTGTGCGCGCTCCCGGCTCGGCTTCGGGGGGCGCTCCCCGGTCCCGTCCCCCTCCCCGGGGCCGTCCCCGGTCCCGCCCCGCACCTGGGCCCGCCCCGCCGCCCGCCCCTCCCGCCCCGCGGATGCTGCGGGCAGCGGCAGCGGTGTCGGCGCGGGGCCATGGCGACCCCCGACAGCTGCGTCAAGGTGGCCGTGAGGTGGGTGCGGGGGGGCGGTGGTTGCGGTGTGGGGTCGGTGGTTGCATCGGGGGGTCGGTGATTGTGGTGTGGGGTCGGTGATTGCATCGGGGGGTCGGTGATTGCATCGGGGGGTCGGTGATTGTGACGTGGGGCCGGTGATTGCATCGGGGGGTCGGTGATTGTGGTGTGGGGTCGGTGATTGCGGCGTGGGGTCGGTGGTTGTGGTGTGGGGTCGGTGATTGCGGGGCGGGGGGAAAGGCTGCACATCCCCGGGGAGGGTGGGATGGGGGGGAGCGGAGGAGTTCGGTGCGCCCGGAACCGGTGGGTGCCCGCTGGGCGCTGACCCCTCCCGGGGCTCTGAGAACCCCCCACGACCCCCGAGCCGCGTTCTACCGCCCCCCGCAGCCCTGCTCCCCACCCCGCTCTCCCCGCACCGTTTTGGGGTCTCTCCCCACCACCCCCTCTCCTCCCCGCCATCCCCCCCGCCTCCATCCCCCGTGACCGGCGGGGGCGAGGCCCGGAGCCCCCCGACCCCTCCACCTGCCCAGCCGGCTGGCACCCACCCTGGGCAGCTCCCGGCTGCTCGCCGTTTGTCCCCCCCGCGAGGTGTCACCAGGATGCCGGGGAGGGCTGATGGGGTGGTCCCTGGGTGGTGGGGGACGATGCGGCATTTCGGTGTCCTTTGTGCTGGGAACAATGCGCCTCCAGACCCGCACCTCGCAGAGGAGCTGCCGGCGGCCTCCGAGCCCGCCGGGGCCGGGGGGGCGCGGGGCGGGCAGAGCCCCTCGGGGGGCTGGGGACATCCCCCCCGTGTCACCCACCCTCGCCTTTGTGCGCGCAGTGCCCGGCGGTGCGTGCGGGGCTCTGCCGCCCCGTGCCCCGCCGGCGGGGAGCCCTGCGGACAACGGGGGGTCCGAGCCCTCCGAAGCGCCAGCGCTGGACCCCCCCCGGCTGTCCCCTCCGTCACGGGTGGGGAAGGGACCCGCCGACCCCCGCTCGCCCCCTGCCCACGCCGGGGCAGCCGTATCTGCCGGGGCCGCGGTGTGGGAGCGGATTGGGCGCCGTGGGAGCCCGGCCCCACTGCCCCTCTGGCCCCGCTGGCCACGCCGTGTCCCCTGCACCCCCGGCGGCACCGGCAGGACGGGAGCTGCGGGCTGCGGGGGCTGCGGGGGCTCGGGGGGCACAGCTTTGCCCTGCCTGGGCAGAGCCGGAGCACAAAAGATGCTGCTGGTGCAGCGGCAGTGATGGAGAGAGCGCGGGTGGGTGTGGGGCTGGGTGTGCGTGTGCATGCGGGTGTGCAGGGGTGTGTGCGTGTACACGCGTGTGCGTGTGTGTGCACCGGACACCTCCCAGCTCGCCCTGCCCCTCCAGCCTGCCCTGCTCGCCCGAGGAGCAGCCGGAGGGGGTTTTCTGCCGGGCTCCGCTGAAAGGCCGGGGGCTGAGGCCAGGCTGTGGCTGTGAGGGATGGGGGAGCTGCAGGAGGAGGGACGGCAGCCCCTGCTGCCTGTGCTGCTGGGTCGCCCGCACTGTGGCAGGGTGGGCTGTGCCAAGGCAGTGTCCGTGTGCCAGGACATTGACCCGCGAACCGAGTGATGCCGGCGCTGGGGGTGGAGTCTTCCTCCTGGCCAGGCTCTTCCCTTCTTCATCCTGCATTTCTCTGGGGATGATGATGCCTTTTAACAGGGAGATGAGATAGGTGACGCTCGGCATGGCGGCTGTGGGGTCATTTCTGCTGGGCTCTCCTTGTCCCTCGGGTGTCTGCCAGCAGTGGGGTCCTAGGCTGGCTGGTGCTCGGGGAAAGGATCGCAACCAGGGCGTGATTGGGATATGCAGCATTGCAGTGGGGCTGGAGTGTCCATGCTGAGGAACCAGGGAGCACAGGGGAGAGGTCCAGCCCTCTCCCACCCCCTCCTTGAGGGAGTGACCCAACATCCCACTGGGTGCAGGCTGGTGGGAGCCAGGCAGCTGGGGCGATGCGGTGGTGGAGGTGAGTCGGGAGGACAAAGGAGCAGGGCTGAGAGCAAGGAGGCTGCGAGACAAAGCAGGCAGGTCGCAGCGCCATGCAGGAAGGTGGCTCGGAGGCTGGGCTGAATGTGCAAGGGCTGAGTGTGCAAGGGCTGGGCTGCTCTCCCTATGGACTGGCCACTTTTTCTGCCACAGCAGCCCCAGGGGGCTGGGGCTGGGGCTGGGTCCCCTCCTGCCCTGGGCTGGGGGCAGAGTGAGATTTTCCTTTGTGATCGCTGGTGACACCCTGCCGGTGGAACAGCCAGGCTGTGAGAGTCCCCATGACCCCCCATCCTTGAAGCAAACCTGCCCCAGATCCTGCCTCCCTTGGCCACTGGAGCATGGAGGAGGTTGAATGCCTCTGGGGTGCGGCAGGACACGGATCAAAGCTCCCCTTTTGTCCCTTCATAATAACATGAATGGGCCAGCTGTGCCTTTTCTTCAGGGTCTGTGTGTCCATGCTGCTGGTGGGAGTGAGGTGGGATGTGGGCAAGGGCCAGGGACACTGGGAAGCGATGGAGGTATGGGAGGAAGGCACTGTGGGCTGCTGGGGTCAAAAGACTGGGGATGGTCCAGCTGATGTCAAGAGGTGCCACAGGCCACCAGGACCCATGTCTGTGGTCCCACAGAGCCCTCGGGGTGGGAGGAATGGAGACAGTGGAACAGAGATGCTGGAGCTGTGATCCTCTTGGGCTGGCAGGAGGAGGCAGGAGTGACGCTGTGGTGTTGCAGTGTTGACCTCACAGCTTCCCATCTTCCCATCTGCCCCGTTTGCACTGGGAGTCCAAAGAATCCAGTGTCTGAGACACGAGGGCATTATTTAGGCTTTCTGCATGCCAGGAGCAGCGCTGTTGTCAGCAGAGGGAAATGCAGGCCCAGCAGCTGCTCGTGGCCCAGGGGCTGATTTGTCCGTGTACCTTGTACCTGCAGCTCAGACCTGCCCAGTCTGCAAAGGGCAGGGCTGGATCCCGCCCTCCCCGCCAGCAGGGTCTGCCTTCACTTGCCCCTTCGCCTCAGGTCTGACTTGTGGCTCCAGGTGTGCGCCTGAGCTTGCTGGCTGCGCTGGATGCTGTGGGGAGGAACCCGTGGGGCTGCGCCGGTGCCAGCGTGCCCTGTGCCAGTGTCATGGTGTCACCAGGAAGCTGCTGTGACACTGCTGAGTGGGGCGGCCCGGGGACCCACGCTCCTTAGACAGCAACCACCGCTTCCTTCTGTAGGTGACCTTCAGAAGGGAGGCTGCCATGCAGCCGGCGCCGCAGCTCCCCGTTCCTGCCCTCTGTCCGGGAGCACAGCCTTGGTGTGAGGCTTGTGCCAGGGATTTGAGGCTTGTGCCAGGGATTTAAGGCTTGTGCCTTGAGGCTCAGCAGCCCCTCTGCCCCCTCCAAGCTTGCAGTCAGGTGCTGCCCGCTCTGGCAGCTGCAGTGAGCTGGGGAGGGGACTCCCCATGCTGGTTGCAGGAAGCGGAGCTCAGCCCCATTGGGCGCAGCAGTTTTGCAGCGTCAGGAAGGGCTGTTGGCATTTATTGACCCCAGAGGCCATTAAACTCCGTGGCTGGAGGCCTGAGCAGCCTGTCTGGCTGCAGAGCTGCTCCCTGAGGGCACCTCCAAACTGGCCAGCTCGTGGGAGAGAGCGTGGCATCATCCTCTGTGCTGGAGCTGAGCACGCGTGGCTGGCTGCGGAGACGCAGGAAACGGAGCTTGTGAAATTGGGGAAGGAAGTTGAGTCGGATTTCAAGTTTATTTAAACCCTGCAACCTCCAGTGCTCTGCTGCTCTTGCAGACGCTCCTGCTGTGATGTGTCGTGCTCCATGGGGGCAGTCCAGTGCCCGCTCCTGCCTTGGGGAGCGACTCCCAACTCCTTGGGATGAGGGACCAGACAGGCTCATGCACCCATCACCCTGCACCCTGGGGGAGGCCTCAGCTGAGTGACTGAGCTGGGAAAGGCCAGGTGGTGGGGTCAGCTGGGCTCTAGCCCTGCCAGAGTCCTGCCATCTCTGCCTGCTGGGGTGCTTTCTGTGAACCCACATTCTCCAGCATCAGCTGGGGTCCATCCCCAAGAAGGGGGGTGTGTTGTAACCCTTTCAAGCCATCTCTTCTGTGACAGATTTGGGTCCAGCTGGAGAGGTGGTGTAAACCCAACTTGTGCAAGGCCAGTGTTCATGGGAGAGGGGGGGTACAGCCTGGTAGCTGCTGCCCACCATCACCTGCTGCTGCTGCTGCAGCTCGGAGTCCCTTTGGTGTGATCCCAGGGGGGACCCTGTGGAGCAGTGCATGGGGCACTGTCTCCTGCCTGGTCTGGCTGGTGTTGGGCTGGTTTTGCTCAGATGTCACAGGGCCATGCAGGGAGAGATAAGGCAGTCCCACCCTAAAGCATGGGATGTGCCTGTCTCATGTGGGATGAGGTGAACAGCCCATCCTGGTGTGGGGCAGGTTCTTTCTCCCATCTGCAGGGCTTGGGAGCAGCCGTGATCCCAGGAAGGAAAGCTCTCAGGAGGCTGCTTTATCCTGAGGGTGCTGGGCAGGCAGAGCATCCCCCGACCCTTTCTCCATCCTTTGCCCCTACTGAGGGCAGCTCAGCCCTGGCAGCAGCACCAGCCCCAGCCCCCACCCCGCTGTTCTGTGACTGTTTTGCTGCAGGGCTGAGCCCATCCCTGCTGCTCTTTGCTTTCACTTTGGGGCTTGCCAGCCTTTTGCGACTCAGGGAGGTGTGTTTGTTCTGGGGAGCGACAGGACAGTGGCCTCTCCAGTCTGTAGGGTGGCGTTGGGGGCCCCGTGGGCTCTGAGAGGGCAGTGCTGAGGCCAGGTTTGTGGGCACAGGGTGTTCTGTGCCTGGCTTCAATCAGGCACTTGACAGCTTTTACAGCGGAAATGTTAGAAAGGGGACAGAGCCTTGCAAGGGAGGGAGCAGGGCTGCACCCCGTGGTCCCACCACATGTGCCATCGCTCGCAGCAAAGCAGCTTGAGGAGGGTTTTGGTGCCCAAACACATCACCCATTGGCAGGGGATTTAACTGAATGCCACGGAGCCTCAGGATCTTGGGACTGGATTAGGCAGAGGATGGAACCAGCTGTGACCTCAGCAGTGAAATTGGAGGCAGGAGAAAATTGCAGGAGATGAAGCCCCAAACAAAGCTGTCAGGAACATGGCTCCTGGCCCCAGGAGAGGGAAGGTGATACCCCCGTGAGCCTGGTGTGAATCGCAGAGCCAGCCCTGGCCAGCGGCCATCCTGCTGTTCCTGCTGCTGGGGGGTTGGCCCTGGTGGTCCCACGGGGTTGTTTCCTGCTGGAGGCTGTCAAAACACTCCCTGCTGCTGGTTAAACAGCCGGCAGATCTGGGATGTGGTGGATTGTGAGGGCAGCTGCAGCTGGGTTCCGCTGCAAGGATCGTCATGCCAGGAGTGACTCTGCAGCCTGGTCAGTTGTGAATGAGTGTTACTTTGGCTTGGTGGGAGGGAAGGTGACTGACCACCTGCCTGCCACCCATTCCCCCTCTGGGCAGAGCAGGAGCTGGCCCAGCACTGCCCTGGCATGTCCCCATGTCCCCACTGACTCTGCATTGCTTTGTGTGTGGGGGCTGCCTCATCTCACTTGGAATCTGCCCCTCTCCATGTGGATATCACGCAGTCATCAGCCCCATTTCCAGGTGAGGGTTCAGGGCTGAGCCTGAGGTCTTGGGGATCCAGTGGAATCTCTTCCCTAGCTCTGCAGCTCTCTGGAGCCTGACATAGCAGGGAAGATTTCTTGTCACAGCTTGCTGTAGTGGGGCCTGGCATTTATCTGGTTTTTTGGGGATGGGCTGAAGAGGCACCTCTGCTGTGCCACCTGCTCCCCTGTCTTGTGGGCAGGTTGCTCTGATGTTCTCTGTAGGCTCTGGGTCTGCAGTATCTTCTGCCAAGATTGGGTTGTTGTTTTCCCAGTGGCAATTGGAGTGTACTGGGAGGCTGCCAGCATGCCAGCTGTTAGGGAAGCCTTATCTCCAGTATGGGTGCACCAGTACTGGGGTGGAACTGGGACATGGAGACCTCACAGGGACACCTGGGAAAGGGAGAGAGCCTGTGGATGTGATTCACTGGCTTGGGAGGAAATGGGAGCCTCTGTGCTGGGGTGCAGGGTTGGGTGGTGGAATCTGTCTGTCTGTCCTTATCATACCTGTGACATTCCTGTTCCCTGAAGGGTCAGGCTGATGGCCCCAGGTCTCTTAATGAATGATGATTTCCTTTCACTCTCTATTATTTGTTGAAGCTGCTGCTGAGCTGATGGGAGTGGGGGCCCTGCTGGGGCACACATCACGTTGTATGTGCTGCCACAAGTGTGTTTCCCACCCTGCATGGGAGGGACACTGCCTGTGGTTTTGGGACAATGCACCCCTTTACAGGTGACTGTCCTGGTCTTTTTTCCCCCTTGGGCAGGTCCCACATGAAGCCATTGGCATTGCCAGTCGCTTATAGGGGTGAAGGTGGAGTCTGGGGAGACCCCAAACTCAGTTGGCTCCTTCTCCCCTTTAGGCTGGGCAGAGCACGATCCCAGTGCATTCCCCCAGGCCCTGCTGGTCTCTGCCCACTGCCATGGGCAGGCTGTCCCCAGTGATGTCCCTGTGCAGGCAGCACATCCCTCATCCCTGCCCTAGACGGGTCTCGGTGCAGAGCAGATGGTGCAACTCAGCGCCACGTGCTCCTGCCAGAGCTAATGAGCAGCACATGGCGCCTGCCAGGGCCTGATTTAAAGGTTTCTCTAAGCCTGGGAAAATCTGGAGTGAGAGGATTAGGAGGAGCCCGTGGGGTTCTTGGGCCCGAGGCAGTGGGGTTTGCCCTGCAGGGGAGCAGGCTGGGTGGTGTTGGGGCAGCTTCCTTGGAGGATGGATGTGGGGTGAAGGCATGTCCCCCCCAAAAGCTGTGCCCAGTGGGCTCCAGGTGCACCCCAGCTCTGTGGGCTGTCCCCAGGTTGCCCAGGAGCTCTGTCTTGCCCCAGTTTGGGTCCAGATGTGCTGGCTGTGGCACCGTCTGCCTTGGCTGGGTTTGACTGAGGCACAGGGGCACAGGTGGCTCTGTGCTGTGCTCACTCCTGCTGGGAGGTACCTGCCTATATCTCTTAATTGGAACGTTTGCCGACCAGACTGGCAGTCCCCAGGGAGCCTGATTCAATTTTCTCTGATTGCTGAGCCACTTCCCTGCTACAATAATTAAATGCTGAACTTTGTCTTGGTTTGGGTCCAATGTAACCTGTGTGCAAAGAGCCAGCCCTTGGCAGCCAGCCCTCTCCTGGGACCCTGTGCCCAGGGGGAATGAAGCTGGGTGATCCCTTTGCAGCCAAGGGGGCAAATCCCACTATGGGATTTGGGCTTGGGGAGCTGCTGGCTCCTAGTGGGGGTGGGCAGCTTGCAGTGTTGACCTGGAGATGTGGGAAAACCTGGAGAACTTTGCCCTGGGGAGCTGCTTGGCCAAGATGAGTCCCTCATACACTGCCACGCTGCACCCAGTGTGCCACACACCGCCTTGCCTGTTGGCCCTGTGATGCCTGGGGTGTCCTTGACCCATGAGATGTCGTGGGGGAAGATGTGAGAGCTGCTCCTCCTGGCTGCCCTGGGCTGCTTGGTGGGATTACAGGACAGCAGCAAAGCATGGAAGACAGGTTTGGGACAGGGAGAAGAGCGGTGTGTGAGGCTGGGCTGTTGGGCAGGTGCTCCTGCAGTTGTGATGCTGGAAGGGCTGGAGGGGACTGGTGACACGGGGATCAGGTATGGGGCCGTGGGGGGAGTGGGGATGAGAGCAGGGCAAGCACAGGTGATGTGGGGATGGGAGTGGGATGAGAGTAAGGACAGAGGAAATGGGGCGAATGCAGGCAATGTGGGGAGCGGGGTGTAGTGGGCACAAGAGCGGGGTGAACACAGGTGATGCAGGGAATGGGGATGGGAACAGAATGAATGCAGGCAATGTGGGGAGAGGAGCCAGGTGCTGTCTGGGCTTGCACAGCCACCTGTCCTGGCAGGCTCATCCACAGAGCTGGGCTGTGCAGCTGGGGGGCTGCCAGCTCCAGCCTCTGCCACCCCACCGTGGCTGATGCCCGTGGTTGGGGGGGGTGCAGTGCCAGCCCCTCGCCACCACTGCAGTGGGCAGCCTTGCCCCTCTGCAGAAAAGGTGGACAAGGGGTAGTGGCTCCAAGCCTCCGGGGCCTGGCACAAAGAGGGAAAATCTTGTGGAACTCTTCCATCCACCGCTCCCTGGCTCTGCTCCCTGGGAAACCAGCCCTTCCTGGCTGGGCAGCCTCCTTGGGAGAGGAATGGCTCCTTACAGGGTCTGCAGGCAGCCTCTCTGCCTTGTAGAGAGGTCTTGGAGGGACAGGAGCTCCTGGTGACCCTGCAGCCCCCTGCCAGTGCTGGGAAATGTTGGGGTGTGTGTGTGCTCGGGCTCCCTGGGAGCTGGAACAGCTCCTGTGTGATGCAGGTGATGGGTCTGGGTCCCCCTGTCCCTGTGCCCACCCTCTGCTGTGGGCCATGCTGAGTGGGATGGCCAAGTGAGATGGGATGGCATCCCTACCCCAGGGAGTGTGGCCTGGCATGTGCCCACCCATGGGTACAGGCAGTTTGGTGGGGTGTGGGTTTTGTGGCTCTGGCTGTGTGCAGAAGGGCTGTGGGAGTGTGCTGCCATGGCTTTGGCAAAGTGCTGGGGGCCAAAGGATGCTCTGAGCCCTTCGGGGCTACCAGAGTGGCAGGCTGGGAGGGTGGAAGCTGAGACATTTGGGTGAGGAGGACAGGAACCCAGCAGTCCATGTCAGCCAAAACTGTGCCTTCTTGTGCAAGGAGACAGTGTCCTTTTGGAGTACAGGAGGCTGGTGGTGTGTGCAGCTCTGAATGTGCCCCCTGTGCTCAATCCCACCCCATTGCCTCTTGCAGGGCTCGAGATGCCGGGATGGGCAGGTCCCTCCTTGGGAGGCTGCTCTTGCTGGGGTCAGGGACCCCTGGGCTGACCCTGCCCGTGGAGCTGCCTCGCAGTGCCCACCGGGTGCTTGGCTCCCAGCTCCTCCCCTCTCCCTGCCAGCCAAGCCTGGCATAGGGCAGCGGCGTGGAACAACTCGCCCTTTGTGCCTGCTGAAGCTCCTGCCCCTCGGGGTGCAGGACCCGCTCCCCCCTTCCTCCCAGATGCTCGGTCTCCCTGGCAGCCCAGCCCTGGAGACGCGCTTTCAGAGCCTGCCAGCCTGGTGGGGACGGGAAGGGGAGCGATGGAGAGGTTCCAGCCGAGCTCCCCTTTGTGTCCCTGTGCTGCTGCAGCTCTCCTGGCAGGCGTGCCGCTTGTGCTGCCGCCTTTGGATGCTGCTGCTGGATCCGGCTCCTGCTGTGCTGCCCGTCACCCCCCCAGCCATAGCTGCCGGTCATGGGGAGGGATGTTTTCCACCCCTGCAGGCTCCTCTGCCTGTCTGTTCATCCATCTGCCTCCCGCCCGGTGTGCCGGGTGCCTGGGAAGGTTTTCTTGGCAGGAGCACTTGGCTGGGACCGTGCTGTCCTGGTGCTCTGTCCCTTGTCACTGTCCCTTCACAGGGAGATGAGGATGGGGTGCAGTGAGGTTGGGTGGTACCACTGTGGTCCTGGTGGTTCTCTTCTCCCTGGGGTGTTGCCTGTGCTGAGGGTGGTTTATTATATGGGCAGTGGAGCTGGGGAAGGGTCTGGAGCATCAGGAGCTGGTGAGGGTTCTGGTGAGGCTCAGGGTGGAAAAAAGGAGGCTCAGGAGGAGCTATCTCACTCTCTGCAACTCCCTGACAGGAGGCTGGAGCCAGGTTGGTGTTCGGCTCTGCTCCCAAGTAAGAAGTAACTGGTCAAGAGGAAATGGCCTCAGGTTGCACCAGGGGAGGTTTAGATTGGATATTAGGGAAAGTTTCTTTCCTGAAAGGGTGGTCAGACAGTGGCAAAGGTGCCCAGGGCAGTGTTGTTGTCACCATCTGTGGAAGGGTTCAAAAGATGTATGGATGTGGCACTTGGGGACATGGTTTAGTGGTGACCATGGCAGTGCTGGGTTAGGGGTTAGAACTGCTGATCTTAGAGGTTTTATTCAACCTAAACAATTCCATGAGTCCATGTTTGGAGGAGGTATTGTGGTGCCTGGGCATGATTTGAACTACACATGAACACCTCCTTGGCCCAACCAGGGTCCCATGTTGCCTGGTGCCTGGCATGCTGATGTGGTTCCTGGGAGGGCATGGATGGGACCCCCCCAGTGTGGGAGAGCTGGGGCAGTGAACACTGGGGAGCAGCAGGAGCAGCTAAACTGGCCTAGAGAAACCCTCTGTGATGTCTCTTGGTGGCCACATAAGATCCCCATGATGCTGTGTGGTGTCTCTGTGCTTTCCCCAGTGGGTTTTGGCTGCTGGTACCTGTCCTTGCCCTCCTGCTCCACTCATCCTGCTCTCATAGAAGAGTCTGTGCTATTTGCCCAACAGCTGGCAGCAGCTCCCAGGGACATCCCTGGGTGATGCTTGGTTGATCAGGACCTTCCTGGGGGGCTCCCATGTCTCCCAGGTCTCTGTTGCAGCTGGGGAGACAGGACAAGATGGTACAGGGTAGCACACTGAGGACTGGCAGCTGGGTCCCTTCCAGCCCCCATAGGTCCCCTGCCTGGGAGAGCCAGGGTGAGGGATGGGTCCCTCTGTTGCTTGGAGCTGGCTGAGAAGCCAGGTTTGGGGAGCAGGAGTGAGGCAGATGTTGGTGTTGATGTGTGGACACTGGAACAGCCTGGCATGGCCACGCTCCAGGTGGGTTCCTAAATGCCCTGTGGAAAACTCATGTGCACACACCCCTTCAATGCTGCTGCTCATCCTCTTGCAAACTCCCCTTGAAGATATTTAATCCCCTGGGAGGAGTGGAGTGGGGCATGGAGAGAGAAAGAAATATTTTGCTGAAAACCTCCTCTCGCTTTTCCTGAGAGGAAAAAGAATTCCCAAACATGCTGTGGGTCCAGTTTGTTCCTCTGCCCGTTCCTTGGGGCCGCAGTTGCTCTGCGTGTCTGGGGTGGGGATGGCAGAAGCACATCGTTTCGGTCCAAAAGTAATTGAAGTCCAGGATAATTTTCCTGGAGGAGGGTGGGACCTGGGAAGGCGACAGGAGTGAGTCTGGGACTGAGCACATCAGAAGCTGCTTTTTATTGTGACTGCTGAGCTAAATATATCCACGGAGGCGCAGAGCTCTTCCCACGCGTCTGCTGTGCGGGGTGAGGGGATGAAGGGATGCTCTGGCTGCTCCCTACCCTGTCAGGGACACCCTGTGCCCCCAGACACAGCCCAGGGCTTTGGGTGGGTGAGGAGCAGTGGCTCATGCATAAAGCTGTGCCAGGGGAGGTTTAAGCTGCATATTAGGAAAAGGTTCTCCCCACAGAGAGGGCACTGGAAAAGCCTCCCCAGGGCAGTGGTCACGGTCCCAAGCCTGCCAAGAAGTTCAAGGAGCATTTGAGCAATGCTCTCAGGCACATGGTGGGGTTGTTGGGGCTGTCCTCTGCAGGGTTGGGAGCTGGATGCTCCTGGTGGGTCCCTTCCAGCTCGGGAGATTCCACAATTCTGAATCCCAGCCCACAGAGCGGCTGCTCAGGTCGTGGTGTGGCTTGCCAGGGATGCACTCTGGAGGAATTAATAGCTGTGTTTATGGAGCACCCAGGGAGGGGAGCTCAGCAGCCACCAGCACGAAGGAGAGCTATTTGCATGGCGCTTGGTTCCAAACTCCCTCTTTCTCTATGAGTCCCCGGGGAGTCCCCAGCTTCCTGCAGCTGGTGAAGCCACTGACAGCCAGAGCTGTGCAGCCCTGAAGCAGAGCCGTGTCTGTGCAGGGTCCAGCTGCTCTGCTCCCACTTTTCTTGGTGGGATGAGGCAGATGGGTTGTGCTCTCTGCCCCCTCCAGGAGCCGAGCACAGCCCAGCCTGTCCGTGTCCCATCGGGAGTCCACAGCTGGGGACAGCCCTTGGGCTGGGTGGGTGGTGGTTTGGTTCAGACTGGGTGGGTTTGGCGCTGGGACTGTCTCGTCGTGTTTTTGCATTTTGCATTTCAAGGCTTTGTAGCTCCAGTTTGATGTGTCTGTGTCGGGAGGGAGTGGGGCTGTGCCCACCCCTGCCCCAGGGGCTGCTTCCATGTCATGATCCGTGTCTGCAACAGCAACCACCTGCCTGAATGAGCCAGCACAGGCATGGGGGGCTTCCTGGCCCAGGCTGGTGGTCTGGGGGCAGTTTTAGGTGCAGGCTGTGTGTTGCTATGGGCTCTGTGCTGTGCTGGCCAGCCCAGCTTGTCACCTCAGCTGTGGTGGCATCGCTGGGACATGCCAACCTCTGTTCTCAGCTGCAAACAGGTCAGGGTTGTGTCTGGGTGCAGGAGCTGAGGCATCCCCTGCCCTGTTTGCTCCATGCCACAGGCAGAGGTGCTGCCTGTCCCCTGCCTGCAGCAGCTGTGGTTCCAGCATGGACTGTACAATGTCCTGAGCTGGAAGGGACCCACAAGGATCATTGGTTCCAACTCCTGGCCCTGCACAGACACACCAACAATCCACCATGGGCCTGAGAGCGTTGTCCAAATGCTCCTTGAGCTTTGGCAGCCTTGGGGCCATGGCCACTGGGGCTCCCACCCTGGGGAGCCTGTTCCACTGCACGACCACTCTCTGAGGGAAGAACCTTTTCCTAAATCCAGCTAAAACCACCCCTGACACAGTTTCATACCTTTCCCTTGGGTCCTGTCACTGGTCACAGAGAGCAGAAATTGGTGCTGCCCCTTGTGAGAAAGCTGCAGACCCCAATGAGGTCTGACCTCAGGCTCCTCTTTCCCCAGCTGAACAAGCCAAGTGACCTCAACCACTTCTCCTATGGCCCCTCTAGGCCCTTCACCATCCTCATGTGCCTTCTTTGGACACTCCCTCATACCTTTATGTCCTTCTTGTATTGTGGTGCCCCAAACTGCACACAGTGCTCAAGGTGAGGCTGCAGCAGCTCAGAGCAGTGTGGGACAGTCCCCTCCCTTGACCAGCTGGCTGTGCTGGACTGGACACACCCCAGGGCACATTGATGCACAGCATGGGCTGTGCTCACATCCTCAGGACCAGACTGGTGTCCCTCAAGACTGGGTTGACCCACCAGGTTACCTTCAGCCCACTTCTCTTCCCACAGGATCCGTCCCCAGCTGCCCAAAGAGAAGATAGAGGGATGTCACATCTGTACCTCGGTGACGCCCGGCGAGCCCCAGGTGCTGCTGGGGAAGGACAAGGCCTTCACCTATGACTTTGTCTTTGACCTGGACACGTGGCAGGAGCGGATCTACACGACGTGTATGGGGAAGCTCATCGAGGGCTGCTTTGAGGGCTACAATGCCACCGTGCTGGCATACGGGCAGGTATGGGCTCTGCCCTCTC
Organism: Margarornis squamiger; assembly: GCA_035222235.1. Classification (NCBI taxonomy): domain Eukaryota; kingdom Metazoa; phylum Chordata; class Aves; order Passeriformes; family Furnariidae; genus Margarornis; species Margarornis squamiger. The sequence goes on along the minus strand of JAWWTY010000071.1, from coordinate 1,332,880 downwards.
TGAGTGCTCTGGCTTCAATGCTGTGCTCTCCAGCAGCACTGGGGGTACTGAGAGGGCACTGACAGAGGTTAGGGAGGGTGGGGTGGGTGTGGGTTTCTGGGTGTGGAGGGGACAGAGTTATCCCTGGCTGGTGAGAGCTGGGGCACAGGGTGGCGTCTGCTCCTCCCTGCTCCACAGGGAGGAGGTGGTGGCAGGTCTGGGGTGGGACCATGGGAGTCAGTGTGGTGGTGGGGATCAGAGTGGCTCAGCAAGGGCGTTTGGGGAGCCTGGAGTGGCAGGGGGAAGGTGTGGGGTGCATTAGGCAGGGCTGAGCTTGGGGGGGCCCACCCAGCTCTCCCCTCGCTGCCTGTGCACAGACTGGCGCGGGGAAGACGTACACGATGGGCACCGGCTTCGACATGAACATCTCCGAGGAGGAGCAGGGCATCATCCCGCGCGCCATCGGCCACCTCTTCAGCGGCATCGAGGAGCGCAAGCGGGCGGCTCAGAGCCAGGGCGTGGCAGCACCAGAGTTCAAAGTCAGCGCCCAGTTCCTGGAGGTGGGTCGCAGGAGGTCTGGGGGACACTGTGGCCCTGCCCTGTCCTTGCTCTGCTCCCACGCCTTGGGCTCCTCGAGTCCCTGTGCTGGCTGCCCCCTGACTGAGCTGGCCCCTGCAGTAGGTGTGGGGCTGGGGATGCCTGCTGGTGCAGTGGAGACTCAAAGCCCCTAGATGTTGTTGACTTCATGATGGCTGCAAACTGGGTGGAGGGAGCTCCCCAAATGGGGAAGGGGGCTTGTGGCTTGGTCCCCTGGGGATTCAGGGGCTCTGGACTGTCTTACCCCTGTTTGAGGTCAAGGATAGGGGGATACCTGCTGCCCTGTGTCTGGACCAGTGTTCCCAGTGAGACAGGGAGAGAAGAAAGTGCCACTCTTGGGAGAGTTTGAGGAAGGGCTGTGCTATTTCCCATGTCCTTCGTTGCACCTTTGACCCTGAGAATGTTTCAGTGCATCCTCTCCCGCCTCTGTTGTGGCTTCTCCAATTTGAAAGCCTCTTCTATTAACTGCTTCATTCCCTGGAGAAATTTGTCCTGGGAAGTCCATGGAGCTCGTGTTTTGGCAGCAATTTCCCTGGGTGCAACTCCTGGGGTGAAGGACCAAAGAGGTGTGAGTGGGAACTGGTTTAAGGCCCCAGTGAGAAAGCACAGGGTGGTGTTGAGCAAAGCTGAGCTCCTACACAACAGCTTCATCTGGTTGGGGTCCTGACTTGGGGTGCACCGAGGGGAAGGGCCCCATGGTGTGATCTTGCCTCCAGGTGGCTTTGTTGGCCATCACATGTGAGATATCTCCAAATGCTGATGGGCTGGAGAGGGGAAGCAGTGCCCAAAGTCACCTCCTTGCTGGAGAAATCCTTCCCACTTCCCACTTAGGTCTCCATCTGCAGAGCCCTTCTTAGGTCCCACGGTGCTGTTGTGTCCTTCCCTTCCCATCAGTTGACCTTTTCAAGCTCCTGGCTGCCTTCCCAATTGTGCTCAGCTCCTGAGGCTCTGCTTTGGGGATCCTATGGGCTGGGATGGAAATGGGGACTATTTCCTGCCTGTCCTGAAGTCCTGGGGGGATGAACCTTGCCAGATTCTGTCCCTGGTGGGGCTGGGGCATAGTCCTGCCTTCCCTGGGCTGTAGGGTCAGGTACAGACCTTTGTCCCAATATGTGCCCTTACCCTCTGTGACACACTTTCCCTCCCCTCTCAGTCCCCTATGTCTGCTGCCTTGAGATCCTCTGCTACCAAGTTATAGTCTCCCTTGCCTCAGTTTCTCCCAGTCAGTTTTGAGTGACCCAACACTGCCCCAGGGGCTGGGTGACCTGTTTGCTGGGTTTGGGACACTGGGGCAATGGATGCCTGTGCTGCCTCTGTCCCAGGCCATCCTAGGAAACACCTCTGCAGACCAAGAGGTGGACCCAAGGGTGACAGAGCAGTGGCCTTGTGTGGGGTCACACAGTTGCCGTGGGCATTTCCTGTAGTCTTTCTCTGTCTCCGTCACCTCTGACCCTGTTCAGTTTGGCTCTCAGACTCAGATGTTTGTCCAGTGGCTGTGGTGGAGGGTGGGAAAAAGGATTCCTCTGCTTTGTTTCAGTGCTGCTCATTGGAGAAACTGGCAGTGCCGGGGAGGGGAGAAAATTTCCAGCTGGGGGATCTTGAAGGCTCTCCAAGGGCTCTTTTACAAGTGGGGAGAGTAAAAACCTGCTGCTTGGTGGCCCAGAGACCAAGGCTATTGAAGCCCCTTGAGGGCTTTGCCCACTGGTCCACCCTGACAGCACAGACATTGAACCAGGAGCTCTTGGCCCACTTGTGCCAAGCCTTGTTTTGCAGCCACCCTCATCCAGGTGATGCAGGGAGGGTTTTAAGGTGATAATGGCTCTGCTGTGCCAGCCTGAGCATGTGGCCACATCAGTCCCTTGTCACTAACCCCACTGTACCAGCAGGGCACAGGACTGGCTGATCCCTGTCCTGTGACTGCTCGTGGGAGCAGGCTCTGGGAGAAGGTTTAAATGCTTAAGGAGCCTGGTTGCACCTGGAGCAGCCAGGGCTGGATTAGCCTGATCCCTTCTGCTGGCCAGGAACCTGCAGTCCTTGGGTGACCCTGTGCTCTGCACTGGGACGTGGGTGCAAGAGCATGATATTCAGCAGCAGTGGTGAGGGGACAGATGGACAGGGGTGTCCCTCTGCTCCAGGGTGAGAGAGGATACTGAAGGGACAAGATAAGGATGGGGATATCCTCTGGCAGCTCTGGGGCTGCAGGGTTTTTCCTGCTTGTGCAGCACTCCCTGGTCCCCTTTATCCCCTTTCCACCTGGCAGAGGTGACCTGAGGGAGCTGTGATGGGAGTGGGGCTCTGCTGGCTCATGTGGCCAGAGCTCCTCAGGTGAGCCAGGAAAGTTGGAGGGATGTGTAGCTCACAGCTCAGGCTCTAGAGACAGGGCTCTGAAAATGCCCTGTTCTCACAGAGCTGCTTGTGTGAGCCAGGGACAGGACAGGATTGGGCAGCAGGAACCAACCCAGACTGCAGCTCAGAGCTTTGTGGGGCAGACAGGCATGTGGATGCACACCTGTACACAGGTGTGCTCACACCCCCCATTCCTCCAGGCATCCCATCCCAGCTGGTACCTGCACAGGCAGCTCAGAGCTTGCCTATGTATCTTTTAACCCTGTGCAGTGCTACAGACCTGGGGCAAAGCAACTGGAAAGCTGCTGGTGGGCAAAGACCTGGGGGTGCTTGAACATGAGCCAGAAGTGTGCCCAGATGGGCAAGAAGGCCAATGGCATCCTGGCTTGTACCAGCCATAGTGTGACCAGCAGGGCCAGGGCAGTGACCATCTCCCAGTGCTGGGAACTAGTGAGGCCACACCTCAAATCCTGGGTGCAGTTTTGGGTCCCTCATGACAAGAAAGACATTGAGGGGCTGGACTGTGTCCAGAGAAGGGCAGTGGACCTGGGAAAGGGTCTGGAGCACAAATCTTATGAGGAGCAGCTGAGGGTGCTGGTGAGGCTCAGCCTGGGGAAAAGGAGGCTCAGGAGGAGCCATCTCAGTCTCTACAACTCCCTGACAGGAGACTGGAACCAGGTGGGAATTGGGCTCTTCTGCCAAATAAGAAGTAACTGGACAAGAGGAAATGGCCTCAGGTTGCATCAGGGGAGGTTTAGGTTGGATATTAGGGAAAATTTCTTTCCTGAAAGGGTGGTTCGATGCTGGCAAAGGTGCCGAGGGTAGTGGTGTTGTCACCATCTGTGGAAGGGTTCAAAAGATGTATGGATGTGGCACTTGGGGACGTGGTTTAGTGGTGACCATGGCAGTGCTGGGTGAACAGTTGGACTCAATGACCTTAGTGGGCTTTTCCAGTCTGAAGGATTCCATCATTCTGTGCATGCACATGCTTGTGCCTCCTCTCCTATACTCACACACACCAGCTCTGCTGCTCAGCCTTGTGTGAGCACCCCCAGCTATGGGGGCTGTGACAGCAGGGCTGCCAGCCCCCTCCAGTCCTGCTGTGCCAGGCTTGAGCAGCCTCCTGCTTCCCCCTGCTCACCCCATGCCTGCTGCCACCCCGCTCAGCTCTACAACGAGGAGATCCTGGACCTGTTCGACAGCGCCCGCGACCCCGACGCGCGGCACCGCAAATCCAACATCAAAATCCACGAGGATGCCAGCGGGAGCATCTACACCACGGGGGTCACGTCACGCCTCATCAGCTCGCAGGACGAGGTGGGCATGGGGTGGAGCAGGGGTGGCAGCTGGGTGCCACTGGCCAGGGATGTGCTGTGTGAGGGGAGATCTCTCCCAGGATGGGATGGTGCAGTTCTGAGGAGGTCGGTGTGCCCACTGGGCACCCCTGACCCCCTAGGAGGGTGCTTGAAGGTTTCCTTCCCTGCCTGGTGTCGTTGTAGCTGATCCAGTGCCTAAAACAGGGAGCTCTTTCCCGTACCACCGCCAGCACCCAGATGAACGTGCAGAGCTCCCGCTCCCACGCCATCTTCACCATTCACCTGTGCCAGACAAGAGTGTGTGCCCGCCCAGAGCTGGTGAGATGTGTTCCTGCCCTGTGGCCAGGCTGTTCCTGGGTCCCATACCCAGGCGATGCATGGAAGGGGTGGGGAAGGGGAAGAGGGTTTGAAGTCTGGCAAAGAGAAGCAGAGATTTCTCTCTCTTCTTTGCAGTCATAGCCAGTGTTAGGATTTAAAGGGAGGTGAGGGTGAGCTGATCCAAGGCAGGATGATCTGCCCTAGGGATGGCTTGGAGCAAGTTGCTGTTGGGATCCTGTCTCCATGCCCGAGGGGCTGGATGTGGAGGCAGAATGCTCAGGCTCTTGCTGACACCTGAGCGCAGCCAGGGCAGCTTCTGCCTGCTCTGGGTCTGTGGAGGTGACTCTTCCTGTGTCCCTGGCTGCAGGTGAACGGGGAGGTGACTGGCCTCCTGGATGGATCCCAGCCTGCCACCGAGTACGAGACCTTGACAGCCAAGTTTCACTTTGTGGACCTGGCTGGCTCGGAGAGGCTGAAGAGGACGGGTGCAACTGGCGAGAGAGCAAAGGAAGGGATCTCCATCAACTGCGGGCTGGTATGGCCCTGAGCCTGACACTGGTGGGCAGGGGGAGCAGGGGGGCAGAGCCTGCCCGGGGGAGCCCATGGCACTTCTGGGTCCTGCTTGGAGCTGCTCTGGGCTGTTGGGTGCTGCTGTCTCAGCTGGGGTTTGTGCTGCCTGGCCCTGAGGGCAGGAGTATGCACAGTGCCAGTGGTGAGAGCACAACTGTGTTGCTGAGGGCAGGGCTGTGGGAAGGGATGCAGGTCCCAAAAGTGTGAGGTCTGCTAATTTGAGCTAAACAGGCCACTCCAGGGCTCGATGCTGCTTCTCAGTGCAGCACGGGAGAAAGGCACAGGCCGGGGAAGAGGGTGGAAGGTGAGACTGGCAAGGGAAGCCCCACGCCTCCCCCTTGTGCAACCCAAAGCTGTGCTGCAGCACCTGCCCCAGGCCTGATGTGCTGCCTGTGAGCAGCTGTATGCTCAGCTAGGGCTGAATTTGGGGGCCCTTCCCTTTGTGTTGGTAGCTGGCCTTGGGGAACGTCATCAGTGCCCTTGGAGACCAGAGCAAGAAGGTTGTGCACGTGCCCTACCGCGACTCCAAGCTCACCCGCCTGTTGCAGGATTCCCTTGGGGGCAACAGGTAAGGGGGCCCCAGGTGGGGACTGTCCCTCTGCAGATGGGGCTGAGGGGCTCTGGAGCCGTGTAGGAGCTATTTCAGGACTCCCAGTGGGGAGGGGATGCCTTCTTCCAGGCACAGCATGACTTAGCAGATGTAAAGACCTTGGCTGCTCGTCAGCCCAAGGCACAGTTAGCAGCTTTGGCAGAATCAGCTGGTGCAAAACCCTCTTGAGCCCTTGCAGATCTGGGACTTGGCAGGTGGTGGTGCCCTGCATGGGATGGATTGAATTCCAAAGAGCCTGTTCTTGCCTGGCAATCCCAGAATGGGTGGGCTGACCAGAGGGAGCTACCCTTGCTCAGTTCTATATGATGTGGTGCTTTAATGGTCTTGTGGGTGCTCTGGCTCTGGGAGGGATGAACCCATTTTACACCATGGTTATAAAACACAGAAGGACCCAGGATGGGTCCCCATCCAGGATGGCTGTCTGGGAGCGTGTGGCCTGTGCTGGGTCCTGGGTTTCCAGCTGCTGAGTTGCTGCAGGGTGGGGGGAACTGTCTTTGACCCTGCCTTTGCCTCCCCAAGCCAAACCATCATGATTGCTTGTGTGAGCCCCTCTGACCGGGACTTCATGGAGACCCTGAACACGCTCAAGTATGCCAACCGGGCTCGCAACATCAAGAACAAAGTGGTGGTGAACCAGGACAAGACGAGCCAGCAGATCAGCGCCCTGCGGGCTGAGATCGCCCGCCTGCAGATGGAACTGATGGAGTACAAGGCAGTGAGTGGTCCTGTGCCCTGGGGTAACCAGCAACAGAGCCCCACACAGCTGCTCCCTCACTGCCCCACCACTGGGATGGGGGAGAGAATTAGCAGAGTAACAGGAAAACCTGTGGGTTGAGATACAGACAGTTTAATAAGTAAAGCAAACCAAGGAACTCGTTCTCCGTGTGCCATCACAGGGAGATGTTCAGCCATCCCCAGCACAGCAGGGCTCTGTCAGGTGTAATGGTGAC